>JAQQAC010020896.1:54894633-54960763 GCA_029783875.1 Phataginus tricuspis | reverse complement strand
GGGGGGGACTGTGCAGCTCAGAGAAGACAAGTAGTGATTCTCATCTTACTACACAGATGGACAGTGACTGTAATGGGGTTGGTGGGGGGGACCTGATGAAGGGGGTAGTTTAATCATCACAATATTGCTCATGTAATTGTAGGTTAATGATACTAAAATAAAATAAATTGTTAAAAAAAAAAGTCTAGGGTATATTCTAATAATGCCTGTTTCTCTCTTCCTATCAGGAGCACAATTTCTAAAAGGTTATCAATATTTTCATCTAGGAGCAGATTAGTTCCCCCATTATCCTATAAGACAGTGGATCTCAAAGTGTGGTCCTTGTATTGGCAGTTCAATATCACCCATTAGCTTGTTAGAAACATAGGTTCATGGGTCCCACTGACGTACTGTATGAGACTCTCTGGGAATGGCCTGGGAAATTCTCCAAAGGAGTCCTATGCATATTAAAGTTTGAGAACCACCACTTTAGAAGAATACACAGTTCCAATTCAAAAGCTGCCAAACAATGTGATTTTAACCAAGTGTGGTATCCATCCAATGCCTAAACTCTGGGAGTCCCCATACTACTGCACATACTAACTTCTGTGTCATTTTTATGTCTCCAACTCATCACCTTTTCCCTTGGCTGAGGGACATATAAAACAGTTCAACCCCTGTGGAATCTACCCAGTTTCTCTCTCTTTTTATTCTCTTCTATATGGGGTTCAGCATCCTTCCACTCACAGGATCTTAGATATAAATGCAGGTACACAATTTCTTGCCATATCACCAGTGTTATATCTCTCCTTCAGCCTTGAAGTTAGTGCTTTTATAATTAAGATAAATAAAAACTACAGGTATAGCCATAAAGGGATTGGTAGGACCAGGAATTTGTAGAGATAAATACAAATTTAAAATTAAAAAATCCTTTACTTGATTTGCAGATAACATGATAGTGTGCATAAAAAACCCTAAAGAATCCACTCCAAAACTATTAGAACTAATATCTGAATTCAGCAAAATTGCAGGGTACAAAATTAATACACAGAAATCTGTTGCATTCCTATACACTAACGATGAACTAGCAAAAAGATGAGTCAGGAAAAAAATTCTATTCACAATTGCAGCAAAAAGAATAAAATACCTAGGAATACACCTAACCACGGAAGTAAAAGACCTATATTCTGAAAACTACAAGACACTCCTGAGAGAAATTAAAGAGGACACTAATAAATGGAAATTCATCCCATGTTCTTGGGTAGGAAGAATTAACATTGTCAAAATGGCCATCCTGCCTAAAGCCATCTACAGATTCGATGCATTCCCTATCAAAATACCAATAGCATTCTTCACCAAACTGGAACAAATAGTTCTAAAATTCATATGGAACCACAAAAGACCCTGAATAGTCAAAGCAATCCTGAGAAGCAAGAATAAAGCTGCGGGGATTATGCTTCCCAACTTCAAGCTCTACAACAAAGTCACAGTAATCAAGGTGATTTCATACGGGCACAAGAACAGACCCATACACCAGTGGAACAGAATAGAGAGCCCTGATATAAACCCAAGCATATATGGTCAATTAATATACGATAAAGGAGCCATAGATATACAATGGGGAAATGACAGTCTCTTCAACAGCCAGTGTTGGCAAAACTGGACAGCTACATGAAAGAGAATGAAACTGGATTATTGTTTAACCCCATACACAAAAGTAAACACAAAATTGATCAAAGACCTGAATGTAAGTAATGAAACCATAAAACTCTTAGAAGAAAACATAGGCAAAAATGTCTTGGATATAAACATGAGCAAATTTTCATGAACATATCTCCCCAGGCAAGGGGAAAAAAAGCAAAAAATGAACAAGTGTGATGATATCAAACTAAAAAGCTTCTGTACAGCAAAGGATACCATCAGTAGAACAAAAAGACATCCTACAGTATGGGAGAATATATTCATAAATGATGTATCCGATAAGGGATTGACATCCAGAATATATAAAGAGTTCACATGCCTCAACAAACAAAAAGCAAATAAGCCAATTAAAAAATGCACAGATGATCTGAATAGACACTTTTCCAAAGAAATTCAGATGGGCAACAGGCACATGAAAAGATGCTGCACATCACTAATCATCAGAGAAATGCAGATTAAAACCACAATGAGATATCACCTCATACCAGTGAGGATGGCCAACATCCAAAACACAAACAACAACAAATGTTGGCGAGGACGTGGAGAAAAAGGAACCCTCCTACTCTGCTGGTGGGAATGCAAATTAGTTCAACCATTGTGGAAAGCAGTATGGAGGTTCCTCAAAAAACTCAAAATAGAAATACCATTTGACCCAGGAATCCCACTCCTAGGAATTTACCCTAAGAATGCAGCAGCCCAATTTGAAAAAGACATATGCACCCCTATGTTTATCGCAGCACTATTTACAATAGCCAAGAAATGGAAGCAACCTAAGTGTCCATCAGTAGATGAATGGATAAAGAAGATGTGGTATATATACACAATGGAATATTATTCAGCCATAAGAAAACAAATCCTACCATTTGCAACAACATGGATGGAGCTACAGGGTATTATGCTCAGTGAAATAAGCCAGACGGAGAAAGACAAGTACCAAATGATTTCACTCATCTGTGGAGTATAAGAACAAAGCAAAAACTGAAGGAACAAAACAGCAGTAGACTCACAGAACCGAAGAATGGACTAACAGTTACCAAAGGGAAAGAGACTGGGGAGGGTAGGTGGAAGGGAGGGATAAGGGGACTAAGGGGCACACA
Source organism: Phataginus tricuspis (assembly GCA_029783875.1). Lineage (NCBI taxonomy): Eukaryota > Metazoa > Chordata > Mammalia > Pholidota > Manidae > Phataginus > Phataginus tricuspis. The sequence continues at coordinate 54,957,986 of JAQQAC010020896.1, read as the reverse complement.
TAATGTAGGGGGGGTCACAGGGAAGGCACTATAGCACAGAGAAGACAAGTAGTGACTCCATAACATCTTACTACGCTGATGGACAGTGACTGTAATGGGGTATGTGATGGGGACTTGATAATGGGGGGATTTTATTAACCACAATGTTGCTCATGTGATTTTATATTAATGATACAAAAACAAAAATAATAATAAGATAAAATAAAAGCATTCAATCAGCAAAAAAAAAAATGTAATGAGCTGTGACGCTTTGCAATTCTCCAGGAAACGATACCTCACACATATAAATGGGTACGTTTAGAACTCATGGTTATAATTTTGAGATTACAGAGGCCATTCTCCCTGTACTTCATTTAGCAGCATTAACAAAGATAGTTTTATGTTTTCATGTTAGTTTTGACACACAACAATGTTACAGTAATGACTATTTTTTTTTCACTTAAATGAAAAAGTTAAAATAAACATGAGGTGAGGGGAGAGCTCAGCAAGATGGCAGCGTGAGCAGGGCGGCAGAAATCTCCTCCCCAAACCATACATATTTGTGAAAATACATTCCAAAAAGAAAGACCAGAAGATACAGTATAACTGCCAGGCTACAGCCACATCGGCGAGAACTCAGCACCTCATGAAGCAGGTAAGATATAAACCCGCGACCTGGGAGGACCCGAGCACTCCCCCACCCCACCTCACCGGTGCGAGGAAAAGAATCAGAATGGGGAGGGAGTGAAAGCACAGGACTGTTAAATAACCAGCCCTGGTGATCTGCATCGGGAGCACAGACACACATTGCATGGTGTAATGGAGATTAGAGAAACGGAAGGACAGGACCCAAGATGGACACTGTGAGCGGGTCCCCAGAGCCGGCTCCCCTGGTACAAAAGAAAAGCAGGCGCTTTTTTAAAAGTCTTAAAGAGACAAGGGCCCAACAGTGGCCCCAAATCATCGGAGCGCACTCAGCCCAGCAGGCTGGGAATCCTGAGGAATATCGGGACCCCTCACCAGCTGCCAGGTAAACCAGCACTGCCGAAGCCGCTCACGGCGATCAGCAGCCTGCCATTCATTCCCCCCAGCTTGCGCTGCAAATGGTCCAGCGGATCCACCAAGTTGCAGAACAGCGGAAGAGCAGCCCCGCCCACAGCAACCACACAGAATCTCCTCCCGGCGGGTATGCCACAAACTGGGAAGGGCCGTGGAAGCCAGAGCAGGTCCGGAAGGCACCAAGGGGCGCAGAACACACCCGGCATGGCTGCAAACCCCCGCAGTGCTCTAACCTAGCCTGAGGGCGGTGCTGCCCACCGCAGCTCAGGGGATTATCCCAGAGAATGCCTCCCAGGGTGTGGGTAACTGGCAGAAGCTGCGGAAAAGGGCAAGGAGAACAACAAGAAGGAAGGGACTTTGTTCTCCCGGCTGACACATGTGTCACCTGCCTGCAACCACTTCTATCTCCATGAAAAGACAGAAGAATATGTCCAGTCAAAAATCACCCAGACACGGCGTTCACAATAACTTAACAAGAAAGTTAAGTTAGATTCTTAGATAGTAAAGAAGCAACCCTTGAACCTTTGGTAACCACGAATCTAAAGCCAGCAATGGCAATAAGTACATAACTATCAATAATCACCCTAAATGTAAATGGACTGAATGTACCAATCAAAAGACACAGAGTAACAGAGTGGATAAAAAAGCAAGACCCATCTATATGCTGCTTACAAGAGACTCACCTCAAACCCAAAAATATACACAGACTAAAAGTGAAGGGATGGAAAAAGATATTTCATGCAAACAACAAAGAGAAAAAAGCAGGTGTTGCAGTACTTGTATAAGATAAAATAGACTTCAAAACGAAGAAAGTAGCAAGAGATAAAGAAGGACATTACATAATGATAAAGGGGTCAGTCCAACAAAAAGATATAACCATTATAAATATATATGCACCCAACACAGGAGCGTCAGCATATGTGAAACAAATACTAATAGAATTGAAGGAGGAAATAGACAGCAATGCAATTATTTTAGGAGAGACTTTAACACACCACTCACTCCAAAGGATAGATCAACCAGACAGAGGATAAGACACAGAGGCACTGAACAACACACTAGAACAGATGGACCTAACAGATATCTACAGAACTCTGCACCCAAAAGTAGCAGGATACACATTCTTCTCAAGTGCACATGGAACATTTTCCAGAATAGATCACATAGAGGACACAAAAAGAACCTAAGTAAATTCAAAAATATTGAAATCCTACCAACCAACTTCTCAGATAACAAAGGTATAAAACTAGAAATAAATTTTAGAAAGAAATCAAGAAGGCTCACAAATACATGGAGACTTAACAACATTCTCCTAATGACAATGGGTTAATGACCAAATCAAAACAGAAATCAAAGAATATATGGAGACTAATGATAACAACAACACAAAGCCACAACTACTGGGGGACGCAGCAAAGGCAGTTCTAAGAGGAAAGGATATTGCAATCCAGGCCTATTTAAAGAAGGAAGAACATCCCCAAATGAACAGTCTAAAGACACAATTATTGAAATTTGAAAAAGAAGAACAAATGAGGCCCAAAGTCACCAGAAGGAGAGACATAACAAAGATGAGAGAAGAAATAAATAAAATTGAGAAGAATAAAACAATAGAAAAAATCAATGAAACCAAAAGCTGGTTCTTTGAAAAAATAAACAAAATAGATAAACCCCTAGCCAGACTCGTTAAGAGAAAAAGAGAATCTACACACATAAACAGAATCAGAAATGAGAAAGGAAAAATTAGGACGGACCCCACACAAATACAAAGAATTATAAGAGAATATTACGAGCATCTACATGATAACAAGCTGCAAAACCTAGAAGAAATGGACAACTTCTTAGAAAAATACAGCCTTCCAAGACTGACCAAGCAGGAAACAGAAAAACTAAACAGACCAATCAAGAGCAACGAAATTAAATCGGTAATTAAAAAACTACCCAAGAACAAAATCCCCGGACCTGATGGATTCACCTCTGAATTCTACCAGACATATAGAGAAGAAATAACACCCATTCTCCTCAAAGTTTTCCAAAAAATAGAAGAGGAGGGAGTACTTCCAAACTCATTCTATGAAGCCAGCATCACTCTAATACCAAAACCGGGCCAAGACCTCACTGAAAAAGAAAATTACAGACCAATATCCCTGATGAACGTAGATGCAAAAATACTCAACAAAATATTAGCAAACCGAATTCAAAAATACAGCAAGAGGATCATACACCCTGATCAAGTGGGATTCATCTCAGGGATGCAAGGATGGTACAACATCCGAAAATCAACATCATCCACCTCATCAACAAAAAGAAGAACAAAAATCACATGATCATCTCCATAGATGCTGAAAAAGCATTTGACAAAATTCAGCATCCATTCAGGATTAAAACTCTCAAGAAAATGGGTATTGACGGCAAGTACCTCAACACCATAAAGGCCATATATGACAAACCCACAGCCAACATCATACCTAACAGCGAGAAGCTGAAAGCTTTTCATCTAAGATTGGAACACAACAGGGATGCCTCCTCTCCCCACTGTTATTCAACACAGTACTGGAGGTTCTAGCCAAGGCAATCAGACAAAAGAAAGAAATACAAGGCATCCAGATTGGTAAAGAAGTCAAACTGTCACTATTTTCAGATGACATGATATTGTACCTAAAAAACCCTAAAGGCTCCACTCCAAAACTACTAGAACTAATATCTGAATTCAGCAGAGTTGCAGGATACAAAATTAATACACAGAAATGTTACTTTCCTATACACTAATGCTGAGCTAACAGAAAGAGAAATCAGGAAAACAATTCCATTCACAACTGCATCAAAAAGAATAAAATACCTAGGAATATACCTAACAAAGGAAGTGAAAAACCTATACCCTGAAAACTACAAGACACTCCTAAGAGAAATGAAAGAGGATGCTAACAAATGGAAATTCATCCTATGCTCTTGGCTAGGAAGAATAAATATTGTCAAAATGGCTATACTACCTAAAGCAATCTACAGATTCAATGCAATCCCTATCAAAATATCAACAGCATTCTTCAATGAACTGGAATAAATAGCTCTAAAATTCATATGGAACCACAAAACACCCCGAATAGCCAAAGCAATCCTGAGAAGGAAGAATAAAATGGGGGGAATTATGCTCCCTGACTTCAAGCTCTACTACAAAGCCACAGTAATCAAGACAATTTGGTATTGGCACAAAAACAGACCCACAGACCAGTGGAACAGAATAGAGAGTCCAGACATTAACCTAAACATATGCAGTCAATTAATATACGATAAAGGAGCCATGTATATACAATGGGGAAATGACCGCCTCCTCAATAGCTGGTGTTGGCAAAACTGGACAGTTACATGTAAGAGAATGAAACTGGATTACTGTCTAACCCAATACACCAAAGTAAACTCAAAATGGATCAAAGACCTGAATGGAAGTGACGAAACCATAAAACTCTTAGAAAAAAACATAGGCAAAAATCTCTTGGACATAAACATGAGCAACTTCTTCATGAACATATCTCTCTGGGCGTGAGAAATAAAAGCAAAAATGAACAAGTGGGACTATATCAAGTTGAAAAGCTTCTGTACAGCAAAGGACACCATCACTAGAACAAAAAGACATCCTACAGTATGGGAGAATATATTCATTATTGACATATCCGATAAAGGGTTGAGTTGAAATCCAAATTATTTAAAGAGCTCATGCACCTCAACAAACAAAAAGCAAATAAGTCAATTAAAAAATGGGCAGAGGAGCTGAACAGAAACTTCTCCAAAGAAGAAATTCAGATGGCCAACAGGCACATGAAAAGATGCTCCACATCACTAATCATCACAGAAATGCAAATTAAAACCACAGTGAGATATCACCTCACATCAGTAAGGATGGCCAACATCCAAAATACAAACAACAAGAAATGTTGGCGAGGATGTGGAGAAAGGGGAACCCTCCTACACTGCTGGTTGGGAATGTAAATTAGTTCAACCATTGTGGAAAGCAGTATGGAGGTTCCTCAAAAAACTTAAAATAGAAATACCATTTGACCCAGGAATCCCACTCCTAGGAATTTACCCTAAGAATGCAGCAGCCCAGTTTGAAAAAGACATATGCACCCCTATGTTTATCACAGCACTATTTACAATAACCAAGAAATGGAAGTGTTCATCAGTAGATAAACAGATAAAGAAGTTGTGGTACATATAAACAATGGAATATTATTCAGCCATAAGCAGGAAACAAATCCTACCATTTGCAACAACATGGATGGAGCTAGAGGGTATTATGCTCAGTGAAATATGCCAGGAGGAAAAAGACAAGTATCAAATGATTTCACTCATATGTGGAGTATAAGAGCAAAGAAAAAAAACTGAAGGAACAAAACAGCAGCAGACTCACAGAACCCAAGAATGGACTAACAGTTACCTAAGGGAGAGGGACTGGGGAGGATGGGTGGGGAGGGACAAGGGGGAAAAGGGGGCATTAAGATTAGCAGACATAATGTAGTGGGGGGGCACGGGGAGGGCTGTACAACTCAGAGAAGACAAGTAGTGATTCTATAGCATCTCACTACACTGATGGACAGTGACTGTAATGGGGTATGTGAGGGGGAGACTTGATGATGTGGGGAGTCTAGTAACCATAATGTTGCACATGTAATTGTAGATTAATGATACCAAAATAAAAATAAATAAATAAATAAACATGAGGTAATTTCTCTCCCTTTTTCCACTGACTAAAAAAGGTGCCATTTTTATATTTTAACTCCAGAAAATAAGGTTAATGATAATTGAAATAACCCTACTCTACGGTCACTATAAAATGCACAGATCTGCCTCAAGAAATCTCTGGATTTCTGGTCAAATCTCTTTCTCTGACCAACATGCGTCACACATAGCTAACGCTCAATGAATGTCTGCTTTTGAATGAGGACTTTTCAAAAAGGAGGTAGTCCTATATGAATCAACTAACTTGACTAGTTTTTTTTTTTTTTATCCATTCACTCAAGAAAATTAAGGAGCTATAACAATGTAATGTTTTCAATCATTCAATCTATACACAAAATGTGAAAAAAATTATATGGTAAGGAATATTTTTACATCCCCATTTTTGAGAAATTTCTAGTATGCATTTCACATATAGTTTTATGCATGTAAATAACCTTACCTCTCTTACAGATAGCTGTGGTGGGAAGGAGACTGAAAATACCAAGTTGGTATATTCAAACCCAGAGGCCTCAACCTTCTGGCACACCTAAAAATGTATTACATAAAAAGTATTTTTTATTACATAGATAAGTATTACATAAATTACCAGGAATTGCTGAAAAATTTCACACTAATCTTCATAACATGAATTTTTGCTCCAGGAGATGACACTGCAGAACTTCCAAACTTCCACTTTTGGAAACTCTCACAAACATCCTGAAATCAAATATTTGCTAACTATGCCCCTGAAGACTGATAATAACGATCTACCAAAACAGCCAAGGCTCACCTGCAAAACAATCTGTTCAATGTCAAAATAGTTTTCTATTAGGTCATTTCATAATTCAAAAAATATTTTAAACAATATAAAGTCAAATTTGGCACTCTTAACAGCTAGAAACAAAAGGCAATCCCACATCAGTCATTTAACTTCCACAAGGCCGTAACATTTGACTTTTCTAGATACTAATAGATAAGATGAAGAAAGCTTTCCTCTACTCCTTAGCTATATTAAATAACAAAGGGAAAGCTGCTCTATTTTTATTCAATTGAACAGCACTCATAACTGAAATACATGGATACATATTTCATCAATTTTCAGGTATCACATTGATAAAAAGTTAATTCAAAAATAGTAGGCTTTTGTTTTTTAAAAAAATAAGAAAATTAACAGGTTGCTGGGAAACAAGTTGAAATGAATGGCATTACTTCTTAGGTCTAGAATTTCAGGACTTAAGACTGAAAATCTCTATATAATTGCACATATAATAAACAGATTATTTACCTTTTTAATGAACTCTTTTTCACAGAATTCTTGAAGAATTCCTAGACATACATTGCATACATTTAAATTTGAGTTCTTGGAAGCAATGCTTCCATCTTCAATAACGGAGACCCTTGCCTCTCCATTTTGACTCAGATTATCAATCCCATCAATCCCATCTTCTAGTTCTTGTAGTCGAATTTTCTTGGGAGGTGGGTTTGGAACTTCCAAAATTAATTCATCTTTTTCAGTTTCCAGAAATTTCTGTAGTTCATTGAGCAACTCCTGGAAAGTTAATTAAAAAAAAAAAGTAATAACCCATTGATAATGCCCTTAAGGGTAAGAGGAAGCATGAAAACAGGAGTGAAAATTGTGATATACCACAGACTTAGGCAATATTGATTTATATCAATTTTGTAGCAATCAATTAATTTTATTAGCCATCATTGGCTTTCTGGGGAATTTAAAACAGAATTATCTACTCCTACAATAAATGTATGAATATATTTTCAGAAGAGTTTCAAATATCAGTGAAGCTGAAGTCCTCAATCTGAGGCAGAAAGGCACCATTAACAAATTTATTAATTTGAGTTGTAATTCTGTTGTGAGGCTCATTTATTTACTAATTGTAGTAAAAAAATTCAATTATAATTATTAAGAAATAGAAATACAAACGGATTTCTATCCTTGCTAGGTTATTTAATAATTTCACAATCACTAAAATCTCATTATGTACCTGAAACTCTCATATGAAATCTAAAAAATTAGAAATTGGAAATCTATTAAGTAAAAATAATTTCAAGAAAATTACCTAAACAAAGGTAAACAGATGTTGGCAATGCTGAAAGTTGGCACCATAATTACAAACCATTTACATGCATTAATTTAAAGAAGCCCTCTGCCTGATTCTGTTGTGCCTAATTTCTGTCCCCCTTTGTATTAGACTGTAAAAAAGTGTCATTCCTTTGAAACCATTCTCATATTTTAGACATTCCATTCATCTATATACTCAGAGGACTTTTCCTTTGCTTTGTCTAAATTAGATTTTACTATTCAGTTGTTGAATAAATACCCTTTTGAAATTCACTCAGATAACAACTTACTGACTCTAAATAAGCAAATTTAATTCATTTTATTAAGACATTAGCTCTTGTTTTATCTTTAACAGAGAAATATACATACATACACATATAAGTATTTTATGACCCACACAATGTTTTATTATTTTCTAGGATCTATAATGTCAGTATAGTATAGCACATATATGTATGTGTACATAATTATATATATAAAACAGATCAAAATTTAAGCACATTTACCAAAAAAGTTGTCTTCAAATATTTTCATGTTTAGTTACATAAAATGATACAAACAAAAGTTGGTAACACTGAGACTCTTTAATATGTATTTTATATCTTAACAACATATGCATAGAATAATAATTATATATAATGTGTCTGAAAAATGTGTGTTACAAAAAACCAGTCTTATTATAATCATAGTGTATATAAATGAATATACACATATATATGTTTTCACATACTTTATTAGATATTGTCCCTTAAAATCCTGTGAGATGGATGTTATCATCATTCCCATTTACAGAGGAGAAAAGTGAAGTTGAAAAGTGGTGGAACTGGGATTCAAATCCACATCTTCTAGCTCCAAATTCTAGGCTTTGGATTCAGACAGAAAGTTCATTTCCTAGCTTGCTCACTTAATAGCTGTGTAACTTTGGACAGGTTGCTTAACCTCTCTGTGCCTCAGTTTCTTCATCTGAAAATAGAGACAATCATAGTATGTACTTACCTAATAGGTTATCATGAGTATTATATGAGAACTTGACATATAATAATGCTATATGAATACTGGATATAATTATTATTTTGAAAATAATAGGAACAACTAATACATAGGAAAAATGACCACTATTGCTGACTTCTGGGCAGTTTGAAAAAATTATAAGAAACTGAGTGCACATTTGTGTGTGTACATATTGTTTATACATGTATATATTTACATATATACACACACACACATATATATGTAATTATTAACTGCCTCTGAAAAGAGCATCACTATTAGAATCAAATATATTTCACAAAATGTTATATATTTTATGTGAAAGTATTCTATTAAACGCCAAAGATCTCTGTATAGTATCATAAATGCCAAAGATCTCTATTATATTATTTTTGTTATTAATAGCAATAAATAACGATGTTAAGCATTTACTTCAAAGGGTTGCAAATACCTATTTCTAAGTACAAATGGTAATATAGAAAACAGAAAAAGAGAAAAGGCCATCAAACCACAATGCTTCCACTTAATAGAAGATCTCAGGATTATCATTCCCTCCTGTTACATCTTATTAATATATCTGAGAAGCCCTGTTTTGTGATATTCTGTATAGATATGCTTTAAGAAAGACCTGTAGAAACATTAAATGGATCAGGGAATTGCTCCATAAAGACCCCATTATATTAAATGTTAGATATAACCACTTAAGGAGGAACTTACATTTTTACGGTAATGGAAATTCCAAAATTACCATTATCAGTAACTACTACAGTATTTTTTTTAATTTAATGAAGAGTTATGGATAGATACTTGCCCTCACATGTACTCATTTAAAAATAGAGAAACTTTCTAAACTGAAAAAAAATGCAAATACCTTGTAGGGAAGTTTGTAAGGTGCATGAAAATCCATACCACAGAATCTGAAGATACATCTTGGACAAGTACCAGTACTGAACAACAGCCGAGCCACATGCTTGTTCTCCTCCATCAGTGGAAACATACTGAACTATAACTAGAAAGAAAGAAAAATAAAACTAATGAGCATCTTTTCTGTTTTATCTTCACAGATAAATATGTCACCACCTTTAGGGATGAAAACCAGCTTTTATTTGAAAAACACTACTTCATACTCTCCAGTAATATCCCTGGCATTATATGCATGTTGAAACATAAACTTAAAGATTTTTTAGGTGAATCAAGTAAAAGTTTCTAATTGTCAAGGAATTTAGCTTAGCATTCTGAATTATGATAAAGTATACCAATATAATGAAATATGAAGAAATAATCAAAAATGGTTGTCCTTGAGGAGCATAATGTTAACAATAGCAAAGAGTGAAATGTTACTCTTTTGTTTTGTACCATTCACTATTGAGAACAGAATAGCAAATTCAATAAACTTTTCCTATTAGAAAGTAAATATGAGTTTGCTAGAAAAAAATAATCATACCAGTCTATATTACATAATACTTGGCTAACCTTAATGATAGTTAAGCAGTTATTTAAATAAAATTGAACAGTAGATCCAAAAACATCACTTTTATTTTGATGAAATAAACTACACGGCAACCAACTATTTAGTGAAATGAGAAAAATCTGCTTTCATAGACAAAACCTCCAACAAAAACAAATTAAACACAAAATACTTTAGAGTAATTATGCTTTAAAACAAGTTGCTACTTTTTGCATCAGTATAAAATCACTCAGGAACAAACACTAAGAAGAGAATTGGGGTGGGGGGAGAATCTAATGTAACTCTCTTGTTGCAGGGAAGGAAAGGTATTGAAATTACCTAATCATTCTGTTCTGCAAAAATAGATCTTCAGATTAATGAATCAGTTCACATTACTTTAAAATGAGGAACTAGCAGTTTCATAAAACAATGATTGCATGGCAATATTGTGGTATGGTGTCATAGTGGTCATAAAGACAAAGACAGTACATTTTAACTTGTGCTGTTTCATAATTCAAATGCACTTGCTTAAAATTTGTGATAGGGTGAAGCTCTTACCAACTGCTTACTACAGAGATGTGATTCTTAGAATGTTTGTGTTTTTCAACCCTTTAAAACCTACTACTTACTTACAAGTTTCTAGATGTTTGTGGCCAGTAACCTGAAGCAGATCCTTGAGAGACAGGTATTCTCTCCATAAAAAACAGTTTAGTAGCCATGAGTACAAAAACCAGAATGCCACTGGCTGGGTTATAATTCATGCACTGGCAAGGAGAGGAAGAGAAGAAAGAGACGCTTGTCTGGACATACCAGTCTGGGAAACTTTCAGACATACGGATTGGGAAACACATATTTAGGGTTGCTTAAGTAACTTTGGGATCTAGGGCATTTTAATAAAAGTACACAGGATATGGGGATAACACTATATATAATGAAGCTCTGTGTGGTCATTATTATTTACAAGTGACCTGAATTCCCTCCCCCAGTGCATTTAATCTGCTAGTTTGATACAGAGATGTTGGGATTCTATGAGGGGTTGCTTATCAGCATTTAGTGTCCCTTACTGCACCTCCCTCACAGAGAAACTGTTTCTTTCTCACCATCTATTTTATTTACTTATTTGTTTACTGGAAGTATCATTGGTATATAATCCTATATTGGTGTCAAGTATACAACAATGGTTCAACAGTTACCCATATTATTAAATCATTACCGTCACTAGTGTAGTTACTATCTGTCAACATAGGAAGATGTTACAGAATCAATGACTATATTCTCCATGCTGCCCTTCCACCCCAGTGCCCAATTTATATTATGATTGAGAGTTTTTGTGCCCTTTATCCCTCTCACTCTCCACACACACACACACACACACACACACACACACACACACACTCCTCAACCCCTCCCCCATGGTAATCATCAGTCACTTCTCAGTGTCTGAGTCTATTGCTATTTTGTTCATTTTGTATTATTTTGTTTTTAGATTCCACAAATAAGTAAAATCATATGGTATTTGTCTTTCTCCACCTCTCAACACCTATTTCAAATTATCTTCTCTCCTTTTCACTAGCTAAGGTCAAGGATTTCATATAATCCTTTCTGGGATTAATAAAAAAGAGAAATAAACCTTCCTCCCCAATATTGAATTTTAAGTGCTTAAAAAGGACAATTTGTATCGAACACTTCGTGGGGGCGGGGGAGGACTTACGTTTAATCATTTTATTAAAATGCATGCTTTTTTTCCTTTGGTTCAAAGACTGAATGTTTACTCCTCCAATAGGTTCACTAGCATAAGTATATCAGGCAAAGTCAAAAATGGCATCCCTTGGCTCTGAGAAGTTTCCAACCCTGTTGAAAATTTGGAAACCACCACCTGTCCTAATTTGAAGAGGTCTTAAAAGAAACAAAAAGCCCTCTTTAATGGATGTTGGTACTTGAATGGACTTACAAACCCTCAAGATCATTTTCACCTAGCAGTTACCTAGTGACTTCTGCACGTTAACATTAAAGGGAGGAAATAAATACGTTATTCCTTAAATTTAGTTGTTTCATCCTCAAGTACAGTGTTGAACTGATAGGATTTCAAAGACATCAGAAATAAGTCCTTTCATATGAGATTTATTACGTATGAAAGCAAGCCCTGAGAAATGCATTCCACACTAATGTTTTTATTGTTGGTTGTGGCCTTTAAGATTTTTGCTTTTTGTTTTACAGAAAGAACTGGAGCAAGTCATTGCAACAGAACCTACCCCCACAGGTCAATAACCCTTCGGAGATCAAGTCCCTTCTCCACAAACCAATCAGAACTAGCCCAGTCTTTGGTTTACTGGAGGAGAGATCCTTTTCACCCCTCGGACGTCTACAGAAACCACTCACTGCAAAGAGGGAAGACATGTGAAAAACCAAAATGACCAACCTGAGTCTCCTATTCCTTGCTGTTTTCACTGATGTCCATATAGAAGGATGTCATTCCTTTCGTAGGGTTGGGGTTGGGGGTGGGGTGTAGATTTCCAAAGAAGCGGGCGTTCACAACTTCACTGCGCTACGGATAGATTTAGCTGCGGAATCTACTCTAGACTCCTGAAAATTCATCCGAGGTCTAACTTCGGGTCTCTCCTTTGACCAAGCCAAACCCTTCCTCCTTTCGGTCAGGTCAAAGCCATTTCAGCAGGTAGGAAAAGATCCCCTCCACCCACACTTCTCTGGCACCCAGTCCGCACCCCCTCACCTTAGGCGTCCCAGCCTCACCTTCTCCCACCACGCCGGAGCCTGAGGTTTAACCCCTTCCGATCCTCAGAGGGAACGGGGAAGACTAAAGACAACGCACCCTCCTGCGTCTAGCAATTCTGTTCCCCAAGGAAACGAGAGCTTTAGAGCGAACGTACCAGTTCCATGGAGGACGGAGTGAACTCTTCCCCCTCTAGTTTGTAGGGCAATCAGTAAAACTCCCTGGCTGGCAGCCACAAGCCCCAGCCGCCCTGAGAGTGTACAATTGCCAGGAGCCAACTCCCGGCCTAAGCCGGACTAGTCCCCGAGAAGCCACTAAGGGTCTCTTGTGTCTAGGATATTGTAGTTGCTGCCAGAAATATCGATGAGCCCTTACACCCCCCACCCCCACCCCCAGGTTTAGAAAGGAAATTCTTTCTAGGACAAACACACAGCCACCGTCACTACCATGGATTAGTGGCATCCTCTTTTCCTGTGCCCCCAGCTGGCAGGGCACCCCAACCGACGTCCTGATTGCAGAAGTGGGCGGGGTGGAGGGCTCGGTGTTCTGCCCTGTGTGCCTGGCGCGCGAGGCGTTGGTGTACAGGGCCTGGAGAGTCCCAGCCCGGAACCAGAGCCCAGCGGAGTCGGAGGAGATGGCGTCCCAGCCGCCGCCTCCCCCCAAGCCCTGGGAGACCCGCCGAATTCCAGGGGCCGGGCCGGGACCAGGACCCGGTCCCGCTTTCCAGTGAGTGTGGGATTCTTCTGACCGCAGATTTGGTGGGCCAGAGCAGGGACTTGGCAGGAGGCGGTTGAGGCCGTTGTTGGGGTGAGGTGTCCCCTCCCCCTCTTAACCTGCCTCCAACCATGAGCGGGTCGAGGTGGAGCCAGGGAGCCTGCGAAGGGAATTTCGGTGTCAGCTGTTTCTGACTTGACGGCTCTGGGTTCTCCAGGGAGCCCCTGGGTGCTTCTCTGGGTCCCGGTGCTTGAAAGAAAGGGAGCGGCTTCCTGCCCCTTTCTGCTTGCGGGACTCTGGCAGAACTGCTTGATCCCTTTTAAAGCGTTAGACTTTCAGTCTGTAGCAGTTGAGAGCGGCAAATGCTCCCGCTAGATAGGGAGCAAAGTCGCTGTAAAGCTTCCAAAACCTCTCGAGAAACTGGTCAAAGTCCCAAAGGTTACTTTTACGCAGTTGGAACGCGTTGTTTGCCAACATAACTCAGAAATGTTTCGGATAAAGGTTTGGAGAAGCGAATTTAAAGCGGGAGTTCCAAATCTAATGGCCTTTGTGTGTAAAATAGTGTATAATTTTCTAAGGCCTGTGGCTTTTTTGTGGCTTTTTAATCAGTATTAAATGTGTATACAACCCAAAAAAGGTTAAAATAGAATAAGACTTTCACAGCCTCGTGTGTTTTGTGTTGGGCGAATCTGGACATATTAATAAAGATGGTGAGACGCGAATGTCAGTTCACCTGCTGTGGTAGGTTTTACCTAACACGTAAAAATCCTTAAGCAAATTGGAATGTATTTCTGCTGTGTTCTAAAATCTTTTAATTTTTTATTTAAACGCTAAGATACTTAAACACACTAGCTATTTAATTTAATAATGATACATAAGAAATAATAAGCTTTAATTATGCTATTAAGCTGGGGTGACACTCTGCTACCTTTTTTATGAGTGGTTTGACTTAAAAAAAATGTTTTTGGACTGCCCTTTGGGGAGAGAGGTTTTATTCTTGTACCTGTTAAGGTTCTCTTTATGAAGTATTAACCATTTTTCCACTTTTTTCATTGTGGATTATTTTAAACACGTAGAGCCAGTAGAATAAGGTGATGAATACTTGTGTATTCACTCCTAGCTTTAAGGAATATTAACATTTTGCCAGATTTGCCTCCGAATTTTTAAAAATAAAAATTAGAGACACGGTTAAACTCTCCCGTTCTTCCTTCTTGTGGTAACTACTGTCCCTATTTAGTGTTTAGTGTACTTAGTAATGTTTTTATATTTTATACTTTAGTACGTAGGTTCATATGTACGTTATATATATGTATGTGTTATTGTTTAGTATGTTCTTGAACTTTAAATATTTTCAAACTGTGTGTATGATTTTGCAAAATATTTTTCCACTAAATATTATTTTGTGGTTTATCCTGTTCATATAGCTCATTTTAATTGCTGGAGGATATTCTATTATATAAAAACAGACTGTTAGTTTTAGGTGTTTATAGTTATATATAAAAAACTGCTGCAGTGAACATTCTTGACCTTTCTCCTTGTCCACATTTTGAGGAGCTTTTCTAATGTGTTACTACTATGAGTGGAATTGCTTGGGAGGATGCTTATCTTCAAGTACCGACCATTGCCAACTTGCTTCCCAGAGTGTTTTTATACGAAACTTCACATTTTCACTAGTGAGGTATTCTGTTTCTGTGCATTCTTTCCAACCCTTGATGATGTTATTTTTTAGTATTGTATTTGCCAATCTAATGAATATGAGATGATATTTCATCTTTAATTTGCACTTCTCTGATTAGTAACAAGATGGAGCATCTTTAGAATGTTTACTGGTCATTTGAGTTTTTTCTGTTGGTATCTTTTGTGTACTTTTCTACTCGCTTTAATCTTTTGATTATCAAGTTATAGGAGTACTTTATTCATATTTATCCTATTTTGTATGTTTTTAGTATCTTTCAGTCTATGACTTGTCTTGTTTATATTCATGTTCATTTTTGTTGTACAGATACTTTTAATTTTAAATATAGCCAAATTTTTAATATTGTGTGTACTTTTCATGTCTTGGTTCATCCCTTCTACCTCAAACCAGAAAAAATTTTCCCTGTATTTTTCTTTTAAATTGTCTGCTTTTCACATCCATATCTTTAATCCACCTGGAACTTGGCTGTACAAAATCAGTGTGAAATAGAGAATCTAATTTTTTCCATGTAGATAACTAATTTTCCCAGTACCATTTTATTTGTCTATCCCATACTAATTTTTTTTTTACAATTTATTTTATTTTAGTATCATTAACCTACAATTACATGAGCAATATTGTGATGATTAAACTACCCCCTTCATCAGGTCCCCCCCCACCAACCCTATTACAGTCACTGTCCATCAGTGTAGTGAGATGAGAATCACTACTTGTCTTCTCTGAGCTGTACAGTCCTCCACGTGCCCTGTATCATACCATTTTCCTAAAGGTCTGGCTCTGTTTAGGGGACTTTCTGATAATATTCTATTGGTCTTTCTATTCTCATGCTAGCACCACAATGTCTTTATAATAAGTTTTGATACCTGATATGTCGAGAGCCTCTACACATTGCTGTTCTTCAGAATTCCCTTTGTTACATTTACCCTTCTAAAAAGGGTAAACTGGGACTTTTATTTATAGATCAAGTAAGTCTTTGACCTGTGAATATTGCATAAGATATAATCAGAGTGAGAATTTTTATCTTTTTTTCCTTAAATAATGTTTTATAACTGTCTCTATGAAGTCCTTTCTCATCTTTTATAAGATATAGATATTATATCCAGCATAATTCAGACTCTAATTTATTCTGATGGTTTGTTTTAAATTCTTTTGTGTTCCATGTTGACAATCCCCATTTACAAATAAGCCAGCATAGGCAGCCAGTATCCTTGTATTGGTCCTGATTTTCATTGGAATGCTTGTTAAGTCTCGATATTAAGTATGATGTTAGGTTTTTGTTTTTGATAGATTGCCTATCAAACTCTTTATCTCACTTGGAATTTTATTATGAAAGTATTAAATTTTATAAATGACTTTTCTGTATCTAATTATATGTATTTTTTCTTTTAATATGAAAATGTGGTTTATTGCATCAGTTAGCTTTCTAATGATGAATCATCTTTGAATTTCTGGGTGAATCTGTTTAATTGTGGTTATTTTGTAAAATACAATGCTGAATTCTGCTCTAATATTTTAAGATCTTGACATATATGTTCCTAGATGAAACTGGCTTATAATTTTCTTTCTTTGTACTATACTTTTCTGATTTTGTATCAGAGTTATATAGCTACAGGAATTTTTCTATTGAGTCTAATTTTTATTCTTCTTTAGATAAACTCTTTTCTCCTTAGTAGCCTTTAGGATTTTACCTGATACCTTGGTCCTCTGCAGCTTTATTAATGAATGTCTATTGTTTCACCTGCTCAGTAGCTATAGTGTTCATGCTTAGTACCCACAGTGTTCCATCTGAGGCTTCATATCTTTCTTTAATTCAAGAAAATTCTCACCCGTTGCATCTTTAAATATTGTTTGAGCACTATTCTTCCCCATCTCTTCTGGAACTCCTCTTAAACATTATGTCTTTATATAGTGGAATAGTTTCTGATACAAGTAACCGTATCTGACTTAGTGTGCTTTGGACTATAAAGACATTTATTGTTTAGTTAACAATAAATCTAGAGAAGTTAAGTCAATATCGTTATTAAGAAACCTGTACTTTTCCTGGCTTCCTTTTTTTTCTGTCAGCTTTCTGACAGTTTCCACCATCTCTTTGTCTTATTCTTGCTTCTTTGAAAGGCATCTCTTTCTTCCTCTGGCTATTTTCATGATTTTCTCTTTGTTTTTGATTTTCAGCAGTTACACTTTTTGGGCCTCAGTGTGGCTTTGGGTAGCATCCATAGAGATACTTAAATCTCACTTGATGTCTTTCATTAATTTCAGAAAAGTCTCAGCCATTATCTTCAAATATTGCTTCTGCCCATCATCTTTTCACTCCTTTGACTCCATTACATATATGCTCTCTATTTCACTATACATCCTGTACCTATACTCTTCTCTGTATGTAGTCTTCTGTTACTCAGTCTGCATTCCGAGTATTTTCTTCTTCTGAACTCTCTAATAGTTCACTGATATTTTTCTTCAGTGTGTCATAATTAAACCAAACCAATTATTGAGTTCATAGTTTCAGGTTTTTGTGGGTTTTTTTTAAGTTTTAGAATTCTCACTTGGTCCTGCTTTATAGTTTCTATTCTCTGCTTTAAAATTTCAGTCTTATCTTTTTTCCTTGAATATATTGATCACAGTTGTTAGTTTCTGCCTAATAACTATATTATCTTCATCCTCTGTGCATCTTTTTGTATTGTCTGATGTTGCTCTTTTTTTGGTAGTTTTGTCTTCATATAGGTCCAATTATTTTTTAATGAGAGCTAGACATTTTATCCTGGCAATTTAAGGTGATTTGAGGCCTAGAATTATATCTTCCTCCAAAGAGTTTTACTTTTACTTGAACTAATACACATACCTTGGGCCATTAGCAGTCTAGGATCATTTTAATCCCATCAAGAATTGAGGTGACTTGCATTTTTTAAACACACCAATAATTACAAATCTGTCCTCTTTACTGTGTATGAACTGGATGTGGCTGTGTAACACCTTGTTCCTTTTTCCATACTATATTTCAATTTTCCTGGGAGTGGTGGCAATGTCTTTCTGTCAGTGGGATAAAAAAAATTTTTTAACTTTAAAAAAAGAATTGAGCTGATTTGAAACTATGATTTTGTTTCCTACCAGGGCTAGTCTATTTCCTGTAAATCTTTTCACCTTAATCCTAGCATATGGCTCTTTAAGGTCCCAGTCTGAAGTGTGGGTTTTCCTTAACCCTTCTCTTTGGGGGTTCTGAACTCTGTTTTTATCTCCTTAGCCCAAGGAGTCTTTTAAACGCTCTGGTTAGCTTCTCATCCTGTCAGCCATCTCTTCAAGAACTTGCCCTCATCCCTTGAGAAACATCTCAAAATGGGCTTTCTGGGTTTTCTCTTTCTCCTGGATCTTGACTATGTAATTCCTCAATGCCTTGTTCTCGGATTCTTTAAACATATAATTTTATATATTTTTCTAGCTTTTCTAGTTATTTTCAGTGGGAGGGTTAATCTGATTACCTAGAATGCCATCATTTGAAGTGAAAATCCCCAAGTTCTTATTTCTACTCTGTTCCTTAGTGTAGAACAACAAATTTTCTTTTTGCCTCAAAATTGCAAATGACCCCTATGGCTGTGGGCATCATGTCTAAAATTTGTAATGGAATTATTTTTCATATTTACATGGTTTTATTACATTTTGATTTTTATTTCATAGATATTATTGCTTCATGCATGTCTTTGGCCATTTTAAACATATTTAGAATCTTTGTTGACCTATTATATAAAATCAATTTTTCCCTGAATGAATTTCCATTCTTACTGTTGATATTTGTTAGCTTGGTTTCTTAATGTTTTTACTTCTTTGTGTTTGGTGTTTCTGATACATTCATTTTGAGTAGGAACTTTTTAGTTCTGTTTTCTCTCCTTTCCCATCTTCTGCATTCACCTCTTGCTGGTAGGTTTTTTCTTGCCTCTTCCTGATCCCTCAGCACCCACCACCTATTTCCACCACTCCACCCCCATGTAAGAATCATGTTTAAAAATGGTGGTTTAGATTAAGGATGTCAAAGATTAAGTCACAGACTGAGTCAGTAGTTAACTTGTTGCATTTCCTGGGCTTGATGCCTTATCAGAGTCTTCCCTCATTCTTAGTACTGTAGCTTTTAAAAAAATTTTAAGCCACTGTCAGCAACTTTTGTAATTTCTTCTAGGATCTGAGATAGTGCATCACAGTCCTCAGCCTCAAGCAATGAACTAGTTCTATTTGAGTGGGGCACTTTTAGTTCTTGTTATTTCCTAGAAGACCAAGCCCTGGCAGTCACTGTCTGATTCCAGACCCAGAATTGAGTAGGCCTGCAGCTTCACCCCCCGCCACACACAATCATTTAACATTTCTGTTTAATTTCTGTTTCATAAATCTAGCTGTGCCTGTGTGTTCTCTTTGTTTTATCTATTAATGCTCTTTACCAAAGTTGCTTTACCAAAACCTTAATATACTACATTATTTGGTAGTCAACTGACTCCTTTTTGAGTTCTGTTCCATTTTTAATGATGGGATGCAATACAAAGTAAACAATATCATCCATGAATTAAATTCTTGCCATAAAGTCTACTTTTTTTTCCTGCTCAGTAGGTAAAGTTTTCATGCTTATTACCCACAGTGTTCAATCTGAGGGGTCATATCTTTTTTTAATTCAGGAAAATTCTCACCAATTATATCTTTAAATATTGTTTGAGCACTGTTCTTTCCCATCTCTTCTTCCTGAACTCCTCTTAAACCTTCAGATGCAATCTTCAACTGGAAATATAGAGGATGGAGGCACATTTAAACAACGTTTTGGGGAAACATTCAGAATATGGGACATTCTAGAAGAAAACTGGCTGAACTCTTCAAAAGGTCAAGGACATTTTAAAAATGAAATTGTTCTAGTTTAGAACAGATGAAGAGACAACCAAACGTGTGAACCTTCATTGAATTTCTGTTAAAAAAAGAAACAACCTGAAAGACATTTGACTCTTACAACCCAACGTTAAAAAGGCAAATAGCCTAATTTCTTAAGTGGACAAAATATGTAAATAGACATTTCTCCAGAGAAGATCTGAAACTGGCCAGTAAGCATATGAAAAGTTAGATACTCAACATCATTAACGCAGGGAAATGCAAATCATAACCACAGTGAGATTCTATTTCACACCCACTAAGATGGCTACAATGAAAATGACCGATTGTAACAATAGTTGACAAGGTTGTGGAGAAATTGGAACCCTCATGCATTGCTGGTAGTAATGTAAAATGGTACCATTGCTTTAGAAAACAGTCTGGCAGTTCTAAAGAAGGTTAAGCTTATAACCCAGAAATTCCATATGTAGGCACATATACCCAAGAGATATGACAGCATATGTCCACACAAAAACTTGTATATAAATGTTCATAACAGCATTCATCATAATAGCCAAAAAGTGGAAGCAACCCAAATGTTCATCATCTGATGTATAGGTGAATATGATTCAGCAATAAAAAGAAATGGAAATAGAAATACCATTTGACCCAGGAATTCCACTCCTAGGAATTTACCCTAAGAATACAGCAGCCCGGTTTGAAAAAGACATATGCATCCCTATGTTTATCGCAGCACTATTTACAATAGCCAAGAAATGGAAGCAACCTAAGTGTCCATCAGTAGATGAATGGATAAAGAAGATGTGGTACACAATGGAATATTATTCAGCCATAAGAAGAAAACAAATCCTACCATTTGCAACAACATGGACGGAGCTAGAGGGTATTATGCTCAGTGAAATAAGCCAGGCAGAGAAAGACAAGTATCAAATGATTTCACTCATCTGTGGAGTATAAGAACAAAGCAAAAACTGAAGGAACAAAAGAGCAGCAGACTCACAGAACCCAAGAATGGACTAACAGTTACCAAAGGGAAAGAAACTGGGGAAGATGGGTAGGAAGGGAGGGATAAGGGGGAAAAAGGGGTATTAGGATTAGCACACATAATGTAGTGGTGGGGGGGCATACGGGGAAGGCAGTATAACACAGAGAAGACAAGTGGTGATTCTATAGCATCTTACTATGCTGATGGACAGTGACTGTAATGGGGTATGTGGTGGGGACTTGATAATAGGGGGAGTCTAGTAACCATAATGCTGCTCATGAAATTGTACATTAATAATAGCAAAATAAAAAAAAAGAAACAAATCCTACCATTTGCAACAACATGGGGGAGCTAGAGGATATTATGCTCAGTGAAATAAGTCAGGTAGAGAAAGACAAATATCAAATGATTTTCCTCATTTGTGGAGTATAACAACAAAGCAAAACTGAAGGAACAAAGTAGCAGCAGACTCACAGACTCCAAGAAGGGATTAGGGGTTACCAAAGGGGAGGGCGGGTGGGGAGATGGAGAAGGAGATTGAGGGTTATTTTGATTAGTGCACATCGTGTGTATGGGGTCACAGGGAAGACAGTTTAGCACAGAGAAGACAGGTAGGGACTCTGTGGCATCTTACTACACTGATGGACAGTGACTGCAATGGGGTATGTGGGGGGACTTGATAATAAGAGTGAATGTAGTAACCACATTGTTTTCTTTGTGAAACCTTCTTAACAGTGTATTTCAATGATACCTTAATAAAAATACTGAAAAGAAAAAAAAAAAAGGAAAAAGAAATGGAGTACTGATACATAATACAATATAGACGAACCTTCAAAACATGCTAAGTGAAAGAAGCCAGTCACAAAATACAAAATATTGTGATTCCATTTACAGTAAATCCTTATTATTTACAGATTCCTCATTTGCAATTTTGCCTATTCACTAAAATTTATTTCTAACCCCCAAATCAGTACTTGCAGTGCTTTCCTGATCATTCACAGATATGCATAGAGTGGTGAAAGGTCCAAGTGATCTCTTAGCTCAGGGTGAACAAAGCAACAGTGGCTTCTTGTTTCAGCTCTAATACTGTAAACAGGTCTCCTTTCACAATCTGTTTAGTGCCACATTTTCCACATTTTTGTTGGTGATTCTGCTGTTTTAAAATGGAATCTAAGCATAGTGCTGAAGCACTGTCTAGTGCTCCTAAGGAGCATTGTTTCTGTCCAGAGCAATGATTCCATACTTGCTAATTCAGTGTTTGCAGCAACTTGATAGAATATATCACAAATAATAAAAATAAACTATATAAGAAATGCCCAGAGCAGACAAACTATAGAGACAGAAAGTGGATATGTAGTTCCCTAGGGTAGGGATAGAGCAGGAAATGGGAGTGACTGACTACTAATGAATACGGGATTTCTTTTGTGGATGATGAAAAAATTCTGGAATTACATATGGTGGTAGTTGTACACCTCTGAATATATTAAAAACTATTGAATTTTCACACTTTCAAAGGGTAATTTTATGGTATGTGAATTTTATCTCAAAGTTGTTAATACATTTGAAGGTTATGGATATGTTTATTAATATAAATTGGATAATAAATGATATAGAATTATGGTTAATTTTGAAAAATGGGAAAATGGTATTAGGGTTTTGTATGAAATATCTTCGTTCTTAGGAGATGGATGCTAAGGTATTTAGGAGTAATGTATCAAGTCTACATTGAAATGGTTCAGGAATTTAAAAAATTTCTTGAGATTGAGGAAATTTTAAATTGCTGAGTTAGAACCAGAGAGTGAGACAGAGAAAGCAAATCTGGCAAAACAATAGCAGTTTTTGAATCAAGTCAGAAGGTATATGGGTGTTTCTGTACTTTTTTTTTCTTTGTCTGAATTTTTTCAAAATGAAAAGTTGAATGGGAAGACTGCACATTCATCACTGAAAATCCATCTTTTGCTATTCTAGGTTTAGGCCTATTTAGTTCTTATTTTGCTGGTGACTCCACGTGAACACTGGATGTTCTTGTGAATGCCAGAAATAGATGATAGATGCAGAGAAAAGTAAGAGGAGAACTTTTACTTTTCTTATTAAATGTTTACATTTAATTCCCTATAATTTAAAAAATATTATATTGGTTGCAGTTTATGAATCAATGCAAGGGTGTATTAAGAAAAATAATTTGTTTTAATAGTCTGTGTGATATATATGTATTAAATATTCACTAATGAAAGTCTCCAGTATAGTGTTTATATCAGTACCCATTATTTGCTAAGCACTGTAGTAAGTGGTGGAGAAACAAGGAAAACTTTTAAGGAGCTCACCTTGTAGAGTAAGAGGCAGACCTGTGGCAGCCACCTCTTGCGAGGGGATGCCTGAAGAGCAGGTCTCGGATGAGCGTTTTTGGTGAAGTGGTGGCAAGCAGAACTGGAGAAAAGATGGCAGAGTACAAAGGCAAGGTAAAAACCTCCTCCCACAAATACATAAAGGAAGAAACTACAACAAAACAACTAAACCTGAAAACAACCTGAGGACTGCAAAACAGACCATCTACACCTGGGGGAGGAGAGAAGACCACACAGAAAAGGGTGAAGTGGCAGAGTCTTGATCGAGGGGGACCAAGCCCTTTCACCATCCCAGCCCACAGGTGGGAGGAAGAAGAACAGAGCAGGGAGGGAATAGGTGCCCAGAAACTCTGCACACACACCTGGCCCTGGAGATCTGCTTTGGGAGCATAGGTCAACATTACATTGGGTTCTGGTGATTAGCAGGGCTGGACACCAGGGACAGTTGGAACACTCTGGGAGGCTGAAACTCCAGCTGCTTTTGGAAGACAGGCACACTCTGCTGGTCCCACTGAGACCCATAGCAGTTTGAAAGAGATGCCAGCAGCAGGAGGGGTGCCAGAGGGGCAAGGGTTGGGTGGAGCTCTCTCCTCAGGAGAAGGGCAGGTGGATGATACCTCCGCAGCCCTCCTTTGGCCCAATAGGTCAGAAACTCTTAGGAGCCCCAGATGCTCCATCCACCTCACTGGCAACCTAGCCCCAAGCTGCCTCCCTGTAGGCACTGCTGGGGAGCCAACCCAATGGGCTGGACAGCAACATCAGACTTGAGCCTGGCAGGCACAGGGAGACTCTCCCAGCTTTCTTGGCCCTTTTTCAGCCCAACTAGGGTGATGCCTGCAGGAGCCAGCTCCCAGAGCTCCTTCCTCCCTGCAGGTGTCCAAGCCCAGCACTATGCATCCCACCCTGCCTCAGAGCCCCACAATGGCCCCACCCATCCCATTAACCCTGAAGCTCTGCCATCACTGCCATGCAGGCAGAGGGTGCCCCCATCCACAGAATTCCAGCAGAGGCCTCTGATCACAAAGGTGGCTAAACTGCTGGCACTGCAGACTCAGATCAAAACAGATAGACAGAAAGGCAGCCCTGCACATTGCAAATGGGGCTCCTGAAAAGTAGAACCAGGCACTGGAGAGTAAAGAGTCTTGAGCTGAGCACCAAAGGGTGCCTCTTTCATAAAACTATTACTCTCTAGGCCAGGAAGCATAACTGATCCATCTAATACAAAGGTAGAAATACAGAAACTGAAAAAATGAGGAGGCAGAGGAATATGTTCCAAACAGAACTGAGATGAGACACGAGAAAGAGGACTAAAGGAAATGGAGATCACCAGTCTTTTTCATAAAGATTTCAAAGTAAAAGTCATAAATAATGCTCACTGATTTGCAGAAAAGTATTGAAGATCTCAGGGAGGACTTCAAAAAAGACAGAAGATCTGAAAAAGAGCTTCTCAGTGCTGAAGAATACAGTAACAAATGAAATGTACAATGAAGGGAATGAATAATAGATGGCTGCAGGTAGAGGAGAATCAATGAGATGGAAATTAGAGAACAAAAGCACAATGAAGCTAAGGAACAGAGAGAGAAGGGATCTCTAGGAATGAAAGAATGATAAGAAATGGACAACTTCCTAGAAAAATACAACCTTCCAAGACTGACCCAGGAAGAAACAGAAAATCTGAACAGACCGATCACCAGCAAGGATATTGAACTGGTAATCAAAAAATTCCCAAAAAGAAAAATCTCAGGACCAGATGGTTTCACAGCTGAATTTTACCAAATATTTAAAGAAGAGTTAATACCCATCCTTCTTTTTTTTTTTTTGATTTTTTAAATTTATTTATTTTTTTTACAATTTATTTTGGTATCATTAACCTACAATTACATGTGCAATATTATGGTGATTAAACTACCCCCTTCATCAGGTCCCCCCCACCAACCCCATTACAGTCACTGTCCATCAGCATAGTGAGATGCTATAGAATCACTACTTGTCTTCTCTGAATTGAATACCCATCCTTCTTAAAGCATTACAAAATGTAGAAGAGGAGGGAATACTTCCAAAGTCATTCTATGAGGCTAATATCACTCTAATACCAAAACCAGACAAAGACACCACAAAAAGGAAAATTATAGACCAATATCCCTGATGAACATAGATGCAAAAATCCTCAACAAAGTATTAGCAAACCGAACTTAAAAATACATCAAAAAGATCATCCATCAGGACCAATAAATCCCAAGATTTATTCTAGGGATGCAAGGATGTTATAATATTCATAAATCAGTGAGGATCATACAACACATTAGCAAAAAGAAGGATAAAAACCACATGATCATCTCAATAGATGCTGAAAAAGCATTAGACAAAATTCAACATCCATTCATGATAACAATCCTCAACAAAATGGGAATAGAGGGGCGTACCTCAACATAATAAAGGCCATATATGACAATCCCACAACCAGCATCACACTTAACAGTGAAAAGCTGAAAGCTTTTCCTCTAAGATCAGGCACAAGACAATGATGTACACTCTCAGCACTTTTATTCAGTGGAGTACTGGAGGTCCTAACCGCAGCAATCACACAACACAAACAGAAAAAGGCATCCAAATTGGTAAGGAACAAGTTGCTGTCACTGTTTGCAGATGACATATTATATGTAGAAAACCCTAAAGACTCCACCAAAAAACTATTAGAACTAATAACTGGATTCAGCAAAGTTGCAAAATTAATACACAGAAATTTGGTGCATTTCTATATACTAACAATGAACTCACAGAAAGAGAAATCAGGAAAACAATTCCACTTAAAATCGCATCCAAAAATAAAATACCTAGGAATAAACCTAACCAATAAGATAAAACACCTGTACTCTTAAAACTGTAAGACACTCATGATAGAAATTAGAGAAGACACCAATAAATGGAAATCTATCCCATGCTCATGGATAGGAAGAATAAATATTGTCAAAATAGCCATCCTGCCCATGGCAATTTACAGAATCAGTGCAATTCCTATCAAAATACCAACAGCATTTTGCAATGAACTAGAACAAATAATTCTAAAATTCATATAGGACCACAAAAAACCCCAAATAGCCAAAACAATCCTGAGAAAGAAGAACAAAGCTGGGGTGATTACACTCCTTTACTTCAAGCTCTACTATATAACTACAGTATTCAAAACAATTTGGTACTGGCAAAAGAACAGACCTATAGATCAATGGAACAGAATAGAAAGCCCAGATATAAACTCACACATATATGGTTAGTTAATATATGATAAAGGAGCCATGGATATACAGTGGGGAGAAAACAGCCTCTTCAATCACTGGTGTTGGCAAGAACAGACAGCTACATGTAAGAAAATGAAACAATTACTGTCTAACTCCATACACAAAAGTAAACTTGAAATGGATCAAAAACTTGAATATAAGTCATGAAACCATAAAAGTCTTAGAAGAAAACAGGCAAAATCTCTTGAACATAAGTATGAGCAATTTTTTTCCTGGGCACATCTCATTGGGCAAGGGAAACAAAATAAAAAATGAACAAGTGGGACTAAATCAAAAAAGCTTCTGTACGGAAAAGTACACCATCAGCAGAACAAAAGGCAGCCTACAGTATGGGAGAATATGTTCATAAATGACTCATCTGATAAGGGGTCAACATCTAAAAAATATAAAGAACTCATACACCTCAACACCCAAAAAACAAATAACCAAAATAAAAAATGGGTGGAGGACTTGAACAGACATTGCTCCAAAGAAGAAATACACATGGCCAATAAGCACATTAAGAGATGCTCTATATCACTAATCATCAGGGAAATGCAAATCAAAACCACAATGAGGTATCACTTCACACCAGTTAGAATGGCCACTATACAAAAGAAAGAAATAACCAGTGCTGGTGAGGATGTAGAGAAAAAGGAACCTTCCTACACTGTTGGTGGGAATGTAATTTGGTGCAGCCACTGTGGAAAGCATTATGAAGGTTCCTCAAAAAACTAGAAATAGAAATACGACTTGACCCAGTAATCCTGCTTCTAGGAATTTACCCAAAGAAAACAAAGCCATGATTCAAAAAGACAAATGCATCCCTGTATTTATTGCCACTTTATTTATAGTAGCCAAGATATGGAATCAACCAGTGTCCATCAATAGATGAATGGGTAAAGAAAATGTGGTACATATACACAATGGAATATTATTCAGCCATGAAAAGAAAATCCTGCCATTTGCAACAACATGGATAGATCTAGAGGGTATTATGCTTAGTGAATTAAGCCAGGTGGAGAAAAACCATATGATTTTACTTATTTGTGGAATATGGTAACAAAGCAAAACATAATGATCAAAACAGCAATAGACTCATAGACACTGAGTAGTGACTTGGGACTACCAAGAGGTAGGGGTTGGGGTGGGCCAGGGTGAGTATGAGGGAAATAAAGGGGCACAATAATTCACAATCACAGTATAAGTTGGTGACATGGACGGTAGTACATCATGGAGAATATAGTCAGTAATTCTGTAACATCTTTCTATGTTGGTAAATAGTAACCACACTAGAGGGGGTGAGGATTTAATAGCATGAGTTACTGCTTAACGACTGTGTTGTACATTTGACACCAATATAAGATTGTGTATCAATGATACCTTAATTAAAAAACTAAATAAAAAGAGGCAGACTTGTAAACAAATGGAAGATACTGTACAAAGTATGGACAAAAAATTATGGGAAGGACTTCTGATGATGGCAAAACACATAGTTTAGGGGAAAGAAAAAGCCTGTTGAGAACAGTAGAAAAGCTAAGTAGAATATGAAAATATCTGCTTGAAGGCATTATAGAGCAAATAAGAATATGAAGGTTTATGGAGTCCTGATGGAAAGATGGAAATCCACAAGGGTGAGGATGGCATTCGAAAACACTTCTCCCATTGAAGCTCCTGCTGACTCCAGAGCATCTTGGATGATAAAGTGGTGAAGAGCATTTTTGACAGACTCTTGGAGCGTGGTTGGAATTCAGAGGTCCTTAAGAGGAGATGCTGATAAATTACACATAACCTTGTGATAGGACCCTGAAAAGCTCCATCTAGATATGAAAGAATAAAAGAAGTGGATGGGCCCTTACAGGAACTGAAGCATTAACTTCTAATAATCTCAATTCCTGAAATTAGATTAAAGACACTTTGGATTGAAAGCCTTTGCAGCCTGCTTGAAGCAAACTAGGAGATGGTTCAGAAAACAGTACCCAGAATGATCTGGAGGAAGAGAATATCATCTAGACTCTCAAATTATTGCTATAATCCTTCATATATGTCTGATCTACAAGCAAAATCAAATAACTAGACCCAGGAGGACAAAGTAAAACAGCAGATGAAAAAACAGATTCGCAGGGACTCAAGATAATGGAGTTGCCAAAGAGACTTTAAATTAACTGTTTAATATATTGAAAGCAATAGAAAAGATAAGGGGTTTTGGCAGAGAATTGGAAACTATTATAAGGAAAAGGAATTTCTAGAACAAGTACAGTGATCAAAATTAAGAACTCATTTGATTCAAAAACAGATTACATGCCACAGAGAGAATTAGTAACTTAGAGCAGTGCTACTCAAACTGTGTTCTTTAGCTACCGAGAGTCTATGGACTGGCTGCTGTTTTTCAAATTATGTATTAGCAGGCCACAAGGTAATAAAACTTATGCCAGAATCTAAAGCAATATTGACTCTGAGCACATTATTTAGTTTAACTGGCATTTTCTTGATAGCAAAACTTTCCCTGCATAGAAAGAATTATTTGCCTTACATTATGGTGCAAGCTTCTTATCTTGTGATGAATTGGCCTTTGAATAGAGGTGACCTAAAAGATAACTGGGAGAAAATATCCAGAATGCAGCATAAAGAGACCAAAGAACAGAAAATACAGAAAGGAAGGGAAGAGACTTAGGGGATGAAGCAAGGTATAATTTACAAATTGAAAAGATGAACAGTCTTATAACTACTGAAAGCAGTGCTTCTCAAAATATTTGTGTTGAAAGCCAATGCTTTTTTTTAAATTAGGTGTCATTGATATACAATCTTACGAAGGTATAACATGAGCAACATTGTGGTTTCTACATTCACCCTTTATTATCAAGTCCCCCCCCCACATACCCCATTGAAATCACTGTCCATCAGCATAGTAAGGTGGTATAGAGTCACTACTTGTCTTCTCTGTGCTATACTGTCTTCCTTATGACCCCCCTATATTATGTGTGCTAATCATAGTGCTCCTTAATCCCCTTCTCCCTCCATCCCCACATCCTTCCCCTTGGTAACCGATAGTCCCTTCTTGGAGTCTGTGAGTCTGCTGCTGTTTTGTTCCTTCAGTTTTGTGAAAGCCAAAACTTTTATAAAATACAGTGAAAGTATCAATAGTGTCAAATTGCTTAAACATTTAATCTCATATTCTGTACTTTTCTCATTATTGATTGGTACAAATGGTTCATAAACTAGCACTGGTCCACAGACTATATTTTAAGTAGCATAATAATTGAATTCATAATTAAAACCCTTCCCACTAAGAGAATTCCAGGCAGGGCCATATAACTTCACGGACAAATTTTACAAACTTTTAAGGAGGCGATAATTACACAAATTTCTGTAGAAAAGAGAAGAAAGAAGGAGATAATCCCCTATTCTTTTTGAGAGGCCAGTGTAACATTGACACACAAATTTGATAAAGGCATTACAGTAAAAGCATATTAGGACTTTGTCACCATGAACATAGATAACAAAAAATCTTCAACAAAATAATTGCAAACCAAATCCAGGAATATATCATGATATTTGGTTTTATTTCAGAATGCAGGTTGGCTTTAACATTTGAAAATTAACACAATTCATCATATTAAGAGAATCATCTTGGTGGATGCTAAGAAGTCATTTTATAAAATTCAGTGTTCTTCATGGTAAATACACTTAGCAAATAGAAATATAAAAGGAACTAATAAATTTACAACAAACTTACAGCAAACAAGATAATTAATGGTGACATGTTGAAAACTTTCCCTTTGAGATTAGGAATGAGACAAGGATGCCTGCTATCATCACTTGCATTCAAGATTGTACTTCAGGTCCTAGGTGCAATACTATAATAATCAGAGTTGTAAGAATTGAGAAAGAAGAAGTAAACATCATTATTCATATACAGTATGACTGCCAGTCCTTAAGATGCTAGGAAATCCAAAAGAAAAATCCAAGACAATGTTGCTGGATACAAGAACCATATTCCCCCAAATCAATTATTTCTGTATAACGGCAGCAAAATGAAATTTTAGAAAGACACCATTTACAATAGCATCAAAAAATCAAATATGTGGGAATAAATCTAAAGAAAAATTCCATACAGTAAACTTATAAGACATTACTGAGACTCAGTAAAGTTATTTTTAAAAACTATTATGGAGGAAAATCTTTAAATGACCAAAATAAATGAAGCATATATGGTACTCATGGGTTGAAACTCAATATTTTATAAATGTCAATTACCTCAGATTAACCTACAGATTCAATTTAATCCTAAACAGAATCTCAGTAGAGCTTTTTTAGGGGGGAGGGGTGTAGAACTTCAAATCAAAGGGCCAAATAGCTAAGACTCTTGAAGATGAAAAACATTGTAGGAGGATTTGTTTTGTTGAATATTAAGACCTATTATAAAACTAGAGTAATTAAGATAGTACCATTTAAGTGTAAGGATGGGCAGATACCTACTTGTAACAACCCTGAAAAAAATGAACTGGTGTCTTAAAAGGAAATCACAGATTGAAAATACTACTAATGCCAGCATAAGTAAACAGTAAATATCAGAATTTAGTCAGCTATTTTATATTACCCATTTTTATCTTAACCTTGAAATTCTAAGCATCTGGGTATTAGTGACTATTAATATATTTTCAGTATAATCTGTCATTAACAGTCAATATGTAGGAGGTGTTTAACAGTTACTTTGAATTGAATTTATTGTGTGCTTAAGTTACTATTTTGAATCTTTTTTGGTTTTAGATCTGCTGATTTGGGTCCTACTTTACTGACAAGACCTGGACAACCAACACTTACCAGAGTGCCCCCACCTATTCTTCCAAGGCCATCACAGCAGACAGGAAGCAGCAGTGTGAACACTTTCAGACCTGCTTACAGTTCATTTTCTTCAGGATATGGTGCCTATGGAAATTCGTTTTATGGAAGCTATAGCCCCTATAGTTATGGATATAATGGGTTAGGCTATAACCGCCTCCGTGTAGATGATCTTCCACCTAGTAGATTTGTCCAGCAAGCTGAAGAAAGTAGCAGAGGTGCATTTCAGTCCATTGAAAGTATTGTGCATGCATTTGCCTCTGTCAGTATGATGATGGATGCTACCTTTTCAGCTGTCTATAACAGTTTCAGGGCTGTTTTGGATGTAGCAAATCACTTTTCCCGATTAAAAATACACTTCACAAAGGTTTTTTCAGCTTTTGCATTAGTTAGGACTATAAGGTATCTTTACAGACGGTTACAGTGGATGATAGGTTTAAGAAAAGGCTCTGAGAATGAGGACCTGTGGGCAGAAAGTGAAGGAACTATGGCTTGCCTTAGTGCTGAGGACAGAGCAGCTAACTCAGCAAAGTCTTGGCCAATATTCTTGTTCTTTGCTGTTATCCTTGGTGGTCCTTACCTCATCTGGAAACTGCTGTCTACCTACAGTGATGAAGTAACAGGTAAGAGTAAGAGAGTGGTTTCAAGAACCACATAACAATCTCAAATTTCAAGAATAGATTTATTAAGTTAGCATAATTATATTCATTTGTATCTGATATTTTGATCCAATTATATTTTCGGTTAAGAACTTAGAAACTAAAAGAATATGTAGCAAAAGCAGGCTTGTTAATTTATTCATTAATTGTGCACAGTGTAGCAGTACACATTACCTAACTACTATTTACAAGGTACTGAACTTGATGCTGTGGGAGGAAACAAACATTTGTAGGACATAATCCCCCTCTTTCTAAAACTTATTGGCGGGGAGGAGGGAAAAACACATAAACAGGTAATTGTAATGAGGCAAAAGAATGTGATGAGGAATATGACAGGGAGAGAGAAAAGGTTTATTGAGCCTTTTTTATATGTAAGACGTTTATGTTTTTTGTGTATTTTATCTCATCTAATTCTTACAACAACCCTAAGAGATAGGAATTAATCCTCATTTTATAAGTGACAAAAATGAGTTTCAGAGAAGTTACTTGCTCAAGATCACATCTTTAATAAGGCAGAACCAAAAACAAAACCAGGCCTGTTTGGTAAGTACCTACTCTATCAACTGACACAGAGTACTATCTCAATTTATAAAAGAGAAGCTAATATTATTTGGCTTTTGGTATCCAGGAAGAGGTGACATTTAAGTTAGATTTTTGAAGGATAGATGACATTTCATCAATTTGGTAGGGGAAAAAAAAGACTGACAAACATGTGGAACAGCTTGAACAAGAGTACATAGGCAGGGAATGTGAGATTTGTTCAAATGTCCTATTACATGGAATCAAAGAATAATATGAAATAAGGCTGAGAAGTTAGGTTGAAAGATAATAGTGAAAGCCCTTCATTTTCATCTAGGGAGGAAAGTGGGATTTTTGTTTTTCAGCAGGCTTGTGACAAACACATAAACAGTGCTCTATATAGGTTAGTCTATCTCAAGTGTTTGAGATAGGTCATTGCAGGTTAAAACAGGTCGAAGTTGGATGGTGAGATTCATAAATAATTTTAGATATGTCTAACTTTGTATGCCCCAAATCTAACAACCTGCTTAAGTGCTTATAAATATTTGTTAATTTGGTGACATAAGTTATCATGCTTTTGTACTTGACTGGATGAGAAAAAATGAAAGCCTGAACTAGGGTATGTGAAAAGCAAGACAGATATAATAGATTAAGGAGATTTAGTTACTGGCTAGATGAGTTACTTGAAGGGAAAGGAGGAATCAAAATGCCCTAGATCTTTAAATCTGGGTTATTAGATATGTTTTATTCATTAATTCAATAAATATTTGTGAGCATTTACTACATGCCAGACACAGTTCTAGGAGCTGGGTATATAGCAGCAAATTAAAAGGATTAAAAAAATCTCTACTCTTGCAACTGTCTAGTGGGGGTAGTCAGCAATGAACAAGTAGTAAAATATATAGTAAGAAGGTAATAAATGCCAGAGGAAAAAAATAAAGTAGGGAAGAGTTGCAGAAGTCAGGTTACCATGCTGCATAGACTCAGGGAAGTCCTACCTGAAGGAGATAATAGAGTAGGTCCTGCAGCTATTTGAGAGAAGTATTTGAGGCATAGGGAATAGCAAAAGTGCCAAGGTATTCAAGAGGTAGTGTGCCTGACATGTCATGTGGACAGCGAGGAGGCCAGCATGAATGGAGCAAAGTGAGAGCAGCTGGAGATGAGGAAGGGAAGAATACAGTGTGTTTTGGACTTCCATGCAAGTGCAAAGGAAACTTCCATATTTCAAAATTTGTTCAACTGTGCTATTGAGGAACTTCCACATAATCTTTATATGGAAGTGACTTAATTCCTATGTAATGACTTGGTAAAAGGTAAATACCAAAAGAAGAATTAATATTGTATTCATGTTCTTAGAGTTTAATATGCTCAATTAAAACCACATGTTAAGTAGACTAATAATTTCAGGATTTGGCAGTACCTATTTGTGTGAAAAAACATTTTTAAAGATGAAATACCTTAAATCTTATTACAAATGAGCATTAACAGATTAACTTCTGCAGTTGAAAATGATGATAGAAAAAAAAAACTGCCTTTGAACCCCAATTAAGTGAAATATCCCAAACCCAAAATATTCCATTCTTCTCAGTAGTAGACCTTTATTACAGAAAAAGAACTTAATTTTTATTACATTTTGAGTTTTTTCAAAAAAATTATGAAAAAAGTTTTCTCTCATATCAGTAACTATACAATACCTTTGGCTTTGCCTCATGGCCTGCAAAGCCTGAAGTATTTACTATCTGATCCTTTACAGAAAAAACATTTGCCAACCCCTGACTTAAAATAAGGGAGCTAGAATTTTGAGCTTGAAGAAGAGGAAAAAGTTCATAATAGATAACATAGTGAACATTTTATTGATTTTACATAGGGTTAATTATAGAATTTACTTTGGGCAGGGGAACTTTGCTGTTGGCAAATAAATTTATGCAGTTTGCAAACTATAGCTAGTGAAATATCTGTATTTTCCTTTCATTAAGTTTTACCAACCTAATCTTAATTCTTAATTTTGTTTACAGACAGCACGAACTGGGCAAGTGGTGAGGATGACCATGTAGTTGCTAGAGCAGAATATGATTTTGCTGCTGTATCTGAAGAAGAAATTTCTTTCCATGCTGGTGATATGCTAAACTTAGCTCTCAAAGGTAACAAAACTTGAAAAATTGGATTATCTGTGAATTTTCAGAATTTGTAAATGGAGTATTAAAAACCACAACAAAGGATTTTGGACATTGTTGGTTAACTCAGAAGTAGTTACTAGGATTTCTCATTCATGTCAGTTTAGAACTTCCAAATCTGGGAAATGGGGAATAAATGCCTAACAGAGGTTTCCAGTAATATTTCACTGAGATAAGGAAAAGATTTTGTTTATATAATATCTTCTAAACTAAAAACACTTGAATTCCAACTCTGAATCCCCTGACAAAAACATGGGTAAGCACTAAATGTAACAAAATCTAACCAAAGAAATTATCTAGTATCATCTAAGTATCCCTATTGGTCTTTGCCGGGACTGGTATTGCTTTCTTTTTCTACTTGAATAATGTTTACTTCAGAAACTCTAACATGAATGTTTTGGGAATTATTCTCATGAAGTATTAAAGAACCTAAGCAAGAAATTTATACACATCTCAGATTTATTTTTGGACCAAGACGCTAATAGTTTTAATAGCTCCAGGCAAAATGACCTTTTCCTTAGTTTACCCACTAAGGGTCAGAAATTTTGTGGAATTATAAAAAAAATTAAAAGATTGTGTGGAGACAAGATTAAATATGGTGGCGTGAGAGGTGAGACAGAGGCTTCCTCCTAAAACCACATGTAATATGAAAATACTATTAATACAACTAATCCTGAAAGAGCAACAGGAAAGAGGACTGTGCCAGACTGCATACACCTGGAGAAAAGAACAGACCTCATGGAACAGGGTAATGTACCAAAGCCGTGGTCTGGCAGGACCTGAGCCCTTCCCCCACCCGAGCCTACCGGTGGGAGGAAGAGAAATGGAGCGGGTAGAGAGTGGAGGTGTGGAACTACTGAATACCTAGCTCTGGAGATCTGCTCTGGGAGCACAAACCTACATTTCATGGTGTTCTCCTGAGTAGGGGGTTGGAAAGCTAAGACAGGCAGAATACATGGAGGGACTGAGATTACAGCTGCTTGTGGAAAGCACGGATCCATATCCAGCAGCTCTGGGACAAAAGAAAGGTGGACAGTCTGAGAAACTTCCTAACAGCGAGAGGGCTCCTGAAGGGGCAAGGATTGCACAGAGCTTACTGCGCAGGAGAAAGATAGGTAGACAAAATTGTCCAGGTGCACTCTGCCCAGCAGGTTGGAAACTTCAGGCGCTCCAGCCCCGTGGCTGGCTATGCAGCTCCAAGGCCTCCCTCCATGTTATGCAGCCTGCGGTGCCTTCCTCCTGGCCAGCCCCATCTGGCTCATAAACCGATAAAACTTACCCTGCCGTTAGGCCAGCCAGAGGGAAGCCCCACCTACAGCAACTAAAAACGCAAAGCTTATAAAGGCTTATACCTGTGTGCTCAGCCCACTGGCTCTGGCAATGGAGACAGGCATAGCAACCGGGAAGAAGGAAACAGCTCTCTCCTCCCCCCAGGCACCAACACCACTCCCCTGCGACCACCGATATTGCTCCAGGGGCTGAGAAGCTCCAGAGAGTAGAGCTTCTATGAGTTAGAGGGAGCCACATACAAATATGAAACGTAAAAGGAACCTGGTTCAAAGCAAAATTATGAATACACCAGAGAAAGATTCAAATAAAATTGACCTCATGAATCTTCCTCAAAGAGATTTCAAAATAAAAATCATTGCTGTAAACTTCCCCAATCTGGGGGAGGAGATAGTCTCTCAGGCCATGGAGATACACAGATCTCCCAACACAAGGGACCCAAGGAAGACAACACCAAGACATATAGTAATTAAAATGGCAAAGATCAAC
The DNA here is from genome assembly GCA_029783875.1 of Phataginus tricuspis. NCBI lineage: Eukaryota > Metazoa > Chordata > Mammalia > Pholidota > Manidae > Phataginus > Phataginus tricuspis. The sequence continues at coordinate 54,921,154 of JAQQAC010020896.1, read as the reverse complement.
GATAAGGACAGACTGTTAAAAGCAGTCAGAGAGAGAAATAAGATCATATACAAAGGAAAGCCCATCAGTCTATCAGACTTCTCAGCAGAAACCTTACAGGCCAGAAGGGAGTGCCATGAGGTATTTAATGCAATAAAGCAGAAGGGCCTCGAAACAAAAATACTTTATCCAGCAACGTTATCATTTAAATTTGAAGGAGGGATTAAACAATTTCCAGATAAGCAAATGCTGAGAGAATTTACCTCCCACAAACCAACTCTAAAGTGTATTTTGGAGGGACTGCTATAGATGAAAGTGTTCCTAAGGTTTAATAGCTGTCACCAGAGATAATAAAACCACAGTAAAGAAAGCAGAACAGTTAATAGCTAAACAAATGCAAAATTTAATCAACTACCCCCAAAGTCAATCAAGGGAGAGACAAAGAGTACAGAACATGATACCTAAAATATAAAGAATGGAGGAGGAAGAAAAAGGAGGAGAAGAAAAGAACCTTTAGGTAGTGTTTGTAATAGTATACTGAGTTAACTTAGACTCTTAGTAAGGAAGTTAACATTGAACATTTGGTAACCACAAATCTAAAGCCTCCAATGGCAATAAGTACGTACCTATCTATAATCACCCTAAATATAAATGGTCTGAAATGCACTAATCAAAAGACATAGAGTCACTGAATGAATAAAAAAAGAAGACCCATGTATATGCTGCCTGCAAGAGACTCACTTCAAACCCAAAGACATACACAGACTGAAAGTAAAGGGATGGAAACAGATATTTCATGCAAATAATAGTGAGAAAAAAGCAGGAGTTGCAGTACTTGTATCAGACAAAATAGACTTCAAAACAAAGAAAGTCACAAGAGACAAAGAAGGACATTACATAATGATAATGGGGTCAATCCAACAAGATATAACCATTATAAATATGCACCCAACACAGGAGCACCTACATATGTGAAACAAATACTAACAGAATTAAGAGGGGAAATAGAATGCAATGCATTCATTCTAGAAGACTTCAATACTCCAGTCACTCCAAAGGACAGATCAACCAGACAGAAAATAAGTGAAGAGATAGAGGCATTGAGCAGCACATTAGAATAGATAGAGCTAACTGACATCTACATAACTCTGCACCAAAAAGCAACAGAATACACATTCTTCTCAAGTGCACATGGAACATTTTCAAGAATAGATCATATATTAGGCCACAAAAAGAGCCTCAGTAAATTCAAAAAGATTGAAATTGTACCAACCAGTTTCTCAGACCACAAAGGTATGAAACTAGAAATGAACTATGCAAAGAAAATGAAAAATCCCACAAACACATGGAGGCTTCACAATATGCTCCAAAATAATCAATGGGTCAATGACCAAATAAAAACGGAGATCAAGTAATATATGAAGACAAATGAAAACAATAATTCAACACCACAAAATCTGTGGGATGCAGCAAAGGCCATGCTAAGAGGAAAGTATATTGCAATATAGGCCTACCTCAGGAAAGAAGAACAATCCCATATGAGCAGTCTAAACTCATAATTTATGAAACTAGAAAAAAGAAGAACAATTGAGGCCCAAAGTCAGTAGAAGGAGGGACATAATAAAGATTACAGCAGAAATAAATAAAATCGAGAAGAATAAAACAATAGAAAGAATAAAACAATAGAAAGAATCAATGAAAGCAAGAGCTGGTTCTTCGAGAAAATAAACAAAATAGATAAACCCCTAGCCAGACTTACCAAGAAAAAAAGAGAGTCTACTCCCATAAACAGAATCAAAAATAAGAAAGGAAAAATCACTATGGACAGCACAGAAATACAAAGAATTATTAGAGAATCCTATGAAAAATTCTATGGCAACAAACTGGATAACCTAGAAGAAATGGACAACTTTCTAGAAAAATACAACCTTCCAAGGCTAACCCAGAAAGAAACAGAAAATCTGAACAGACCAATTACCAGCAATGAAACTGAATTGGTAATCAAAAAGAACAAAATACTTGGACCAGCTGGCAACACCACTGAATTTTATCCAACATTTAATGAAGACTTAATACCCATCCTCCTTAAGGTTTTCCAAAAAGTAGAAGAGGAGAAATACTCCCAAACTCATTCTGCGAGGCCAGAATCACTCTAATACCAAAACCAGGCACAGACATCACAAAAAAAGAAAACTACAGATCAATGTCTCTGATGAACATACATGAAAAAATACTCAACAAAATATTAACAAACCGAATTCAAAAATACATCAAAAAGATCATCCATCATGATCAAGTGGGATTCATCTCAGGGATGCAAGGATGGTACAACATTCGAAAATCCATCAACATCATCCACCACATCAACAAAAAGAACAAAAACCACATGATCATCTCCATAGATGCTGAAAAAGCATTTGACAAAATTCAATATCCATTCATGATAAAAACTCTCAACTAAATGGGTATAGAGGGCAAGTACCTCAACATAATAAAGGCCATATATGACAAACGCACAGCCAACATGGTACTTAACAACAAGAAGATGAAAGCTCTTCCTTTAAGATCAGGAACAAGACAAGGATGCCCACTCTCCCCACTTTTATTCAACATAGTTCTAGAGGTCCTAGCCACAGCAATCAGACAACACAAAGAAATAAATGGCATCCAGATAGGCAAGGAGGAAGTTGAACTGTCCCTGTTTGCAGATGACATGATATTGTACATAAAAAAGCCTAAAGAATCCACCCCATAAATACCATTTGACCCGGGACTCCCACTCCTTGGAATTTACCCAAAGAATACAGCTTCTCAGATTCAAAAAGACATATGCATCCCTGTGTTTATTGCAGCACTTTTTACAATAACCAAGATATGGAAGCAACCTAAGTGTCCATCATAGATGAATGGATAAAGAAGATGTGGTACATACACACAATGGAATAATATTCAGCCATAAGAAGGAAACAAATCCTGCCATTTGCAACAACATGGATGGAGCTGGAGGATATTATGCTCAGTGAAATAAGCCAGGCGGAGAAAGACAAGTGCCAAATGATTTCCCTCATTTGTGGAGTATAACAACGAAGCAAAACTGAAGGAACAAAATAGTAGCAGACTCAGAGACTCCAAGAAGAAACTAGTGGTTACCAAAGGGTAGGGGTGTGGGAGGGTGGGTGAGGCGGGTGGGAGAAGGGGATTGTGGGGTATTATGTTTAGTACACATGGTGTGGGGGATCACGTGGAAAACAGTGTAGCACAGAGAAGGCAAACAGTGAATCTGTGTCATTTTACTGCACTGATGGACACTGGACTGGGGTATGAGTGGGACTTGCTAATATGGGTAAATGTAGTAAGCACATTGTTTTTTCATGTGAAACCTTCATAAGAGTGTATATCAATAATGCCTTAATAAAATAAAATAAAATAAAAAGGAATCCACTCCAAAACTACTAGATCTAATATCTGAATTAAGCGAAGTTGCAGAATACAAAATTAATACGCAGAAATCTGTGACATTCCTATACTCTAACGATGAACTACCAGAAAGAAAAATCAGGAAAAGAATTCCACTGACAGTTTTATCAAAAAGAATAAAATACCTAGGAATAAACCTAACCAAGGAAGTGAAAGACATATACTCTGAAAACTACAAGACACTCATGAGAGATATTAAAGAAGATACCAATAAATGGAAACACATCTGTGCTCATGGTTAAGAAGAATTAATATTATCAAAATGGCAATCCTGCCTAAAGCAATCTACAGATTTAATCCAATTCCTTTCAAAATACCAACAGCATTCTTCAGTGAACTAGAGCAAATAGTTCTAAAATTCATATGGAATCACAAAAGACCCCGAATAGCCAAAGCAATCCTGAGAAGGAAGAATAAAGCTGGGGGGGGTTATGCTTCCCAACTTCAAGCTCTACTACAAAGCCACAGTAATCAAGACAATTTGGAACTGGCACAAGAACAGAGCCATAGACCAATGCAACAGAGTAGAGAGCTGTGATATAAACTCAAGCGTATATGGTCAATTAATATATGATAAAAGAGCCATGGACATACAGTGGGGAAATGACAGCCTCTTCAACAGCTGGTGTTGGCAAAACTGGGCAGCTACATGCAAGAGAATGAAACTGGATTATTGTTTAACCCCATACACAAAAGTAAACTCGAAATGGATCAAAGACCTGAATGTAAGTCATGAAACCATAAAACTCTTAGAAGACAACATAGGCAAAAATCTCCTGAATATAAACATGAGCAACTTTTTCCTGAACGCATCTCCTCGAGCAAAGGAAACAAAAGCAAAAATGAACACACGGTACTACATCAAACTAAAAAGCTTCTGTATGGCAATGGACACCATCAACAGAGCAAAAAGGCATCCTACAATATGGAAGAATGTATTTGTAAATGACATATCCGACAAGGGGTTAACATCCAAAATATATAAAGAAATCACACACCTCAACACCCAAAAAGCAAATAACCCCATTAAAAAACGGGCAGAGGATATGAAGAGACAGTTCTCCAAAGAAGAGATTCAGATGGCCAACAGACACATGAAAAGATGCTCCACATCACTAATCATCAGGGAAATGCAAATTAAAGCCATAATGAGATATCACCTCATACCAGTAAGAATGGCCAGCATCAAAAAGACTAAGACCAACAAATGCTGGCGAGGATGCGGAGAAAGGGGAACCCTCCTACATTGCTTGTGGGAATGTAAGCTAGTTGAACCATTGTGAAAAGCAATATGGAGGTTCCTCAAAAACTAAAAATACAAATACCATTTGACCCGGGAATCCCACTCCTTGGAGTTTACCCAAAGACTACAACTTCTCAGATTCAAAAAGACATATGCACCCCTATGTTTATTGCAGCACTTTTTACAATAGCCAAGATATGGAAGCAACCTAAGTGTCCATCAGTAGATGAATGGATAAAGAAGAGGTGGTACATATACACAACGGAATACTATTCAGCCATAAGAAACAAATCCTACCATCTGCAACAACATGGATGGAGCTGGAGGATATTCTGCTCAGTGAAATAAACCAGGCGGAGAAAGACAAGTGCCAAATGATTTCCCTCATTTGTGGAGTATAACAACGAAGCAAAACTGAAGGAACAAAATAGTAACAGACTCAGAGACTCCAAGAAGGAACTAGTGGTTACCAAAGGGGAGGAGTGTGGGAGGGTGGGTGAGGCGGGTGGGAGTATGGGATTGTGGGGTGTTATGTTTAGTACACATGGTGTGGGGAATCACGCCGAAAACAGTGTAGCACAGAGAAGGCAAACAGTGAATCAGTGTCATCTTACTACACTGATGGACAGTGACTGAATTTGAGTATGAGTGGGGACTTGATAATACGGGTAAATGTGGTAACCACATTGTTTTTTCATGTGAAACTTTCATAAGAGTGTATATTAATAATACCTTAATAAAAAAAAGTTAAAAAAAAAAAACTAAAAATGGAAATACTATTTGACCCAGGTATCCCACTACTTAGAATTTGCCCAAAGAATACAACTTCTCAGATTCAAAGAGACATATGCACCCCTATGTTTATTGCAGCACTATTTACAATTGCCAAGATATGGAAGTAACCTCAGTGTCCATCAGTAGATGAATGGATAACGAAGAGGTGGTACGTATACACAATGTAATACTATTCAGATATAAGAAAGAAACAAATCCTAACATTTGCAACAAAATGGATGGAGCTGGAGGATATTATGCTCAGTGAAAGAAGCCAGGTGGAGAAAGACAAGTGCCAAATGATTTCCCTCATTTGTGGAGTATAACAATGAAGCAAAACTGAAAGAACAAAATAGCAGCAGACTCACAGACTCCAAGATGGGACTAGCAATTACTAAAGGGGAGGATTGTGGATGGGCAGGTCGGGAGGAGCGAGATAGGGATTGAGGGGTTATATTTGTAGTACACATGGTGTCCAGGATCACTGGGAAAACAGTGTAGCACAGAGAAGGCAAATAGTGAATCTGTGGCATTTTACTACACTGATGTACAGTGACTGCGATGGGGTATGGGTGGGGACTTGATAATATGGGTAAATGTAGTAACCACATTGCTTTTTCATGTGAAACCTTCATAAGAGTGTATATCAATAATACCTTAATAAAAAATTAAATAATTACATTAAAAAGAGATTGTGTGTGTTTGGGGATTCAGGCTTGCTACAAAAAGTCATATTTTGTTGGTAAAGATATTAGTAACAATAGTAACAGCTATCATTTATAGAATACTTACTATGTATAAGGCGTACTTTACATATTTCATTTAACCTTATAATAATACTGTGAAGTAGGTACTGTTATTATCCTGTCCCCATTTTACACATGGGAAGACTGAACTCAGGATGAGTACATTGTCCAGTATCACAAAGCTAAGTTGTGAAGGAGCTGAACCCGGGTTTGTCTGACTTTAGAACCTGTACTTTAAACGCTTTGGCTGTTTTCTGTGTGATATATTAATGGAAACTTTAGACTTTAGTTAGTTTTAGTCACTCCTTATATAGGGAAAAAACACCTTCAATTTTCAAATCATTAGTTTTAAAGTGCAAATAAGTTAAAAATTGGGATCAAATTTCCTAAATTTCTGCCTTATCCCTTCATACACAAAACCTAGGTTTCTAGGTATTATATTCATGTTTTTCTTCTAATGAAAATAGGATCTTGCTATTTCAGATTTTGAAAAAATGATACCTTTTAGACTTATTATTAGAGATAGGACCAATACAGATCATCAATTTTAGTTAATCTAAAGAATAAAGCAGATCAAGTATTGTTGCCCTTTATTACATTATAATATTTGAGAAAGATTTCTTATGTCAGGTTATGCCTCTTAACAACATTTGGCTTTATTTCTTTGCTTTCCTCTATCACTCAAGTAAAGTACATTTGTGCTTTTAGAACAAAGTCAGTCACAGACAGGTTTAATATAAGTATTTTTTTCTTTTATTATAGAATATTAAACATAAAAATGTAATGTGCCTAAATCATAATGTTGAACTAAAACTCTAAGAGCTAAACAACTTCTTAAAAAATATGGATAAGTGAGAGAATACCAAAATACAAAATCGAATGAATCAAATCATCTTTCCTACTTTAAGCTTAGAGTATTGCCTTTAACTTTTTGTCATGTGGCCAGAGATAACTGAGATCTTCATTTTTGTCCATAATGAATTTAAATTAGCATTCACTATCTTCAGGATCACACTACAATGACTTATATTTTAGTCAAAAGTATGTAAAGAGAGCTGGCTTATATAAAGGTAAATATTTTCTGTACTTGCCCCAAATTTACCCTACTGAGAAGGAATGAGAAATTCATTCCTTAAATTCCAATTTAAAATGTGAAAGACGTGTGATATCTTGATCTTGGTGATGGTTATATGCGTTTATACACGTCAGAATTCATCAAGCTGTACATCAAGATTTGTCCATCAATATAAAAAAAATAATAAAAATAAAAATATAAAAGACATTAATGTTTTCAGCTTTTGAGAGATCTGAATCTCCTTACCCTATTTTACCAACTGACATAAAACTATGTTCTTCAAGGTTGAAAGAAATATTTAGTAAGTATAAAAAAGTACAAATTATAAGAAGGAACCCTAGAACTGTTAAGCCTACTCATCATTTGATTTTGAGTGTACGTGTATATACTATTTGTATATTTTATGTTTTATTATGTAATTGTAACACAGATTTTACTTAATATTTTACTATCAGTATTCTGTTGAACCTCCAAAGTATGTTATAATTACAAGGATGTCTTTTCTTCCCTCAGAACAGCAACCCAAAGTGCGTGGTTGGCTTCTGGCTAGTCTTGATGGTCAAACAACAGGACTCATACCTGCTAACTATGTCAAAATTCTCGGTAAAAGAAGAGGTAGAAAGACAATGGAATCCAGTAAAATTTCCAAGCAGCAACAGTCTTTAACCAACACTACACTAATTAAAGGATCCACGCCTGTTGATTCTTTGGATGAACAGGAAGCTGCCTTTGAATCTGTTTTTGTTGAAACTAGTAAGGTTCCAGTTGCACCTGATTCCACTGGGAAGAGTGGTGATAAACAAGATCTTTGATATCTTTCATGTTTGCCTGTGGTTGAACTATAGAGTACTTTTTAAAAATTACTTCTTACAAAGAAATTAATTCAATGAACACATTTGTTAATGGCTAATCCAGGTGTTTTGCTGCTAGAAATTATTAATAAAGTTGTACACTAGTATGTTGGTCTAGTGATCTGGTTACATTTTACAAGTTATTGGACCATGAGGATGTTTATTTCACCTGCATTTTAACATTATGGGGACTGCTGTCATTGTCATCTTATTTAAAACGCTATGTTTATTGGAAGAATAAGTTTGATGAACCATAGAATGCACTGCTACCATAGGGATTATTAATGCTCTTTAAAGTTCTAGATTAATTGACTTGGAATCATCAGGTATCGAATGATAACATGAGAACAGGCAAAAAGTCTAATTTCTTTTTACAACTTTAATTAAACTGAATAATAAACATTTTCTAATCTGTATTATATCCACTCTTGGGTTTCCTTTAGACAGTAATATGTTTTCACCTACTTGCAGTTGGTACTATTATCTCTTATTGTATTTTTAAAAATTTATCTTGAACAGGTCACTAGAGGCATGGTGAAGGAGATAGTTCGAGATTCATATTTTGCCTAATAGTTTTCTTGCCTAGCAAAAAGCTGAAATTTATCTTTCTTACAGATTATTTCCATTTCTTCTGAGGATAATAGAGGTTTTTGTTTTTTTTCTTATAATTTATTTGATATCATTAATCTACAATTCCATGTGCAATATTATGGTTATTAAATACCTCCTTCTTCAGGTCCCCCCCACCAACCCCATTACAGTCACTGTCCATCAGTGTAGTGAGATGCTATAGAATCACTACTTGTCTTCTCTGAGTTGTACAGCCCTCCCCGTGCCCCCCCAACATTACATCTGCTAATCGTAATGCCCCTTTTTCCCCCTTATCCCTCCATTCCCACCCATCTTCCCCAGTCCCTTTCCCTTTCATAACTATTAGTCCGTTCTTAGGTTCTGTGAGTCTGGTGGTGTTTTGTTCCTTCAGTTTTTTCTTTGTTCTTATACTCCACATATGAGTGAAATCATTTGATACTTGTCTTTTTCAGCTTGGCTTATTTCACTGAGCATAATACTCTCTAGCTCCATCCATGTTGTTGCAAATGGTAGGATTTGTTTTCTTCTTATGGCTGAATAATATTCCATTGTGTATATGTACCACCTCTTCTTTATCCATTCATCTACTGATGGACACTTAGGTTGCTTCCATTTCTTGCCTATTGTAAATAGTGCTGCGATAAACATAGGGGTGCATATGTCCTTTTCAAACTGTGCTGCTGCATTCTTAGGGTAAATTCCTAGGAGTCGAATTCCTGGGTAAAATGGTATTTCTATTTTGAGTTTTGTGAGGAACCTCCATACTGCGTTCCACAATGGTTAAACTAATTTGCATTCCCACCAAGGTACGAGAGTTCCTTTTCTCCACATCCTCGCCAACATTTGTTGTTGTTTGTGTTTTGGATTTTGGCCATCCTCACTGGTGTAAGGTGATATCTCATTGTAGTTTTAATATGCATTTCTCTGATGATTAGCAATGTGGAGCATTTTTTCATGTGCCTGTTGGCCATCTGAGTTTCTTCTTTGGAGAAGTGTCTATTCATGTCCTCTGCCCATTTCTTAATTGGATTATTTGCTTTTTGTTTGTTAAGGTGCATGAGTTCTTTATATATTTTGGATGTCAACCCCTTATTGGATACGTCATTTATGAATATATTCTCCCATACTGTAGGATGTCTTTTTGTTCTACTGATAGTGTCCTTTGCTGTACAGAAGCTTTTCAGCTTGATATAGTCCCACTTGTTCATTTTTGCTTTTGTTTCCCTTCCCGGGGAGATATGTTCATGAAGAAGTCGCTCATGTTTATGTCCAAGAGATTTCTGCCCATGTTTTTTTCTAAGAGTTTTATGGTTTCATGACTTACATTCAGGTCTTTGATCCACCTTGAGTTTACCTTTGTGTATGGGGTTAGACCATAGTCCAGTTTCATTCTCTTACATGCAGCTGTCCAGTTTTTCCAACACCAGCTGCTGAAGAGGCTGTCATCTCCCCATTGTATATCCAAGACTCCTTTATCAAATATTAATTGACTATATATGTTTGGGTTAATGTTTGGATTTTCTATTCTGTTCTACTGGTCTGTGGGTCTGTTTTTGTGCAAATACCAAATTGTCTTGATTACTGTGGCTTTGTAGTAGAGCTTGAAGTCAGGGAGTGTAATTCCCCGTTTTATTCCTCCTTATCAGGATTGTTTTGGCTATTCAGGGTCTTTTCTGGTTCCATATGAATTTTAGAATTATTTGTTCCAGTTCATTGAAGAAAGCTGTTGGTAGTTTGATAGGGATTGCGTTGATTCTGTAGATTGCTTTAGGTAGTATAGCCACTTTGACAATATTTATTCTTCCTAGCCAGTATCATGGGATGAATTTCCATTTGTTAGTGTCCTCTTTAATTTCTCTTATGAGTGTCTTGTAGTTTTCAGAGTACAGGTCTTTCACTTCATTAGGTTTATTCCTAGTTATTTTATTCTTTTTGGTGCAATTGTGAATGGAATTGTTTTTCTGCTTTCTCTTTCTCTTAGTTCATCATTAGTGTATAGGAAAGCAACAGATTTCTGTGTGTTAATTTTGTATCCTGCAACTTTGCTGAATTCAGATATTACCTCTAGTAGTTTTGGAGTGGAATCTTTAGGGTTTTTAGGTACAATATCATGTCTTCTGCAAATAGTGACAATTTGACTTCTTTACCAATCTGGAAGCCTTGTATGTCTTTGTTTTGTCTGACTGCCGTGGCTAGGGCATCCAGTACTATGATTAATAACAGTGGAGAGAGTGGGCATCCCTGTCTTGTTCCTGATCTTAGATGAAAAGCTTTCAGTTTCTTGCTGTTAAGTATGATGTTAGCTGTGGGTTTGTCATATATGGCCTTTATAATGTTGAGGTACTTGCCCTCTATACCCATTTTGTTGAGAGTTTTAATCCTGAATGGATGCTGAATTTTGTCAAATGCTTTTTCAGGATATATGGAGATGATCATGTGGTTTTTGTTCTTCTTTTTGTTGATGTGGTGGATGATGTTGATGGATTTTCAAATGTTGTACCATCCTTGCATCCCTGGGATGAATCCCACTTGATCATGGTGTATGATCCTCTTGCTGTATTTTTGAATTCGGTTTGCTAATGTTTTGTTGAGTATTTTTGCATCTACGTTCATCAGGGATATTGGTCTGTAATTTTCTTTTTTGGTGAGGTCTTGGCCCGGTTTTGGTATTAGAGTGATGCTGGCTTCATAGAATGAGTTTGGAAGTATTCCCTCCTCTTCTATTTTTTGGAAAACTTTAAGGAAAATGGTTGTTATTTCTTCTCTTACATGTCTGGTAGAATTCAGAGGTGAGTCCATCTGATCCAGGGGTTTTGTTCTTGGGTAGTTTTTTGATACCGATTCAATTTCGTTGCTGGTGATTGGTCTGTTTAGTTTTTTTGTTTCTTGCTTGGTCAGTCTTGGAAGGCTGTATTTCTCTAAGAAGTGGTCCATTTCTTCTAGGTTTTCCAGCTTGTTAGCGTATAGATTCTCATAATATTCTCTTATACTTCTTTGTATTTCTGTGGGGTCCGTCATCATTTTTCCTTTCTCATTTCTGATTCTGTTTATGTGTGTAGATTCTCTTTTTCTCTTAATGAGTCTGGCAAGGGGTTTATCTATTTTGTTTATTTTTTCAAAGAACCAGCTCTTCGTTTCATTGATTTTTTCTATTGTTTTATTCTTCTCAATTTTATTTATTTCTTCTCTGATCTTTATTATTTCCCTCCTTCTGGTGACTTTGGGCCTCATTTGTTCTTCGTTTTCCAATTTCAGTAATTGTGTCTTTAGACTGTTCATTTGGGAATGTTCTTCCTTCTTTAAATAGGCCTGGATTGCAATATACTTTCCTCTTAGAACTGCCTTTGCTGCGTCCCACAGAAGTTGTGTCTTTGTGTTGTTGTCATTAGTCTCCATATATTCTTTGATTTCTGTTTTGATTTGGTCGTTAAGCCATTGATTAATTAGGAGAATGTTGTTAAGTCTCCATGTATTTGTGAGCCTTTTTGATTTCTTTCTAAAATTTATTTCTAGTTTTATACCTTTGTTATCTGAGAAGTTGATTGGTAGAATTTCAATATTTTTGAATTTACTGAGGTTCTTTTTATGTCCTAGTATGTGGTCTATTCTGAAAAATGTTCCATGTGCACTTGAGAAGAATGTGTATCCTGTTGCTTTTGGGTGTAGAGTTCTGTAGATGTTTGTTAGGTCTATCTGTTCTAGTGTGTTGTTCAGTGCCTCTGTGTCTTTACTTATTTTCTGTCTGGTTGATCTGTCCTTTCGAGTGAGTGGTGTTTTGAAGTATTCTAAAATGAATGCATTGCTTTCTATTTGCTCCTTTAATTCTCTTAGTATTTGTTTCACATATGCTGGCACTCCTGTGTTGGGTGCATATGTATTTATAATGGTTATATCTTCTATTTGGACTGACCCCTTTATCATTATGTAATGTCCTTCTTTATCTCTTGCTACTTTCTTCATTTTGAAGTCTATTTTGTCTGATAAGTTCTGCAACACCTGCTTTTTTCTCCTTGTTGTTTGCAGGAAATATCTTTTTCCATCTCTTTACTTTTAGTCTGTGTATATCTTTGTGTTTGAGGTGAGTCTCTTGTAAGCAGCATATAGATGGGTCTTGCTTTTTTATCTATTCTATTACTCTGTGTCTTTTGATTGGTGTGTTCAGTCCATTTACATTTAGGGTGATTATGGATAGATATGTACTTACTGCCATTGCTGGCTTTAGATTCGTGGTTACCAAAGGTTCAAGGGTTGCTTCTTTACTATCTAACAATCTAGCTTAACTTTCTTGTTAAGTTATTGTAAACACAGTCTGATGTTTCTTTATTTCTCTACCTTCTTATTCTTCCTTCTCCATTCTTTACATACTAGGTGTTTTATTCTTTGCCTTTAGTTAGTATTTTGATGGTCTGCTTTCTTTGCTATCATTTTATTTTCTCTGGTGACATATTTTTAACCTTAGGAGTGCTTCCCTCTAGAGCAGTCCGTTTAAGATATCCTGTAGAGGTGCTTTATGAGAGGCAAACTCTCTCAACTTTCGCTTCTCTGGAAATTGTTTAATCCCTCCGTCATATTTAAATGATAATTGTGCTGGATACAATATTCTTGGTTCGAGGCCCTTCTGTTTCCTTACGTTAAATATATCATGCCATTCTCTTCTGGCCTGTAAGGTTTCTGTTGAGAAGTCTGTTAATAGTCTGATGAGTTTTCCTTTGTAGGTGATCTTTTTTCTCTCTCTAGCTGCCTTTAATACTCTGTCTTTATCTTTGATCTTTGCCATTTTAATTATTATGTGTCTTGGTGTTGTCTTCCTTGGGTCCCTTGTGTTGGGAGTTCTGTGGGCTTCCGTTGACTGCGAGACTATTTCCTTCCCCAGCATAGGGAAGTTTTCATCAATTATTTCTTCAAAGACACTTTCTATCCCTTTTTCTCTCTCTTCTTCTTCTGGTACTCCTATAATGTGAATATTGTTCCGTTTGGATTGGTCACACAGTTCTCTTAATATTCTTTCATTCCTAGAGATCCTTTTATCTCTGTCTGCCTCAGCTTCTCTGTATTCCTGTTCTCTGATTTCTGTTCCATTAACAGTGTCTTGCATCTCGTTCAGTCTGCTGCTAACCCCCTTGATTGCTTGTCTCATTTCTACATTGTCTTTCCTAACTTCTGTCACTTCCTCCCTCAGCTCTTGCATATTTCTGTGTAAATCCATCAGCATGGTTATGAATTTTATTCTGAATTCTTTTTCAGGCAGGTTGTGCATTTCCATCCCTTCAGGTTCCCTCTCTGTTGTTGTCTGGATCTGGGTAAGTTTTGTTTGTACCATATTCCTCTGTCTTTTCATAGCGAATGAAGTGGTCACTGGTAGGTGCCATGTGTGTCAGCTGGGCTCTTTAAGACTTTTTTAAAAAAAGAAAAAAGAAAGAAGGAAAAGAAAGAAAAAAAAAACGCCCACCAGAGTAGATTTTGTGGGGATGCTGTAAGTGGCGCTTTTGCTCCACTACTCTGTGGCCGCGCCGCTCTGCAGGGCCCTTTGTAGCTCTGTCCAGGGGCAGGAACGAATGGGAGGCTTTTAATCTCTGTGGGAAGTCTGAGTGCGGCTACTTTTTCCCAGTCGCCAGCCAAGGGGTCCGAAATTCCCCAGGACTCCCAGACTGCTGGGCCAAGTGTGCTGGGTTGATCCCAGCCCCTTGTCTCTTTAAGACTGCTAAAAAAAAAAAGTGTGCGCTTTTCTTTTGTTCTGGGGAGCTGGCTGCAAGGACCCGGGTGCGTTCCCAAGCTCAGATCCTGCATTCTCTGTCTCTCCAATCTCCGATACACTGCACGATATGTGTCAGCGCTCCCTGCGCAGATCACCAGGACTGGTTATTTCGCGGGCCTGTACCTCCACTCCCTCCCAGCTCTGAATCCTCTCCTCCCACCGGTGCGCTGGGGTGGGCGAGTCCTCGGGTTCCGCTGGGTTGCGGCTCCGTATCTTACCTGCCTCGCTAGGTGCCAAGTCCTCTCAGGTGTAGATGCAGGCTGTGTGCTATCCTGTATATTCTGGTCTCTTTTTTAAGAATAGTTGTATTTGTTGTATTTTCAGAAATACATATGGTTTTTGGAGGAGATTTCCGCCGCCCTGCTCACGCCGCCATCTTCCCGGAAACCACCCCATAATAGAAGTTTTTATCCATTTACAATATAACTGTTTTCATCCTGGATGAGTCAGAACATATGAAAGATTTAGTTTCTTTCCTTCAGCCAAGAGTTTGCACTTAATGATATAATCAATTCCACCAATAATGATTTTAAATATTTTCGTAGATTCTGTGCATTTACCTAGTTTAATTCCTTTTGAAATTCCACATTCAGGCTCTTCTTTACACATTTAAGATGTGTCATATTGGATATATATTTCTTTTAGGTTTAATTTTTACTATTGGCACTATAAATAAAATGCTGATTCCGTTTGGCAAATGATAATGCTGTTGACTTGTTTTTTGCTTAATCACCTCAAATGCAGTTAAATTTCAGTACACTGAATATTTTCCCACAAAACTGCAAATTTTGTCTACTTGCTGTGATTATATTACAAAATAATACTATCAGGAATACAGGTGTACAAGAATGTGTTTACAGATTTGCTGAAAACTTGGAATTATTTGGTAAAGATTTTGGTTTGGTATTTTATCTTTTTTCTTACAGACGTTTTTGTTCATTGAATAAGTAATTCTAGAGTAGTTCAGACTAAAACATACAGGAACCAAATATATACTCACATAGAACTTTACTAAAGGCTTCTTGGGAACCTCCCTTTTGAAATGACAATATAATAAGAAACATCATTCAAAATAACAAATGTTCACTCTATGCAGAAAAAAATAATAAGATAGTAAAATTTATTTATCTTAGGCCTAACACCCAGATATTAGTCTTTAAGTAGAAGAGATAAATTTTCTTGTGTATTTTCTGTTTGTGTTCTACAGTTAGAGTTTCTGCTTTGTTTTGTTAGTGATTTATGGAAATTTTGTTCTTGAAATAAATTTTTGATAAATTATGAAATTTGGTGTTGAAGATCTAAATTGAATTCCAGAGGTGGAGATGAAATGTTGTTAGTGCTATTTAGGTTAGAAATGGTAGGTCTTTAGGATAGAATTTGTGACTGCTTTTAAAGATGTATAGGGAAAAGAGTATAACACAATAAATGACAAAAACAATTTCACCTTTCTTAGGGTGTTTATTTTTTACTTAAGTATTCTAAATTACAATATACATTTTCTGGCTCTTAGCTATTTGTGTCTGTAAATTCCTTTTCTATTAAAATTTTAGAAAAGGAATTTAGGACTAGAATAGGAAATTTTGTAGAATTTTTTATAAATGACAGTTTTAGTATGATTTTTTTTAGATGAGATTAAGTGCAGTGTTCAAGGCTCAAATATTGTTATTTTAAGGAACTTATTTGAGGAATGCCAATTTACAGATATTACTGAAATGAAACATTTTCAATTAAATAATCACAAGTTACAGTGAGAAAACAGGTTTCATTTAAAAATTTTTTCTGATTGTATTTTATCAGTTTAGAAAGGAAAAAACCAGAGGACATAAAATTCTCATGTTTTAACATTTTATTTATTTATGTAGTTTAGTCTGTCAATTGTCTTAATTATATATTTATTTGAATTCAGCTGTCCTTTATCTTGTATTTTCTTTAATGGAAAAAGAAACTGTTCTTCAGTTAAAATTTTATTTTTAGTTGATTGTGAAGTTACCTTTACTGGACAAATAAAAATATATTAAACTTGATTGACATTTTTTGAAGATAAGCTGTTAACTCTTTAAGGATTGAAATTAATATAAAAAGTCTATTTTTCTTCATCTCATCTTGTATATTAACTACTGCAACAATATGTCTGTTTCCTTGTAATTTAAAGGAAAATACATTTATATAAAAATTACCTAGAAGATGAGTTAAATAAAAATATCACAAATCTAGGTTTTGGGGGACCTAGATTTCCAGTTTGGACAATACTACTAACTAAGATTTAATTCACATTATTTCTGTTTCTTCATTGATAAGATTGGAGATAGGTGCTACATCTGCCTCACATGAGGAAGGTTTTTTTAAAAATATAAAGCACAATCAAAAGTAAGATTTTATGGCAATTATGTTTTATATTTTTTTCTCATGTATATTTAAACTTTCTACATTCTGTAAAAATGTCACAAACTATATCAGCCAAGAATTTCAGGTTTACACATACTTAAAAATCAAAATTAGTTCACTTGGTCTTACAACTTTGCCTAAAATGTAATTTAAATTTATTTTGCTGAATACCAAGACATCCTTAGAAAAGCAGAATATTCAACACAAGAAATTTTGTTTCTTCAACATTGAAATGTCCTTTTCATATTATATAGTTTTTTATTTAGCTTATTTGAGAGAATGATCTGTTTCTTTAAAAGTCATCTAACTAAAAAATCTTTTGGGGTACTTATTATACCCCATGACTAGTTTTTCACATTTAAAGAAGTAATGTTTAAATATCCTCACACATCTTAACAGTGTTTCTGCTCATGTAAAATAAGTGTTTTATTTCTTAAGGATCTCAGGTGCTCAGAACTGAGTCAGTCATCAATCATATTATTTATTAATAACACCAATATCACTGGTTTAGAAAGGATATACTTTCCTTCTGTTTTATTGTACAATAATAGTTTTTCTTCTCCTGCCTGCAACTCCATACTCTTCATTCCCTACTATAATTTCTATCCTTCCAAGCCATCTTTCAAGTTTTTTTATGTATTTCCTTGGAAAACTATATAATATTTACTTTGTGTGTTTTTGACTTTAGATAAATGTTTTGTGGTATAAATCTCATTTTGTTTTTAAGTTTCATAAAATACTAGATTTTAAAGACCTATTCTTGTTATTGTATATAGCATGTCTCTGACTGGTGCCTGTTCTGTTGCATTCACATACCATAGTTTATCTTTTCCTCTAGTTATGGATACTTAGTTTGTTCCCAGCTGTTCCTACTTTTACAAACTTGTACATGTCTTCCTATGAAGCTGCCCTGTAGTTTCTGTGTATATATGTCCTGGAGTAGAATGGCTGGAGTTTGGGGTATATGCATCTTTAATTTCAGCTAAGTAATGGTGGACTTTTCTCAGGAATGGTTGTATCAGTACATTTAAACCAACAAAACATGAGGGTTTCATTTTCTCTACATCTTCAGTAGGACTTGATATTTTCTGATAACAAAAATTGTCTGTGTGAAACTTTTTTGTCTTAATCTGCATTGTCTGATTACTGATAAGGCTAAGCTAATGCTTTCTAGTCATCCTGCTTTTCCATTCTGGAAAATTTTATACTTATAATTTGCCCATTTTTCTAGGTTTTTCTCTTTTTATTGTACAATAAATTCTTTAAATATTCTAGATGTTACCATTGTCAGATTTAGATGTAGGAAATAACTTAGTCTTGTCATTTGTTAATTCTTTGGTGTCCTTCATGGAATAGAAATCTTTTATGTTCCCAATTGTTTGTGTTCTTCAGGTCTTGTTCTATCAGTTTTATAGGTTTACCATTTATACTTAGGTCTTTAATTTAATAGGAATTTATTTTTGGATATAGCATAAGATATGAATCCAGTTTTTTCTCCACCTAGTAATTAAAGGGAAAGGATTAATAAAACCCCTTCTCTCTATAGGATGATCTTGGGTTTGCCTTCTCCCTAGCATGATTTCCCTGGAAAGAAATCTATTGGGTTAAGATCAATATGGAATGCAAGCTGCTTACCAAGCAACATTTTTTTATTGGAAAAAGAAAAGGCACAGTGTTTGTGATTTCCCTGAGTAAGGTATGGCTGGTAAGCAAGCTTGTTCATCATTGTGGAGACCTGAAACCTACCCTTTACAAGATAGTGGTTTCTGTAACATGAGACTTACCTAAGAAGGATGCTCTCCTCCACATGTCATGTTTACTGTGCTTATCCTTCTACCAGGCTAAGCAACCTTGGTGCCAACTTATATCCTTTTGGGTCTTGTAAGTGTGAATGTCTGCTGGGCATGCAGAGTAGGGTTGTAGTCGGTTTTTCCAACACCATCTACTAAATAATCTATATTTTCCCCATTTCATTACATACCAAGTTCCCATAAATATGAAACAAGCTTACTGTTCCATTGATACATGTCACTTTCTTTCCCAGTACAATACTGTCTTAATTAGTGTAACTTAGTAATATATCTTGATATCTTTTTGTCCTGTTTTAAAATTACCTTAGCTATTTGTGTATTCTTATTCTTCTGTATAAAATTATAGTATCAGTTTATTAAGTTCCCTAAAACAAGTTGCTGAGATTTTTTATTGGAATTGCATTGAATTTATAGGTTAATTTAGAGAGAAGTGATGTATTTACCAGGTCAAATCATCCCATTCATGAACATAATTTCTCTCTCCATTCAGGACATTTAGTGTTTTTTTTTTATTAATTCCAAAGTTCTTTATAATTTTTGTTACCATTGATAATGGTATTCTATTATTTTGGGTACAGAGAAATGTATTGAACTTGGTATGTTGATCTTGCATTTGCAGCTTTGATGAATGCTTATTCTAATAGTAATTCTCTTGGGTTGTCTATGTAAATGCAAATAATGAGTTTTATCTCTTCCTTTTCAGTCCTTAAACTTTTTATTCCCTTTGTTTTGGCCAGGTTACTAGTCTTTATTTGACAGTAGCTCTGGTAGCAGGTACTTTTATCTTATTTCTATTTCAGAGTCAAATGTTGCTCTATTAAATGTGATGTTTGCTGTGAGTTTTATGCTAGTTAGTCTTTAGGAAAAGAAGTTCCCTTTTATTGCTAATTTAAATCTCCGTTTGTTTAGATGGTTTTTTGATTCTTCACCTTTAGTAAAGTAATATTAATAATATTGATTTTTTAATATCAAACTGTTCTTTCATTCCTACTTGATATTATTTTTTCAATGAAGTCAGTTATCGAATATATACATATAAATGCATGTGGCAGGTGATTAATATAAAAGTGAGGTAGCATGCAGAAATCTTTCTGTATAGAGAGGGCCATATTGTCACTGTTTTACGAGGTGTCCCAGGAGAAAATAAGCTAAAAGAGGCATTGGGTGATAGTCTGGCTTCAGTTTCTCTGAAAATTTACTTTTCTGGAAAAGTCACTGGGCAAGTCTTTGAGCAGACATTGGGAAACCTAGGGTTATGCACAATTAGTGTATTTTGAAAGGCATGCCAACTACTAGAACTGGTATCTGCCTGTAAGACGGTCAGGGATGGGGGGCTTCTTAGGTTTTTCTGTTATTAAGCTGCCTACGGCCATCCTTCAGCTCTCAGGAGTAGATCAAAGCAGAACAGTTGTTCATTCTCAGTTAATCTAGACTGGAAGGCTGGAAGTGAAAGAGCAAGGACTTCATCGACACATGGTCTAGCAAATCAAGTGCAGCTAATAATCTTGGCCAGGCTCATCCAAGCATTATCAGATTTAAAATAATGGAGTAACAGAAGGCATCATGTTGAAGACAGCCCTCAATATTTCTCTTGAGCCATTCCACACAAGTCTGAAATAGTTGCTCTCTTTTGTTTTGCAGTTTCTTCCCTAGTCTTTTCTTGTGTGTGTGTGTGTGTGTGTGATCTTTGTCTTTCATGATAAAGATTTTCCTCAGGTTTCTGCTGAACTATGGTTGCCTGCTTATGTATAAGAGACTGAACAGCTGATTGAAGACCTTGAATAAGCAGGTGGGGCTTGTTGTCTGTGAACTTGGTGTTAAAGCTAGTTTAGAGTGCATGATTTAATATTTGCTAGTTATTTCCCTGAATTAAACTATCCATCCAGTCTCAGAGTGACCCACCAAACTAACAGAATGGTCAAGAAAACAGACCAGAAAGCACCTTCACTGTATGTAGGCAGATCCGGTGAGAGTGGAAGGGACTGAAAAACTGTGTGTGTACAGTTTCTTCCAGTTTCACCAATCAGCTAACACTCCTCCCTTGAACAGCAGTTACTCAGAAGAGAGAAGGAGGGAAAAAGGCGTCTGAGTATTACATTCTAGAGAAATACTTCCATGTGGAAACATGGGGTAGGGAATTATGTTAGGTTGAGCAGTATGTTAGATTGGATGTATATTTTAAACTTGTTATATTTATTTGGCCTCTTTGCTGTTTCTAAGAGAAATATATTTAAAATCTAATTGCTAATAGCTTGCTTCTCATGGTTTTATCAATTGTTACTTAGTATATTCCACCTTATTACAAGTTTTATATTTATCATGCTTTCTGTTTCTTTTTTTATATCAAATTTTCTTCTGCAAGTTTGAAAACTATACACTCTACTTTTATTCTTGTGTGGTTACTTCTAACCCCTAATTACGTTTATTTTTTCTACCAGTATTTAAAGTTATCATTAAGAATGTGCACACACTTATTATCTTCCCTGCTTTCTTCTCCAGATACCCTTGTCTCTCTGCTCCTATGTTGGTATCACTTGAAGTTTTTATTCTAGATTGTTACGGTAACTTTTTATTTTTAATATTTGCCTAGTTGAACAAATAACTTACCTGAAGTTATTTTTCCTTCCTATATTTGTTTTACCCTTTACATATTTTACTATCAACCTAATACAATCATGTTTTTAAAAAATCAAATTGTGATTTAAAAATAAATATATATAAAGAAATAGTTGCCTGCCTCACTCCAGAGTCCTGATCCCATAAGCAATTATGTTTAGCTTTTTTATTATTCTTTTTAACCTTCTTATTTCTAAATAATATACTAATGCTACTATTTCTAGACTTACCAATTTTAGAGGTTATCTGTTACCTTTCTTCTACCCCCACCACTTACCACCAACCCTTGGAGGATTTGACTACCTTAGACTATTATCCCACACTTCCTCTTACCTCAACTTCCCAATATAATATTCTAACTCTTAGTTAAGTCAATGAATATGCTTGCATAATTTTGACCATGTAGATATTGTTTCTTTCCTTCCTATTGTTCATTTCTTTTATAACTGGTTTTCCTGGCATTGGCATTGCCTTACTTTTTCACTTGCCTAGTTTCTGTGTACTGTACCTCGCTACATGGAGTGGTGCCTGGGGTTTTCAAGTGCTGGGCCTTTCAAGGGTTCTACAATGTAAACAATCTTAATAGTTGTCAGAATCCCTGTCTTAGATGTAATTTCATCCCCTTTGCTAAGTCAGTTACCTCACATCTGTTTGCTGTCTGACTCCTGAAAGTCTCATCCATTGTTGTCTTCTCTTTTGTGCTTTGTCCTTATTTAATACCTCTCATTCCTTTGTCATTTTGGGGGAGATTGTGAGGGAAAAGAAGATAAAGGTGAATAGTCAATCTCTTGTATCTAACTGGAAGCCAAACTGGTTTCCTACAACCAGGTTTTATACGCCCTTGAGAATTGTCCCTAGTGCGGTCCAATCCATTTCTCCCTGTTTTGTCTGAACTGACTTCAGTAGATTTTTGGCACCAACTAAAACATCTCTTGTTGAGATCACCAGTGACCACTATACTGCTATTCAGTAAACAGTTCTGAGTCTCAGTTCTGCTTGATTTGTAGTGGAACAGTTGACCACTTGCTCCTGCTTGAAAATCTTTTTTCCCTTGATTTTGAGGACACCATACTCCCCTAGTTTCTCCACAATGTCATTGACTTACTCTTTTCTGTTTTCATTGCTGGTTTCCCCTCACATCTAACTCTAAGTATTAGAGGACCCTAGGGTTTAGACCTTGGATCTGTACTCTATACTCATTCATGTCTTTAATGATATTCTCCAGTTTGGGGGGCTTACAATACCATGTTCTTGACTGTCTTCAGGCCCCATCTTTTATCTGAATTCCAAAACCATATATGCACCTGCCACTTTGATATCTCCACTAAGTATCTCAAGTTTAGTTTGCTTAAAAACCCTGACCTTCACTTCAAAACCTGTTTCTCCTCTATTCTTTTCCTGTGTCAGTAAATGACAACTACATCTTTCCATTTGTTTAGGCCTAAAATTTTGGAATCCCTCTTTATTTCTCTTTTTCATTCATACCCCACACATATCAGGAAATCTTGTTTGTAGTAATTTCACAATATATCTACCATTTGACCACTTATCATCTTCACTGCCTCCTCCCTAGTCTAAGCCACATCATTGCTTGTGTAGATTATTGTAATAGCCTTATGATTAGTTGCTCTGCTTCTGTCTTTACCTCACCAAATCTATAGTCTGTTAAGATAAGAACAGTGCAGTCCTTTTTTAAAAATCTAAGCCATAGCACAATACTCCTCTGCTAGAAACATTCCAGCGGCTTCCCATTTAATGACTTGCTAAAAGTCCTTATAGTGGTCCACAAGGTGTTATGCCATATGATCCCCTTCTACTCTTTACCTTCTGCTTTCCTCGTTAAGAGTCACATTTGCCCCCTTACAGTCACTTGAATATTCCAGACATGCTTCCACATTAGGACGTTTACAACAGTTTTCCTTGTGTCTGGAGCACTCTTTGCCCAGACATCCTCATGGCCCTCTTCTGCACCTTTCTGGTCATTGCACAAGAGTCATCTTCTCAATGAACCCATCTATGTCACCTTATTTTAAACTGCAACCCTTACTTTCTCTCTCTGCATTTCACTATCCTCCTTTGCTTTTTTTTCTTTGTAGCATATATTGCTCTATGTCCTCCTGCACCTCCTCACTTGAAATGGTACCTGGCATATTTTAGGTACTCATTATATATTGAAAGAATGAGTGGATAAATTGTAGTAGTTATCTTTTCCTAATACTTCATTCATGTCGAAAAGTTTCACTATAAATAGAGCATATGGCTGTCATAAAATTAACGCTAATAATAAATGATAAAGAGTACAAGGTAAATTAATGGCTTAAATTAATAACTACTAGTGGCAGTGTACAATGTTTCCCTAGATATTAATAACACACCAATGTTGTGTTGCTTACACTATTAGGAGGCTTAATAATAAATTAAGATTAAAATACATAGACGTTTCAAACTATGCTCTTGCTCATTCAAATTATGCATGGTTTAAAGCTGGTTTATTTTAAACTTTAATATATTCATAACCCAGCACACTAATGAAGTTTTATTGTACAGCCAGTATAGTAAGGTTCAGTTGGAAAGGAGATCACAGAGAAAAGACTACAAATCATTTAGATAGCATGCCTTTTATTTATTTTGAGGCACTATTGATATACAATTATTAAGTTGGTTTCAGGTGTAACATAGTGATTCAACAATTATATTACATAACGAAATGCTCACCACAATAAGTGTAGCTACCAGCTGTCAACATAGAAAGCTATTACAATATTATTGACTATATTCCCTATGCTGTGCTTTTTATCCCCATGACTTATTTATTTTATAATTGGAAGTTTGTATCCCCAGCTCACCAGTTTTGATCAATTTTGTTTCTCCCCCTACTTCATGAGACCTGCAGTACTTTAATATATATATCCCAGCCAGGGTCTTATTGTTTAACAGAAGAGTCTCACATGTAGCCCACCACAGTGCCCCAAAGCAGACATACCTTCCAATTTTTAGACTGCATAGCCAACTATTTCAAATTTTACACTGTGGGAAATCAATAATACCTATGTTTCTTTGAGTTATTTTAAGCTAATAATATATATTTTGTAAAAACCAGCCCCTAATTTGAAATTAACTGGAAACTGAATAATATCCACAGTGGGACCTGAGGAAAAACCAGGAAATAAGATGGGATATTAATGCCAGAAAGTAGAAAAGACATGATTTCTATCAATAAACTTAGTAAGCCAGCAAGCATGCATATTTAATCTTGTTTTTCTCATTTGCCACAGATCTTTGCAGGTCCTTAAATTGAGATAGACATTTGGAAACTTTTGCCTTTAAGATTTAGAAGACTCCTAAGTTCCTTCTGACTCATCAGAGAAAAAAGAAGATACATTTAAAATAGTGTAATTTTATATATTTTTTGTAGTCTTTGGCAATACTCTTTGAAATTCTTTGAAAATTGCTCATCCACATATGGTAGGTACATGGCAACTAAACTCATAAATTGATTGGAAGGCCCCACTCTTAACCATTGTACTAATGATTAACTATATAGTACCTTTTTTTTTCCATTTGTATGTGAAAATACACATTTTCAAAATTCACCAAAATGAATTTTTTATATGAATGGTTAACACAATTTCCATTTGAGTTTGTTAATATTTATTAAGTTCAAAACAACATCTACTTGATTGAGTTAAGAGAATACTGTGTATTAAGCGCCTAGCAGAGCACCTGGCACATAGTAAAGGTTCTTCTTAAAGGTAACATGCTTTTGTTAAAGCCAGGTTACCAAGATGCAGTTTTGAATCTGGAGCTATCTGTAAGGACTGAAGACCCCGCTAAGGGAATCAGGTAGAACAGTGCCCTTTAGGAACAAGGATATTTTCTTGTAGCAGCCTATTTGAGGAGTGGGAAATCATATCTATCTATCACTAGCAAAGGTACTGAGGGACTAGGGGAAAAGTTGTTCAAGAGTAAATAGCCAAGATTCTACAATGTTGGGCATAGAACTGCCACACACATAAACACACGCATGACAGACATCATGTAGGACTTGCAGTCTGAACTTGTGGCTTATCAGTTTACATAAGTTACCGTGTACAGGGGCTTCCACTTTTTGGTTGTAAAAAATTCCACCTCCAGGATATAGTAAACATCAGAGACGTTTTTTGGGAAATGAACATGGCCTCCAACACATACCCTTTTAATTTCTTCCAGACCTTGAAGCAGATGAAGGAAATGTGCTTATTGATACCTATCTTATACTTTTCCACAATATTTTGTTGTTTTATATAACCCTTTGCCTTGTCAAGAAGAAAGTTATGTTTAGTTTTAAATGTTGTTCAGCTAGACTCCAAAAGGTATTTGCATTTATTTTTATTTTCCTTTTATCCATAAGCATTTTTCTGTGTATATGTATTTTTTGCTTTACTAATGAAGTTTCACATTTCACTGTAGTTAAAAATGTTTCAAAATAATTTATTCTAATGAAGTCAACAGTAGAGGTCTGGGTAGCACATAATTCTCTTGGAACTAGGCTGTTATATAGAGACTGCTGATTGGCCACCAATATTAACTCTTCCATAATACAAAAGTGTTCGGGAACTCCCATCTTTCAGCTGTCTACAGAGCTGCTCAAATGGAGTCTACATTATCTAGCCTCCTCCTTTGTGGTTAAGTTGTAGCCAATGTGATATAAGGGGAAATGATACATGTAAGTTCTGGATCCTGCCTTTAAAAGTACTATATGACCCAGGAATTCCACTCCTAGGAATTTACCCCAAGAATGCAGCAGCCCAGTTTCAAAAAGACAGATGCACCCCTATGTTTATTGCAGCACTATTTACAATAGCCAAGAAATGGAAGCAACCTAAGTGCCCATCAGTAGATGAATGGATTAAGAAGATGTGGTACATATACACAATGAAATATTACTCAGCCATAAGAAAAAAACAAATCCTACCATTTGCAACAACATGGATGGAGCTGGAGGGTATTATGCTCAGTGAAATAAGCCAGGCCGAAAAAGACAAGTACCAAATGATCTCACTCATATGTGGAGTATAAGAACAAAGAAAAAAAAAAACTGAAGGAACAAAACAGAAGCAGACTCACAGAACCCAAGAACAGACTAATAGTTACCAAAGGGAAAGGGCCTGGGGAAGAAGGGCAGGAAGGGAGGGATAAGAGGGTAAAAGGGGCATTACGATTGGCAGACATAGGGTGG
>JAQQAC010020896.1:54835483-54894533 GCA_029783875.1 Phataginus tricuspis | reverse complement strand
AAAAAAAAAAAAGTACTAGGGTGTGCATTTCTTGCCCTGTCTCCCATTCCTTCTGTGGGGTGTGGAAATAAGAGTAAGCCTTCTGCAGCCATCTCAGATGGGAGATAAAAGTTGTGTGTCAAGGATGGCAGAGCAGCTATGCCACTCCTGGACTACCCCCTTTACTGTAATTTAAAAGAGAAACTTTTATCATGTTTTAGCCACTGTATTTGGGGTCTCTGTTAAAGCAACTTAGTCTGTAGTAAAACTAATAAAGGGTTAGGTGAGCTTATGAACACAAAAGGGTTAGACTTGGTGAGGAGAATAGGTAAAATTTCCCATTCTACATAAAAGGCCTCAGGAAGGAACATCTTTGCAATGCCAAAGAAAGATTCTTCTTTGGTATAGGTCATCGAACCTAATGAGTTGGCTTTTTGACTTTGGATACTTGAACTTCCTCTGACCTTAAAATGAAAAAATTGAAGAAGATCTTTCAAGGATCCTTTTTAGCTCTGTCATTATATAATGGGTATTGTTGTAGAAAAGGCTGGAGAGATGAGAAAAAACTTCAGACATTCTGTACCTGACTTGATGCATAGTAGTATGTGAATCCATAGCAGAAACAAATGTTATGGATGGGGTCCAGTAGTATTATCTTCTATCTCTTCTTGCAAACTGATTCATTTTCTTCATTTCTTTCTGTTGAACCTTGCTAAAAGCAAGGAGTGTCAGCCAACACAAACCTATACTTTGACCTTTTCTAAAGCACTTCCCTCAGAGCCATAGGCTTGATAATCTGCCTTCCAAGTTAATGCAGGTGAATTACAAAGTAATCCAGGGCCCAGGTTCCTTCTGTTACTGCCTTTCAATACATTATGGGTCCCTCTTGTCCTCATGGTTTCAGTTGGCTTACCACCATCACCACTGCGTTCCAGCCTACATGAAAGGAGAAATAAAGGAAGTAGAGAGCAAGTGGCTTCTCTTTAAGAATTTACCAATTACCTTATGGTAAAAGCTTGCCTATCTTTAATGTCTTTGTGGAACAAAAACTGTAAAAGATTTTCAGAAAGCACAAGTGATACAAATGGAAAAACGACATTCTGTACAGTTAGACAACCATAGATCTCATCATAGTAATTACTCATTTGGATAGGGCTTTACATTTTCTGTCCTTTCTAACATTTGGTTTTGGTTCTCAGAATAGATACATTGTAAGTGGACATTAAAAATACTGACATGGTAGCATTTACCCTACAAGACTGAGCCTATCTTACGAGGTTCTTAGTAGTGATGTTGACCATAGTGATACACACGTTAAACTCATTGTGAATAAAAACTGGATTTGTAACCCAGAGAAAATGTACTTACATTTTTCAGGCGATGTCTCCTAAAGACAATGCTTCACCCAAGATAGTTTAGGGGCCCCTTAGCCCATACAATC
This sequence comes from Phataginus tricuspis, assembly GCA_029783875.1. NCBI lineage: Eukaryota > Metazoa > Chordata > Mammalia > Pholidota > Manidae > Phataginus > Phataginus tricuspis. Next base: position 54,893,113 of record JAQQAC010020896.1, on the reverse strand, counting down.
TTCCATTCTACCTAATCTAAGCAAGTATACCAAAGTGACCTGCACTGCCAACCATTTCATTTTTTCCAAGTTCTTTTCTCTCTCCTCTGTTCACTTTTCTGGACTCAGAGTTGGTCACCTACGATCAGGCTTGGAGGATCTGGTTGCTAAGAGACCAGACGCTGGGAGGGTGGGGACGCTGCACTGCGACAAGCCTGGGAGTGAAAGCAAGACGGGGAAGACGGAAGCAAAGGTAAGGCGACGGCCGCCAGCCGTGGAGCTCGTCGCTCATTGGCTCCGCCTCTGCGGCGCTGGCCGGCGATTGGCTGGGCGGCGTTTGGAGGCGCTCCCCGCCCTCGGTCGCTGGTCCCCAGCCGCCCGCGAGCCTGCGGGGAGGCGTGTGAGGGCGGCGAGGCTGGGTTTGTGAGCGGGGTTGCGGGAGCTTCATGGCACAAGCGCGGGCGGTGCTGGCCTCTGCAGGTGACGGAGGACCGAGGGCCTTCGCGGCTCTGTGGAGGTGAGCGGGATGCTGTGGAGCCTCGGACGCCGGCGGGAGGGCGGGAAGTGCGGCGAGGGGTGGTACTACTGGCAACCGGCGCGTTCCCGCAGCGGCCTCCTCCCGCGGCGGCCTGGGCCGGGCTCCCTTTCGCCCCAACGCCCCCGAGCGCGCCCGCGCGCAGCCCGCCGCCCGCCCTGCCGGCGTCAGATCGCCGCCGCCCGTCCCGCCCGCGCACCAGTTGAGGGACCCCAGCGTCTGCCCGTCCGGCCGCGCCCCGGGTCTCTGCCCCCATTTCCCAGCCTTGCGCCTTTGTCCGCCCCCACCGGCCTTGGCCCGGAGAGTATATGCCCCTGCGGGGGAGGCGGGAAAACCGCAAAGGTCTGAGGTGCCCTGAGGACGGCCGCTCAGTGAGCCTCTGGGCGGAAGGTTTGCAGGGCTTTGATCTAGCCATCCTAGGTTTCCAATGTGATTTTACTTTCTCCTTCAAGATGAAAGCCAGCTGCTGTCTTTCTCATTCGTTTGTGGTCAGGAGCCTGGGCACAAGACTTCTCCCCTCGAGCGGGACGACTCAGTGTTACCTCCCACCCTCCGTCATGCCAACGGCCTCTGACCTGCTTTCCTGGACCCCTCGCTTCTCATCCTACCTCTGCCTAGGGAAAAAAGTCGGTCTACAAGAGCTTTTCTCTATTTGAAAAGAAAAAAGTCAGATGCCAGTTGTGGTCTCCATTTGGTCTTAAAAAGTATGAATGGGAATAGATTAGTGTAATTTGAGCTTCAAACTTTTTCTTACCGTCAGTTTTTAATAAGTCTGTATTTTTTTTTACAGAATGGGATGCACTGTGACAACTATTCCAAGAGAATTTGTTTTTAGGGATTATTTGTCAATGCTATGGTTTTCATGCTTATATTCAGACTCTAAAGGATGCTTTCTTGAACATTAATTTAACTGAAATTAATACTGGATAGTCTTCCCTTGCTTGATATGATTCAGTTCCATAAAGAACATGTCAACAGAAAAAAACTTTTTTTCACATCTAGATGATTTAAATTATTTTTAAGTATGTGTATTATAAATGAGTATCATATTTGAAATATACACACACGTTTTTAAGTATTTGATGTGGACAGTATTTTTGATTAGCTGACAGGTGCCTGCACATTGTAGGCCACAATAAATAGTTTAGAAATTTTAAATGAATATTTTTTGGAAGGAAAATACAGCACCCAGGTCCTTGCCCTGAATTCCATTTTAGACTGTTCTGCTGAGACCCAAACAAATGTTAGGCACTCCATACCCTAACATACGTCTCAAATTGTGTGGTATGGAAAGTGATGATGTGCTAGGTGCACAAGTGGAATTCTGTAAAGTCTGTTTTCTACTGGGCTTAAGGTAGTGTTTTATAGTTACTAAACTAATTCTTATTAATTTTCTATGACCAAAAAAGCCAAAATAGGAAAGGAAAAAACAATAATAGCAGTACTAGATTATCTATTGAGTACCTTTTTGTGCCAGGTAGTGTGCTGGGTGCTTTATATGTATTATCATTTAATCCTTACATAACCCCAAAGGTAGGTATTATTTTCCTTGTATTATAGCTGGGACAATTGAAACCCTAGTGTACGTGGAAGGTGGTAAAACTGGGTAAGAATCTAAGTCTAACTTTCTGCCCATTTTGTTGAGAGCGTACTTCATCGGAATGTTGCTTTCTCTTTTATCTATCACATTTATCTTTATGAATCTGTTTAATCTGAGGATCTCTGGAAATGGTCATAGTACTACAAACATTATATAGTCCTTACTGTGTGCCAGGTAACATTGTTCATATATCCTCAAAAACATGTGAGCTAGCCTACTGTTAACCTTAAAAATAAAACTATGTTATTGTACCAGCAAAAATGGGTTTATTCTGGAATAGATAGAATTGCAATTCAGGACAAGCAAGCTATGGCAAAACCATAGACAAGTAAAACAAACAAAGGAGAGGAACGTTATTTTATGAAGAAGGATGAATTTGAGAGAGGGAATTTTGAATGAAAGTCAGGTAGAGAAATCCCAAGAGCTCTGGGTGATGCCAGATTTTCATCGGCTGAGTTGCAGAGGTAGTAAATTTCTTATAGGAGATGCAATGTATATCTTTTCCTGTTGGGATATGTAATTCATGATTCTTTCCAGCTGACATTTCTCCTGGGGTCTGTAATTGACAATTCTTCCTGTAATTGACAGTGATAAGGCTCCCCCTTCTAGCCTCCTTGCTCTACTGAGGATTAATTTTACACTACTGTAATTCTTTGTTTTGCAGATGAGGAAATTAAGGCATAGACATAAGTAATCTGAACCAGATAATACATTAAGTGGTAGAACTGGGATGAAAGTTTGGGCAGTCTGGCTCCATAATCTGTACTCTTATCCACAACATGATTCTGGCCAATCAACAAGGTACCTCTCTGGTTGCTAGAAAGCTATGATTTTTTTAGAGTGCTCAGTGTTTTGTTTGTATCTTGCTAATGTTCATGAAGAAACATGTAGAATAACTTTATGATGTCTATCACCTGATTTCCTACACCATTGTTTTATGTAAACAATTACATAATTCTAGTCATAGTTAACTGCTGAGACCAGCTCTGCAAACCAGCTGAACCTGAGAGGGGTGGGTGGGAGAATAAGAAAAATACAGATAGCAAGAAAGACACAGAAATCAAAGTTGGAGTCAGGAGGTCCACTGACTGCTGATGATGGACCAGTGATGCAGTTTTATTTCACAGCACAGCTTATATATCCAGGCTCACTCCATGAGCCACCCACAATGATCTCACTTCCAGAGATATTATTTCCGGAAGTGATCTCACTTCCAGCTCTCCACATCTCCCACTTATTTCTTTAATAGAAAACTCAGGTGGTGGATAGATACAATAAAGATTATAGCAAGCAGAAGGTTTTCTAACACTAGCCTTCCCTTCAGCTGCCCTTTCCCCCTGGTTCAAGACAGAAGCAGGAAACAAATCTTTGTGCAATGAGGGAGCAGCCACTGTTGGCCAGGTCTCTGTCCATTACCTGAGTCCTGATCTGAGCTGGGCGTGGGCAGTGAAGCAGCCATGGGGGCGGGAGACCTCCCTCAAAAGTGGTGGGGGTTCAGGCCTCTGCAGGGTTTGGCCATGAGAGTTTATGCCCCACCTCTGTTGGCCCCCAAGTCCTCTCCTAATGGCCCCTCTGCGACTGTGCCTGTCTTAAGTTGTTCCTCCCTCGAGGAATCTTAACCGTTTCTGGCTAACCAGCCGTCCTCCGGGGCCAAACAGGGTGGTGTGAGGCATGCGAGTGAGAGAGGAGCAGCGTCCTTTGAGAGTATTAGTTCCCTGGCTCCTTGGTTGTCTATGTCTCCATGGCTTCCATGCCCAGCACCTGCCCTGGGGTTCCCTCATCTGCTGGTGGGGCCCTGGCTCTGGTCACATGTTTTGAGGAACCCAGGTTTCTTCTTCAAGGAGGGCCTTTGGGCACAAGTCAGCTCCATGTACGGGGCATATACAAGACACCCTTTGGTCACAGTAGACAATGGAAGATGCCCTTACTGGAACAACAGGGTAGGGAGATAATAGAAAGGACCGTGTTTAGGAAGGAAGAAGAAAGGTCACAGAACCAGCAAACAGGTAGGTAGTCAGGTGAGAAGGTTGGAAAGGAGACCTCAGGGCAAAGCTGGGAGCTCTTCCCCTTCATTCTTTAATTAAAGCCACAGCTGATGTAGGTTCATTCGGTCTGCACGGATTCCTTTCTCGAGGGCTCACCAGCTGAAGAATAACAAGCAAAACAAAACGATTATTGCAGACACCAAAGCAAGCAGGTACCAGAGGGTATGTTTCAGCATATTGAATGGGTTAAAATCCTTAAGAAGTTCCAGAACTTGTTTCAGTAGCTCTCAGGGATCTATTATATCCAATCGGGCATTTTGGATGTCTAATATTTCTTGATGCAAGTTATGTAGATGGAGACTAAGGTTTGTATGTTTCCACACTCCTAGGAGATGGCTGCAAATTTTGTTCATTCCCATTAGGAATTGTCATAAAGTACATTGGTAACACAGATGCTTTTAAATGCAGCATAGCATCGTAACTGCCATTGGAGGGTTTCCACCTCATCACCCATGGCTATCACTGTACTTTCCAGGGCGGCAAGTTGGTTATCTTTTACATGAATGGCCTCTTGAATTTTTAGAGCTTGAGAGGTGTTATGGGCCAACTGATTGACATATTGGGCAGTGTGTATGGATTGTGAAAGGGCCATAGCTGCCGTAACGGCAGTTATGAGGATATAAATAGCAGCCACTAATCCAGCAATTATGAGTCTAACAGCTCTCCGGCTCCTGGAGAGCTCATTCTTCATTTCTATAAGGGCTTGTGTCCTGGGTCATCATACCACGGTTCAGATAGATTGGAGGGCAGCGTAATATGTGATGGTTGGGAAAGGACTAAAACGTTCTTTCCTTTGTTCCAGGTAGACACATGTGGTTAGGTTGCAGTTTATGCAGGTAATGTTATACGAGCTTCCCTGGAAAGAGACATTAAAAGGTCCGACAAGCAGCACATATGGGGACCGCACGCAGGCACATACTCCATAGAGTTGTACAAGATTTAGGTCACTTGTGGAGGAGGAGGAAAAGTTAATCTGTGGTGGCCTAAATACACCACAACTCTCGTTGCATCTTACACCTTGAGGTGGTAAGGGTGGGCAATAGGTTTCATCCAGTCTTGATTGGGCCCAGTTAAGTGATAGGACCAATCGAACACTTATTCTGAGGAATGACTAAGATTGTGTTGGGCAGCCAGAGGGTGAGCACAGTCTACCCAAAGGACAAATTTTTCCGATTCTACACTGTTGCTGTTTGCGCAGTAGAGTAAGGGAGGATGAGTTGGGGCCAAAACAATGGTGGTACCAGGTAACCCTACTATAGAGACAGTGGATATGTATTTGCCAATGTCCCGAGGCCCACTAGTGGTTGCTATCAGGGCGCCTCTCATAGCAGTTTTGTTTACTTGTCCTAGCAACAAGCACCCATCCATGGGTTGGTGGACTCCACATAAGGAAGGATCCACCACCTGTCCAGAATAGTTAAATAGTGCTGATTGCTGCCAGTGCGGCCCATCTGATCCTGGGTGCCCTCCCAGGACTTGGGTGTCATTAACAGACACTGGGACCAATTCATCACCCCAGGTAACTGGGTGTAACATAGGGGGATTTGGATAAAAGGTCCAGTAGGTCTCTCCCTGTACCAATCCCACCTGGATGGTGACAGTGGCTAACATCGCCAGGAATAGCTTATCAGGTGTCCAGGTCAGACCCTGATGTCTGACCATCTCCTCTCCCTCCTGAGTCAGATTCTTGAGCTCTCCCCACGTTAGAGGATGGGCTCTCCACGTTTGATGTGATGTTGGGCGTCGTGGCAGACTTCTGGGGTGGTCCTCATCCTCATCCCAGGAGTTGATCGCTGCATGATGATGCTTGACCAGCCACTCAGAGAGCCAGTGAGGACCTGCAGCAGACTTAGGGAAAACACAAACATGACCTTTTCCCTAGATAAGTAAACCTGGTCAGGTCCTTGCCATAGACCCAAGAGGGAGTCTTTCCATCTGACCAAAGCAAATTTTTTTATTTTGGGGGGTCCAAAATCTGTCTGCTGCTGTGAGGCCTTGCACATCCACTAAAAGAAAATTGAGTGTGAACAGGGCAAGGTTTAGTTGGTTTGTCAGGGAGGTTCCATATTTTCCCCCTTTTTGTTTAAATAACTGATTTTTAAGTGTGAGGTTTCTTTTAAAGAAAGAAGGGGAAAATTGGGAGTGGCCAACCTTGGCCTTCACTTCCCAGGCCAGTCCTGGGCACATGCCCCTGATCCAGCATCATTTGAGCAACTTGGGGAGTAAAACTGACACTTGAGCTAAAATATCCCATCCCCACAGATTAACAGAGAGATGGTCGAGGACATAGGGTTGCAAAGTCCCTGTATGTCCCCTCCTTGTCTGATCAGGCCTATGTCTGAGAACTCTGTAGAGGGCCCTGTGCCATACCAATACCCTGCAGATCAGTCATAGCCTCTTGGGTGGGCCAGTGCCATGATGAAACGATGGACATGTCGGTTCCAGTATCCAAACACCTTCAAAACGCTTCCCAGCAATCCAAAGAGTCAAAGTAGTTCATGCAAGTCCCACCTGTTGGACCCAAAAGATGTCCGAGGAGCCGAAGCCTCAGTCCCCTTTTGTCTGGGAGGACTGGCACTGTCTGGTTTGTACAAAAGGCAGCACAACAAGTTGAGCTACACAGTCAGAGGATAACATTTGAATAATTCTGCAAGATGAGCAACACATCACTTTAATTCCAGCCATGTAGTTGGAATCTATGATTTCGGTCTGCACCTGCAGTCCTTTCAAGTTCCATCTACTCCTGCCTAAAATAAGGCCTACTGTACTGGGAGGTAAGGTGGTATATACCCCTGTGGGAATAGCTTGGGGTCCCATGTCATGAGTTAGTATGAATTGGGAGGTGGGACTGAGGTCCAATCCTGCACTTCCTGGGGTTGCTTGACAAAGTTGTTGGACTGTCTTGTGTGGGGAAGGATAATTGATGGAATCATGGACAAGGCCCCCATTATTTGCTGGGGCCGGTGTGAGCCCCACTGGGAATTTCCCAACAATGGTAGTCCCTGAATATCAATTCGTGACCTACAGTCATGGGACCAATGCTCGCCTTGGTGACACTGCAGACAAATTCCAGGGGTCCTATTCAGTTTTTCCGGGGGCTGCGGGGAGATGGCAGGAGGCGCCCTCAGATGTTCTTTTGGATGAGGGCACTCTCGAGCAAAATAGTCGAGCTGCTCGCAGCTTTAAGATGGCACTCGGTCCCTTGCCAGGGGCGGGGCTTTTGTGTTGGCCCAAATGTTTTTTGTAGTGTGGCCGCTAATGCCGCACCCTGCATGTAGGAAGATCCCACATTTGTGCAGTTTGACAAAGTCAGAAAGAGTTCCCTTTTTTCTATAGGCCGAATGAGGCCCTAACAATGTACTGTTTGCGTTTTCATAGGCCAGTTGTCTAGCAAGAATATTCCCAGCCTCAGAATTAGGAACTGCTCTGGATATTGCCTGCAGTAAGTGAGATACAAATTCCTGAAATGGCTCATCTAATGCTGCTGAGCTCCTCTGTTTTAGCTCCTGGGGTGGGCAGGCTCCTCCAAGCTTTGCTTCCGCAAATGTTAATTTGCTGATATGCTTGTAAAGTGAGCTGAAGCTGATTTATCAAGGCAGAATACTGCCCTTCCCCAGTCAGCATATCCAGGCTGATGGGAATGTTATGCATTTGATTTCTATTGGCCTGTTGTGTGCACAAGTCTACAAATTCACTCTTCCATAGCAAATAATCACCTTTAGTGAGACATGCCTTAGCGAGCACTTTTCAGTCATTAGGAGCCAGAGCTTCAGATGATATTCTCTCCAAGAGAGAAAGGGTAAAAGGGGCAGTTGGGCCATACTGAGAGATGGACTGTTTGAGCTCTTTCAAAGTTTTGAAAGAGATAGGATTTTGTTGTCTGATACTTCCATTCCCTTCCTGCCTTTCAATGACTGGTAGGCAGAGGGAGTGGAACCCAGATGTGTCCTCACCCCGCCTCTGGGTTTCCTGGATGTTGCGCTGCAAAGGGGGACGGGGAGTTACAATGATGGCAACGGATATGGAATGTCCCTAGTTAGACTACTAGGGGGGCGCGGAGGCATGGAGGGGGTCCCTGCTTGCAATTCACGGCTCCGAGGCCTATTAGTACAGAGGGGGTGATTGCAGGGGTTTAGGGGAAGATGCTTTCAATTTTTGAAAAGTGACCAAGACAGACTCACGGTAGTAGGTAGGAGGTTTCATGGTCAGAGGGCCCTGTGTCGCTCTCTCCCTCCATCTTGAACTCTGAGGAGGTAGGTTCCTCCTGCTCACAATATGAGTCCTCCTGGTCGCCATGTTGGACGCCATGTTGCCCATTCCCAGGGGGCGCCTTTTCACATTGCTGTTCCTCTTTTAACAGCTCTTGCTCATACTTGGGAGGTAACAGCTCACAGTCCATGGGGGCTGTTGCATTAGCTAAAGCCTCATAACTGGTGACTGTTTGTTTCAATTGCTCGACTATAGAGCCTCCCTCCAGAAGTCTATCAGGCAAACAAGTAACCTCGGGGGAAGGGTCCAAACTTTCCTTCACTAAATTCCATAAAGCAAATGTTTCTACAGGAAAGTCCCGAGGCCCATGAAGGGTGAAGTGCTGTTTAAGCTGCAGCCCCACCTTTTGCCAAGTCTGCTCATTTATGGTTCCTTCGTCAGGGAACCGGGACAGGTATCTTGCACAAAAGCAAGAAAATGTTCTAGCTGCCGGCTGCCTCGGGCGCGAAGCATAGCTTTAAGCATATGTACAAAGATTTCTCGGTCCTTAGACCCTGACTGTCCCATGTTTTACTCCTGACCCTATTGCTCCCGTACCTCACTTTGGACTCTATTGCTTCCGTACCTTATTTCCTGATGCGCTTCTGATCCTTGGGGAGTCTCCTCACCTAAGTTTTCCGTCACCCCATTCTCAGGTCCCTGTTTGGGCTCCACCTTCTGAGATCAGCTCTGCGAACTGGCGGAACCTGAGAGGGGTGGGTGGGAGAATAAGAAAAACACAGACAGAGCAAGAAAGACACAGAAATCAAAATTGGGGTCAGGAGGCCCCCTGACAGCTGATGGCAGACCATTGATTCAGTTTTATTTCACAGAATAACTTATATACACAGGCTCACTTCTGTGAGCCGCCCACAGTGATCTCACTTCCGGGCTGATCACACATCGTGTTCTCATTTCCGGCTTTCCACAGTTAACGCTGAGAGTTTCTACATTCCAACTCCCCATGCCAACATTTAAACTTCTCATAGAATCCTCAGCACATCCTAGGAGGTAGATAAGTTATCTTATGCTACTTTACATTTGTGAGGTGCTTTTATTGTCTTCAAAGTGCTTTCACAGCATAATCCCTTTGATTTTCCCTGTGATGTCCATCAAGAGGTATTACCATGACTTAATTTTACTGCTTCAGTTCAGATCCCTTGACTAGCATGTGAACTTCAGACTCCTGTATACACTGCTTTTTCCACTGTTCTTGCCTGTCAGTGGATCTTTGCTTTATACTTGTTATCCTAAAATAGATAATATTTTTCCATAGGAACAGCTTATATTTGGAGATTGTATTCTCAACCCAGAATTCAACATCAATTAAATCATAGATACGACTAGCTGTAAACCTTTGTCATTATTTCCATCTGTAAATTTTTGTTCTAATTTCAGATACAATGCCTGAAACAGAGAGGGCTCAGTAAATGTTTGAATAAAATAAAAACATCACATATATGTTGATACAAAAAGGTTCTTAAAATTATTTTTTAATTACCAGTTTTTGAGGCATAATCAACATAAGTTCTTATTTCTCTAAGTGTAAATGAGGTAAATTCTTTTTCTGTTTGATACTACAGTCTTCCCCACACACACACAAACAGAAACTTTCAGAATTGTTCCATTGAATCCTAACTAACTTCAAAATATGTTAGACTGTGTCTCTCTCTACCCTAAGCCATCATTTCTAATCTGCTGTCTGCCCTATATTACATCTCTTGTATGTAATAGAAAAAGTGTGGATTTGAGTGTCAGTTTTACGTGGGTTTGAATCCTTGCTCTGCTTATTAGTTCTGTGGCCTTGCACAAATTACTTATTTTCTCTGAACTGTTTCTTCATCTTGTAAAACTGGGGAAAGCACCTAACTGATAAGGTTGTGATCATAATTTATTGAAATAACTTATGTAAAATACTTAGTACAAAAGATGCTCCACATCACTAGTAATCAGAGAAATACAAATTAAAACCACAATGAGGTATCACCTCACACTAGTTAGGACAGCCAACATCCAAAAGACAAACAATAACAAATGTTGGCGAGGATGTGGAGAAAGGGGAACCCTCCTACACTGCTGGTGGGAATGTAAACTAGTTCAACCATTGTGGAAAGCAGTATGGAGGTTCCTCAAAAACGAAAAATAGAAATACCATTTGACCCAGGAATTCCACTCTTTGGAATTTACCCTAAGAATGCAGCAGCACAGTTTGAAAAAGACATATGCACCCCTATGTTTATCGCAGCTCTATTTAAAATAGCCGAGAAATGGAAGCAACCTAAGTGTCCATCAGTAGATGAATGGATAAAGAAGATGTGGTACATATACACAATGGAATATTATTCAGCCATAAGAAGAAAACAAATCCTACCATTTCCTAGAGGGTATTATGCTCAGTGAAATAAGCCAGATGGAGAAAGACAGGATCAAATAATTTCCCTCATATGTGGAGTATAAGAACAAAGAAAAAACTGAAGGAAAAAAACAGCAGTAGACTCACAGAACCCAAGAATGGACTAACAGTTACCAAAAGGAAAGGGAGTGGGGAAGATGGGTGGGAAGGGAGGGAAAAGGGGGAAAAAGGGCTATTACAATTAGCACACATAATGTAGTGGGGGTGGGGGTGGGGGTGGGGGGGATACGGGGAAGGCAGTATAACGCAGAGAAGACCAGTAGTGATCCTATAACATCTTACTACATTGATGGACAGTGACTGCAATGGGGTAGGTGGTGGGGACTTGATAATAAGGGGAGTCTAGTAACCATAATGTTGCTCATGTAATTGTACATTAGTAACAGCAAAATAAAAATAAAAATAAATACTTAGTACAGTTCCAGTCTCCTAATAAATACTCAGTAAATAACAGTTATTATGTGTCCTTCCTCTCTCCCCCTCCATCGATCCCCTCTGCTTTGGCTCTTAGCAAATGATACTAAAATTACGTTTGCTACTATCTCTCATGAGTTGTAACCACCGAAGAGGAGCTATATCATATTTATTTTTATATCCCAAATGGATATAAAATGCACATAATTGGAACTCACTCAATGTTTAGTGAACTGTATCCATTTGGAAGGCCTTTTTTTGTGGTGATCCTATTGCCTGAAGATCTTGGAAACCCTTGGTCACTGGATATGCTATTCAAGGGCTCCTGGATTGAACTAGAGGATATTAAGGGAAAAGAGATGGGTAGGGAGCCAGGGGAAGAAGCAAGGGAGGCCTCCCCTCTGCAGGAGTGAGTACATGTGTGTATGTGTTTAGAGGTGCCTTGGCTTTTTATATATGAGTGTCAGGGTGTGTATGTGTGGGTATGTAAGGATTAATAAGCCTCATCAGGCCAGTTGTTGCACTGCATCTGAAGAAAAGGAAGAGGAGAACTTTCCAAAAAAAGTTGTTTCAAACAACTACTAATTACAGTTGTTGATATAATCTCCCCACCATTTATAACTAATAATCACATGGCACAATAACAGTGAATGCTTATCCTAAAATGTCAGATTAACTTGGTTTTAAGTTCTATTTTATTATATCAGTAAAAATTAAGTATTCTAAGCCTCCATTGTGGTGTGGACATTCACTCACAGGAAATTTTTTTAAATTAAAGATGACTGGCAGAGAAAGACAAGTACCAAATGATTCCACTCATCTGTGGAGCATAACAACAAAGCAAAAACTGAAGGAACAAAACAGCAGCAGACTCACAGAACCCAAGAATGGACTAACAGTTACCAAAGGGAAAGGGACTGGGGAGCGTGGGTAGGAAGGGAGGAATAAGGGGATTAAGGAGCATTATGATTAGCAGTCATAATTTGGGGGGGCACGAGGAAGGAAGTATAGCACAGAGAAGACAAGTAGTGATTCTATAGCATCTTACTATGCTGATGGACAGTGACTGTAATAGGGTATGTGGTGGGGACTTGATAATAGGGGGGGATGTAGTAGCCACACTGTTGCTCATGTGAAACCTGAGCATAACATTGTATATCAATGACTATGATACCTTAATAAAAAAAAAAATTTGAAGATGACTTCGGACTAGAATGAAAATATAATTATTCTTTTTAACAGTTTTATTCCACCAGTGATAAATTGCTAATCAAAATATGAATCAGGTACACTTGATTTTTTAAGAAAGATATATTGTATTAAACTTTTCCTCCAATGTTATATTATGAAAAATTTTATACATACAGCAAAGTCAAAATAATTATGTAGTGAATATCTATATACCCACCACTTATATTCTAGCATTAGTATTTTATTATGCTTTTTAATAACATATTTATCCAGACATCCACCAATCTATAATATCCAAAAGCTATTATATTTAAAGAGATTTGAGCTGTATATTCTCTGTTCATTTTAGGTTGGTTTTATTTTCATTTACATACTAGCAGATAATTCTTAGGAATGAATTATAGCTAACTTATAATGTTCTGAAAACATTTGGATTTCAGATATAAATAAATCTATTTGTCATCTGCAGTTGTAAAGATGAGTCGTGGTTATTCAGAAAATAGCAATTTCCTGAACAATAACAACCAAATGGTGTTGGACTTGATCCTTTATCCATTAATTGGAATCCATCAGACCATCAACTGGGAAACGGTGGCAAGGCTTGTGCCTGGATTAACACCCAAAGAGGTAAATAATGCCCCTCATATGCCTCCTGAAAAAAAATAAGAAAAGGTGATCAATTTTAAGGAACAACTACTAAGAAAGACAAAAATATTTTGAATTGTACATATTTATATGCATGTATAAATCCTGACTATGCATATTATTTGATTTGACTAGATTTGTTGATGATGTCCTTTGAAGCACAAAGTCTTAGGTTTTAGTAGTCTAGTTTATCTAATTTTTCTTTGTTGCATGTGCTTTTAGTGTCTTATCTAAGAAGCCATTACCTAATCCAAGGTCACAAATATTTGTATTTTTTAGAATTTTATAGTTTTAGCCCTTATATTTAGTCTTTGACCTATTTTGAGGTAATTTTTCCATATGGTGTGAGAAGGGGTCCAACCTTATTCTTTTGCATACAGATACCATGTAATTCTCACTTAAACACAAAAGAACATTTAACAGTATAGCTTAAATTATTTACATTTCACTTGAGTTTTTGTTTAAGCAATCATGTACTCCTTTCAAATATTCAGAATGTATACTCTTTTTAAAAATATCTTTAACTACTTAAGTTTTTTAAGTATTCGAAATCTTTGTAGGCTTTTTAAATAAGATAAATATATATTCAGTTTCCAATAAAGGTATAAACTTAACCTGAGAGATATCAAAAGAATCTGTGTTTTAAAAGCCTACCTGCCACTTACTGTGTGGAGAAAGTGAACTGATTTTATAGGAAAAATGGATTCAATTAAACCATTATATTCTTTATCCTATACATGTACATGTGAATCTATACATTTTTCTACAATGTTATAGCATTTGTTTTTTTCTTTGCCCAGAATTTCATCACTATACAGTCCTCATACAAAAATTATTTAGTTTCTTATTTATCATATTAATTATTGTTTTTTAGTTTTAAGACTTTGAGTAAAGATGGGAGTACTGATTACCTAATATTTCAAAGTGTTTACACTTCCATAACTATTTTTTAACATTTTTTATTAAGGTATTACTGATATACACTCTTATGAGGGTTTCACATGAAAAAACAATGTGGTTACTACATTTACCCATATTATCAAGTCCCCACCCATGCCCCAATGCAGTTACTGTCCATCAGTGTAGTAAGATGCCACAGATTCACTGTTTGCCTTCTTTGTGCTACACTGTTTTCCCTGTGACCCCCCCACACCATGTGTACGAAACATAATACCCCTCAATCCCCATCTCTCTCCCTCTCAACCTGCCCTCCCACAACCCTCCCCTTTGGTAACCATTAGTCCCTTCTTGGAGTCTATGAGTCTGCTGCTATTTTGTTCCTTTAGTTTTGCTTCATTGTTGTTGTTTTTCTAAGGTATTTTTGATATACACTCTTATGAAGGTTTCACATGAAAAAACATGTGGTTACTACATTTACCCATATTATCAAGTCCCTACCCATACCCCAATGCAGTTACTGTCCATCAGTGTAGTAAGATGCCACAGATTCACTATTTGCCTTCTCTGTGCTACACTGTCTTCCCGTGATCCCCCACACCATGTGTACTAAACATAATACCCATCAATCCCCTCTGCCACCCTCGCCCACCCCTCCACTTTGGTAACCACTAGTCCCTTCTTGGAGTCTGTGAGTCTGCTGCTATTTTGTTCCTTCAGTTTTGCTTCATTGTTTACTCCACAAATGAAGGAAATCATTTGGCACTTGTCTTTCTCTGCCTGGCTTATTACACTGAGCATAATATCCTCCAGCTGCACCCATGTTGTTGCAATGGTAGGATCTGTTTCTTTCTTATGTCTGAATAGAATTCCATTGTGTATATGTACCACATCTTCTTTATCCATTCATCTACTGATGGACACTTAGGTTGCTTCCATATCTTGGCTATTGTACAAAGTGCTGCAATAAACATAGGGGTGCATATGTCTTTTTGAATCTGAGAAGTTGTATTCTTTGGGTAAATTCCAAGGAGTGGGATTCCCAGGTCAAATGGTACTTCTATTTTTAGTTTTTTGAGGAACCTCCATATTGCTTTCCACAATGGTTGAACTAGCTTACATTCCAACCAGCAGTGTAAGAGGGTTCCCCTTTCTCCGCATGCTCGTTGTCATTTGTTGTTCTTAGTCCTTTCGATGCTGGCCATTCTCAACTGGTGTGAGGTGATATCTCATTGTGGTTTTAATTTGCATTTCCCTGATGATTAGTAATGTGGAGCATTTTTTCATGTGTCTGTTAGCCATCTGAATTTCTTCTTTGCAGAACTGTCTCCTCAGATCCTCTGCCCATTTTTTAATTGGGTTATTTGCTTTTTGAGTGTTGAGGCGTGTAAGTTCTTTATATATTTTGGATGTTAACCCCTTGTCGGATATGTCATTTAGAAATATATTTTCCCATACTGTAGGATGCATTTTTGTTCTATTGATGGTGTCCTTTACCATACAGAAACTTTTTAGTTTAATGTAGTCCTATGAGTTCATTTTTGCTTTTGTTTCCCTTGCTCGAAGAGATGCATTCAGGAAGAAGTTCCTCCTTCTTATATTCAGGAGATTTTTGCTATGTTGTCTTCTAAGAGTTTTATGGTTTCCTGACTTACATTCAGGTCCTTGATCCATTTCAAGTTTACTTTTGTGTATGGGGTTAAACAATAATCCAGTTTCATTCTCTTACATGTAGCTGCCCAGTTTTGCCAACACCAGCTGTTGAAGAGGCTGTCATTTCCCCATTGTATGTCCATGGCTCCTTTATCATATATTAATTGACTATATATGCTTTATATCACAGATTTCTAGTCTGTTCCATTGGTCTATGGGTCTGTTCTTGTGCCAGTACCAAATTGTCTTGATTACTGTGGCTTTGTAGTAGAGCTTGAAGTTGGGGAGCATAATCTCCCCAGCTTTATTCTTCATTCTCAGGATTGCATTGTCTATTCAGGGTCTTCTGTGGTTCCATATGAATTTTAGAACTATTTGCTCTAGTTTGTTGAAGAATGCTGTTGGTAATTTGATAGGAATTACATTGAATCTGTAGAGTGCTTTAGGCAGGACGGCCACTTTGACAATATTAATTCTTCCTATCCATGAGCACGGGATGTGTTTCTATTTATTGGTATCTTCTTTAATTTCTCTCATGAGCGTCTTGTAGTTTTCAGAGTATAGGTCTTTCACTTCCTTGGTTAGGTTTATTCCTGCGTATTTTGTTCTCTTTGCTGCAGTTGTGAATGGAATTGTTTTCCTGATATTTCTCTCTGTTAGTTCATTGTTAGTGTATAGGAATGCCACAGATTTCTGAGTATTCATTTTGTATCCCACAACTTTGCTGAATTCAGATATTAGATCTAGTAGTTTTGGAGTGGATTCTTTAGGGTTTTTTATGTACAATATCATGTCATCTGCAAACAGGGACAGTTTAACTTCTTCCTTGCCAATCTGGATATCTTTTATTTCTTTGTGTTGTCTGATCACCGTGGCTAGGAACTCCAGAATTATGTTGAATAAAAGTGGCAGGAAAAGCTTTCAGCTTCTCGCTGTTAAGTATAATGTTGGCTGTGGGTTTGTCATATATGGTCTTTATTATGTTGAGGTACTTGCCCTCTATGCCCGTTTTGTTGAGAGTTTTTATCATGAATGGATGTTGAATTTTGTCGAATGCTTTTTCAGCCTCTATGGAAATGATCATGTGTTTTTGTATTTCTTTTTGTTGATGTAGTGGATGATGTTGATAGATTTTAGAATGTTGTACCATCCTTGCATGCCTGGAATAAATCCTACTTGATCATGATGAGTGATCTTTTTGATGTATTTTTGAATTCAGTTTGCTAATATTTTGTTGAATATTTTTGCATCTATATTCATCAGGGATATTGGTCTGTGGTTTTCTTTTTTTGTGGTGTCTTTGCCCGGTTTTGGTATTAGAGTGATGCTTGCCTCATAGAATGAGTTTGGAAGTATTCCCTCTTCTTCTACTCTTTGGAAAACTTTAAGGACGATGGGTATTAGGTCTTCATTAAATGTTTGATAAAATTCAGCAGTGAAGCCATCTGGACCAGGCATTTTGTTCTTAGGTAGGTTTTTGATTATCAGTTCAATTTCGTTGCCGGTAATTGGTCTGTTCAGATTTTCTGTTTCTTTCTGGGTTAGCCTTGGAAGGTTGTATTTTTGTAGAAAGTTGTCCATTTTGTTACCATATTATTTTTCATAGTATTCTCTAATAATTCTTTGTATTTCTGTGGTATCCGTGGTGATTTTTCTTTTCTCATTTCTGATTCTGTTTATGTGAGTAGACTCTTTTTTTCTTGATAAGTCTGGCTAAGGGTTTATCTATTTTGTTTATTTTCTCAAAGAACCAGCTCTTGCTTTCATTGATTCTTTCTGTTGTTTTATTCTTCTTGATTTTATTTATTTCTGCTCCAATCTTTATAATGTCCCTCCCTCTACTGACTTTGGGCCTCATTTGTTCTTCTTTTTCTAGTTTCATTAATTGTGAGTTTAGATTGCTCATATGGGATTGTTCTTCTTTCCTGAGATAGGCCTGTATTGCAATATACTTTCCTCTTAGCACAGCCTTTGCTGCGTCCCACAGATTTTGCGGTGTTGAGTTATTGTTGTCATTTGTCTTCATATATTGCTTGATCTCTGTTTTTATTTGGTCATTGATCCATTGGTTATTTAGGAGCATGTTGTGAAGCCTCCATGTGTTTGTGAGATTTTTCCTTTTCTTTGCATAATTTATTTCTAGTTTCATACCTTTGTGGTCTGAGAAACAGATTGGTACAATTTCAATCTTTTTGAATTTACAGAGGCTCTTTTTGTGGCCTAGTATATGATCTGTTCTTGAAAATGTTCCATGTGCACTTGAGAAGAATGTGTATTCTGCTCCTTTTGGGTGTAGAGTTCTATAGATGTCTGTTAGGTCCATCTGTTATACTGTTTTATTCAGTGCCTCTGTCTCCTTACTTATTTTCTGTCTGGTTGATCTGTCTTACAGAGTGAGTGGAGTGTTGAAGTCTCCTAGAATGAATGCATTGCATTCTATTTCTCCTTTTAATTCTGTTAGTATTTGTTTCACATATGTAGGTGCTCCTGTGTTGTGTGCATAGATATTTATAATGGTTATCTTCTTGTTGGATTGACCCTTTTATTTCATTATGTAATGTCCTTCTTTTTCTTTTGTGACTTTCTTTGTTTTAAAGTCTATTTTGTCTGATACAAGTACTGCAACTCCTGCTTTTTTCTCCCTATTAGTTGCATGAAATATCTTTTTCCATTCCTTCACTTTTAGTCTGTGTATGTCTTTGGGTTTAAAGTGAGTCTCTTGTAGGCAGCATATAGATGGGTTTCATTTTTTTTATCCATTCAGTTACTCTATGTCTTTGATTGGTGCATTCTGTCCATTTACATTTTGAGTAATTATCGATAGGCATATACTTATTGGCATTGCAGGCTTTAGATTCGTGGTTACCAAAGGTTCAAGGTTAACTTCCTTATTATCTAAGAGTCTAACTTAATTCACTTAATATGCTATTACAAACACAATCTAGAGGTTCTTTTTTTTTTCTTTCTCCTTTTTCTTCCTCCTCTATTTTTTATATATTAGGTATCATATTTTGTACTCTTTTTCTATCCCTTGATTGACTTTGGGGATAGTTAATTTAATTTTGCATTTGCTTAGTAATTAGCTGTTCTACTTTCTTTACTGTGGTTTTATTACCTCTGATGACAGCTATTAAACCTTAGGAACACTTCCATCTATAGCAGTCTCTCCAAAATACACAGTAGAGATGGTTTGTGGGAGGTAAATTCTCTCAGCTTTTGCTTATCTGGAAATTGTTTAATCCCTCATTCAAATTTAAATGATAATCTTGCCAGATAAAGTATTCTTGGTTGAGGCCCTTCTGCTTCATTGCATTAGATACATCATGACACTCCCTCCGGCCTGTAAGGTTTCTGCTGAGAAGTCTGATGATAGCCTCATGGGCTTTCATTTGTATACGATCGTATTTCTCTCTCTGGCTGCTTTTAATAGTTTGTCCTTATCCTTGATCTTTGCCATTTTAATTACCTAATGTCTTGGTTGGGAGATCTGTGCACCTCCATGGCCTGAGAGACTATCTCCTTCCCCAGACTGGGGATGTTTTCAGCAATTACCTCCTCAAAG
The DNA here is from genome assembly GCA_029783875.1 of Phataginus tricuspis. Classification (NCBI taxonomy): domain Eukaryota; kingdom Metazoa; phylum Chordata; class Mammalia; order Pholidota; family Manidae; genus Phataginus; species Phataginus tricuspis. The sequence goes on along the minus strand of JAQQAC010020896.1, from coordinate 54,873,931 downwards.
ACACACTTTCTATCCCTTTCTCTCTCTTCTTCTTCTTCTGGTACCCCTATTATGTGAATATTGTTCTGTTTGGATTGGTCATACAGTTCTCTTAATATTCTTTCATTCTTAGAGATCCTTTTTTCTCTCAGTGCCTCAGCTTCTTTGTACTTCTCTTCTCTAATTTCTATTTCATTTATCATCTCTTCCACCATATGTAATCTGCTTTTAATACCCTCCATTGTGCTCTTCAGCGATTAGATCTCCGACTGGAATTCATTCCTAAGTTCTTGAATATTTTTCTGTACCTCCATGAGTATGTTAATGATTTTTATTTTGACATCTCTTTCGGGGAGATTCATGAGGTCAATATCATTTGAATCTTTCCCTGGTGTTGTATTCATAATTTTACTTTGAACCAGGTTTCTTTGGCATTTCATATTTGTATATGGCACCATCTAGTGCCCAGAAGCTCTACTCTCTGGAGCTGCTCAGTCCCTGAAGCAATGTCCAGGGTCACAGGGGTCGGTATTGGTGCTGGGGGAGGAAAGAGCTGTTTCCTGCTTCCTGGCTGCTATGCCTGCCTCCACTGCCTGAACTAGTGGGCCGAGCACACAAGTATAAGCCTCTATGCTTTGCGTTTGTAGTTGCTGTAGATAGGGCTTCCCTCTGGCTGGCCTAACACCAGGGTAGGGTTTGCCAGTTTGCGAGCCAGGTGGGGCTGGCTGGGACAAAGGCGCAGTAGGCTGCGTACCACGGAAGGGGTCCTTCGAGCTGTGTAGCCAGCCAGGGAGCTGAAGCACCTGAAGATCGAGAAAATTCCCAACCTGCTGGGCAGAGTGGACCGGAACAATTGCACTTACCTGTCCTTTCTCCTGAGCAGTAAGCTCTGTGCAATCCTTGCCCCTTTAGCAGCCCTCTCACTGTTAGGAAGTCTCTCTGACTGCCTGCCTTTCTTTTGTCCCAGAGCAGCAGGACATGGATCCCTGATTTCCACAAGTGGCTGGAATCTCAATCTCTCCAGGTATTCTGCTTGTCTTAGCTTCCAATCACCTAATCATGAGGGTACCATGAAAGCACTATGAAATGTAGGTTTGTGCTCCCAGAACAGATCTCCAGAGTTAGGTATTCAACAGTCCCAGTCCTCCACTCCCTCCCTGCTCCGTTTCTCTTCCTCCTGCCGGGGAGCTGGGGTTGGGAAAGGGCTTGGGTCCACCTGGACCATGGCTTTGATACGTTACCCTGTTCTGTGAGGTTTATTCTTTTCTCCAGGTGTATGCATTTTGACACAGCCCTCTTTCCTGTTGCTCTTTCAGGATTAGTCATATTAATTATATTTTTGTATTATATGCAGCTTTAGGAGGAAGCCTCTCTCACCTCTCACACTGCCATCTTTAATCCCCTACAGTTTCCATAGTGTTTTTTTAATTGATGTAAAATTGATATAAATCTTAAATTGGTTTCAAGTATACAACACCATGGTTCAGCAGTTACCCACATTCTAGATATGCACTTTAAGATGGTTGGAAGTCAAAACTGTTTTTCCTTTCATTTGTTATACTTTGTAGTATCTCCATGCTTTGTGTTGAGTACTATAAACTAGGCATAGCCCTAGAAAAGCAACCAAAATAAAAGTGTTACCTTTTCTGTTAGTAATTTATTTATTTTATTTTACTGAAGTATAGTTGATACACAATATTATATTGGTTTCAAGTACATGGTACATCGGTTCAACAGTTACACACATTATTAAATCCTCATCCCAACTAGTGCAGTTACTATCTGTCAACATAGAATGATGTCACAGCACCATTGGCTATATTCTCCATGCAACACTTCCATCCATGACCAACTTATATTATGACCGATCTTTTTGTGCCCTTTTATCCTCCTTACCCTCCCTACCCATCCCAACCACTTCCTCATGGTAACCACCAGTCTCTTCTTGGTGTCTCTGAGTGTACTGCCATTATGAGTCTACTATGAGTCTACTGTTATGTCTATTTTGTTTTTTTTTTTTTGTTTTTAGATTCCACAAGTAAGTAAAATCATATGGTATTGTCTTTCTCTGCCTGGCTTATTTCACTTAGCATAATATCCTCTAGGTCCATCCATGTTGTCGCAAATGGCAGGATTTCTCTCTTTTTGTGGCTGAATAATATTCCACTGTGTATATGTACTACATCATCTTTATCCATTCATCTATTGATGGACACTTTGGTTGCTTCCATATCTTGACTATTGTAAATAGTGCTGCAGTAAACATAGGGGTGCATATGTCTTTTTGAATCAGGAGTTTTGTTTTCTTTGGGTGAATTTCTAGGAGTGGAATTACTTGGTCAAATGGTATTTCTATTTTTAGTTTTCTGAGGAACCTCTATACTGCTTTCCACAGTGGCCTCACCAATTTACATTCCCACCAACAGTGTAGAAAGGGTCCCTTTTCTCCACATCCTCACCAACACGTGTTACTTACTGTCTTTTAGATAGTAGCCATCCTAACTGGTGTGAGATGATATTTCATTGTGGTTTTGATTTGCATTTCCCTGATGATTAGCGATGTGGAGCATCTTTTCATGTGACTGTTGGAATCTGTATTTCTTCTTTGGAAAAAATGTCTGTTCAGGTCCTCTGCTCATTTTTTATAATCAGGTTGTTTTTTTGATGTTGAGGCATATGAGTTCTTTATATTTTTTAAATGTTAATCCCTTGTTGGATAAATCATTTATGAATATATTCTCCCATACTGTAGGTTGCCCTTTTGTTCTGTTGGTGGTGTCCTTTGCTGTATAGAAGCTTTTTAGGTTTGATGTAGTCCACTTGTATATTTTTTATTTTGTTTCCCTTGTACTTACGTATCTTTTAAATGCCTTTTTAAAAAAGTGTTGCTTCACTTTTCAAAAGACTAAACCTTGAATGGGCATTTCTTCATGGCACAGTTGACCCTTGAACAACATGGGTTTGAACTGTGCAGGTTCACCATTCAAATGGAAAATTTTCTGCAGATTTGCAACAATTTGAAAAAATATTTTCTTTTCTCTACCTTACTTTATTGTAGAATACAGTATATAATACATATAACATACGCAATATGTGTTGATTGACCAGTCGTGTTATCAGTAAGGCTTCTCATCAACAGTAAATTATTAGTAGTTAGTTTTGGGGGAGTCAAAAGTTACATTTGAATTTTCAGCTGTGCCCCAGGGTCAGCATCCCTAACCTCCACATTGTTCAATGGTAAACTATAATAATAACTATCTAAATATTCCTTACCAAAGATAGTGTTTAATATCTATAGTGGGTACTTGATAAATATTTGTCAATGCCATACTCAATGCATTGTTCATTTACTATATATACATATACCTGGTATATATTTTTCTCCTTTTGCACCTCCCAAATTGCTTGCTCTGCTATAGAATTTGTCATGTTGTTGTTGATGGAAACTTAAAAATGAGTGCTATAACAGTATTGTTTGACCAGGACCCACAGTAAGGAAGGCATTATGTTGTGACCTAGTACAAACAGAGAACATTTTCATAAAGGAATACTAAACCTTATTGTGCTTAATACACTCTTGATATTTTCTAATTTACAGTATTTTATTTCTTTTTTTCCCCCAATTACTAATCTGGACCTTCTATATTGATTCCATGATAACTAATATATTAAGGGAAAATACTGTGTTAGAACAAACTATGCCCAAATATGTGACCATGAAGTGTTACTACCACATTTTCTGTAAGGTGAACCTCAGTGTTAGTAAGAATAAGTCTTCATTATTTTAATAAAAAAATTTAGTGTCAGTAATCAGATATTTTTTGGTTTGCTTTCCATTGAAGTTTAGAATTTGGTCTTATTCCTGGTGAAAACTCAGTTAATGTAAAAATTAAAGCCCAATTAACTAAATTATTAATATTGTCAACTGATATTAGAAAAAGACCACAGGGAAATATGGCTAATAAAGACATTCTTCATTTTTCACAAAAGCTTAAATATATTATTCCTCTGAGTGAAAGTGTATTAAAAAAATTCTACCTTGAATTTTAAAAAAGCAAAAAAAAAAGAGGCTTTTGTGTATTGAAATATGTGCTAATTTTCTAGATGTTACTCACTTATAAAAAATTGTTATAGAAAATTATCTTTAAATAGAAGAAATTTTCTTGTCATTTTAAAATTTCCTTCCTTTTATATCATTACAGTGTGCAAAAAGGTTTGATGAATTGAAAAGCAGTGGAAGCTCACCTGTTGACAACCAGTATAACCCCCTAATGGCTGCTGGAGAGAATCCTATTGAAAGTTTAGCCATGTATATCAAATCCTCACTTCTTGAGACACCAGGAGAATTTCAGGAGACTCCAGTTGGTCAGGATGCTGTTTCCAAAACAGGTAAGGTTTTAGAATAAAAAACAGTGTACTTATGAAAATTCTGCAATATATTAGGCATTCCAATCAACTTTCCTTATTTATGTAAAGACTAATAATAAACATTAATAGAAAAATCTATTAGTATTTGTATCTTCCTGAATTTTAGAAATAGGTTTCTGTTATATTTGAAAAAATTTTTAAATGTTAATAACAGGCCAAACACTATGACCAAAAAAACCTCTTTACTATATCAAAATGTATTACCCCAGTCTTTTAGCCTAGTTATGTTACAAATTTTAAAGGGATTTGACCTATACCTTTTACTTAATTTTTTTTTTACTGAGAGAACCTTGCTTGTCTCTCTTGTTATCTTTTTTTTAGTACCCTTCAGTGCAGTCAACAATAGCTTCAAATGACGCAGCGTCTGGGTAGAAGAGATGTTTTCTACATCTATGTTGGAAATAATAACTGGTTTTAGAAATTCTGAGTGTAGTGAATTATTTTAATCTCAGCAGCAACAGAGTATTGATATAAAAATTTGCTCCAGGAAGGGAAAACTATATTGTTGCGACTTTTGAACATTTGGCCTCATCTGTACATACCATATCAATATTTTTTAAATCTTCAGTGAATGTTAATAATTTGTGATCTTTTTTTGTACAGTTTCTTCTACATACCTTTAAAAGTATTAAAGGAAATGCCACCTGACAAATTATAATATTTAACTAGCCTTGGAATTCACACATTTACAATATAACCATTCAATAAGTAAAAACCCTTTCTCAGCTAGAAATGCTAACCTTCCCCCCCTTTTTTTTTTGTATGTGTTTGTTTCTGTATTTAAGGAAGACATAGTATAGCTTCCACAAGGAATTGTTCTTCAGAAAGTGAAAATTGTACTACTCGTAATGGTGGAGAAAAGACTGAAGAATCTGAAGGGTAGGAGGCTGGTTCTTTGCTAGATAAGATTTAATCTGAATATCAACTTTAAATTATAAAATATATGATTGGATTGTATATATAAGTTACCATAATTTAGTAATTTCACATTATACAATTTCTGAAACAATTGAAATCAGGTTAATTCTTTTGTTGAACTGTAAACAGTTGCTGGATACCTAAACTTATGGCTTATTCATGTCATTTATGAATTGGACTACAGTTTTCCATTTTAAAAATTCATTTTCATTTTTGTAAATATTAGAAATAGCATCAGTTAACATTAAACTTTGAATAAGTTTTAAATACCAAAGAAGAATCTCTGCCATTAGTTCTCTAATGTTGTTAAACTGTGTATTTTAGAACTATTTGAATATAATTACTCATTAGAGAAACATGTAATAATTAGACTATATCTTTCAATATATTTCAAGTTTTGATAATTTTCTAATCTTTTGTATATTTTACATACAATAAACTGCACATATTTTAAATGTTCATTTTGATGGGTATACATGTAACCGTCACTCCGTGAAGACAGAACATTTTCATCAACTCTAAAAGTTCCTTTCTGTTTTTTCAGTTTTGATACTATTTTTGTAACAGCTTTATTGATATGTTAATATATGATTCACATACCATAACATTTACCGTTTTGAAAAAGTTCTGGAAATGGATGGTGGTGTTTATGGAGATGGATGATGGTAACAATGTGAATCTACACTTAAAAATGGCTAAAATGGCAAATTTTATGTTAAGTACATTTTGCCACAATAAAAAAAATTCACATTTTTAAAGTGTATATGGTGGTGATTTTTAGTTTACTCACCTAGATTTTTAACTGACTGGTTTGTTTGTGTGGCACAAAAAAGTATGAGGTAACGTTTTTACTGGAATTATCTACTATTTCATATTGTGGTCCAAAAATCCACAGAAGATGTTACACTTCATTATATCGGGCATTACTTATTTACATTTTGACCATAATTTCTTTGGAAGAACAATTTGCGAGGAGTTATTTAAATTCCTTTAACTTTGACAGAGTGTTGATTAATAATCCTTTTTCTAGTAGCCCAATTTTATTTCAAATGTAATTTTTTTATTAGAAATGTATGAAATTCAATTGAACACTTTAAATTCATATTTAATGTAGAACAGTGTATCTCTTCCTATTCTCTTCCTTTAGTAATAACATGAAGGCAGTTCTGGATCACACTGATGGTCTTTTTGAGGTGATATAATTTTTACAGGAAAGTGAATTCAAGTAGTATATGGTTTTTGAAGCAATCTTTCTGACTTATCATATAAACTTAAATCATTTTTTAAATATATAAATGAACACATTGTAGTCTTAATCCTTTTAACTACATTTACTAATTTATATTTAATGAATTCCTAGAAACAATTTTCTTGCTGTTAAAAATAACTAAGTAGCCATGCTAATTTTTAGATCTTTAATGAATAACTTTAACTTTTTTTATATTATTAATAGTAAGAATATTTTTCCATTTAATCCTATTCTCCTCATACTCATAACCATGTGTAAGTGCTATTTTATATTCCTCAAAAGAAATAGAATGTATTACTTAATTTTTCTCTGTGACTTGGTATTATTTTTAAAGCCTTTTAATTAACTTATAAAAGTAAATTTTAAGCCATGCAAATTATGAATCCTATAGTAAAAACATTTTTTATTTTTAAGCTATAAACCGATTAAGCTTAATAGCTTAACCTATTATGTTAATTAACAGCTCAACTAAAATTAGTCACAATCTAAGATAAAGATCAAGTTAGCAAGATACTTATAAAAATTCTAAATGTCAAACCCCAGTTAACTGAGTTGTCATCAGAACTTTCATAAACATCTTGTTCTCATACTTCCAATAAATGTCAATATTCTTGTCTCCTTTTCTAGAACTCTAATAATTTCATTTCTGTGTAACATTTTTTATAAAGGCCAAACATGGTGATCCATGTATGTGATGAAGCAAAAAACTTGAAAGAAGATTTTATTTGCCCACGAGATCTTTTGATATCAGAAATGAAGTACTTTGCTGAATATTTGTCTATGGATGCTCAACGCTGGGAAGAGGTGGACATTTCAGTTCATTGTGACGTTCACATTTTCAACTGGTTGATAAAATATGTTAAAAGGAACACTAAGGAGAATAAAGATGGTGAGATGCCCACTTTAGGTAAAAGACAATCTGTTGCTTATTTTGTAGTGCAGTTTGCATGTCACCTCTGGTAGTTGCTTCAGGACAAACATAAAATGCAGGAAATTGGACATTAGTATTTATGCTCAGATTAGTAACTGCCTTTTAGGAAAGTGGTATCTCATCCTTTTCTTTAGCAAATTATAGTGATTTTTTGTGACAGACATCTCTAGGTCAGCAGTTCTCTCTGGGTGATACTTGGACCAGGTGCTGGAGTCCTAGAGATACTTTTAGAGGATCCGTGAGGCCAAGACAGTTTGCATAATAAATGTACCAAGGTGTTATTTGTCTTTCTTTCTGTGTTGACATTTGTTCAGAGGGTACAGAAGTAAAGGAAGATAAAACTGTTGGAGCTGTAGCTCACGGACTATATGAGTGTTTACTCCACTTACTCATAATGAAAGGGAAAAAAAGAAGAGAAAAAATCCAGTTTCACTTAAGAATGTCCTTGATGAAGCAGTAAAATTACTAATTTTATTAACTCTTGACCCTTGAGTAAACCTCTTTTAATAATCTACGTAATAACATGGGAAGTGTGCTTCTGCTGTGCACCATAATATGATGTTCATTTTGCGGAAAAGCACTTGTGCAGTTGTTTGAACTGCAAACTAAGCTAGCTACTTTTTAAAAAACACAAAACCATTTTTACTTGAAAGAATGACTGACAAATAATAGTTGTTCAGACTTGGGCATTTGGCAGATATTTTCTTGAAAATGAATTAAATGAGCTGGTCAATTAAAGGGAAACAACCATCAGTATTTGTTGCCAATGATGAAATTCAAGCTTGCAAGTGAGAATTAGTTTTGGAAATCTTTTATCTCCTTCCATGTGCTTGACAGTTTGTTGGTATCTAAAGACATTTCTGGTGAGAATGGTGGTCATATAAATGAATGTGATTTTTTTGTATTATGTACAATGAAATGTTTCAACATTTGGAAGATCTACATAATTCATTGAATCAGTATTTTCCAAATGACCTATGCATGATGTTAAAAAATCATGCACAGGTTAATGTTCCATTCAAAGTGTAAGAGCAATCAGTGGATTTTGAGGTAACAGAATAAGAATAGTTCAGTGATATGATTTCGGATTCCATTGCAACTAACTCTTAAGAAACTACCATTTGTCAAGTTTTGATGTAATATCAAAAACTACCCACAAATTTTTTTCCAATTCTTTTTTTTTTATTATTAAGGTATCATTGATATCCAATCTTATGAAGGTTTCACATGAGCAATATTGTGGTTACTACATTCCCCCACTATTATCAAGTCCCCACCACATACCCCATTACAGTCACTGTTCATCAGCATAGTAAGATGGTATAGAGTCACTACTTGTTTTCTCTGTGCTATGCTGCTTTCCCCGTGACCCCCCTTACATTATGTGTGCTAATCATAATGCCCCTTAATCCCCTTCTCCCTCCCTCCTTACCCACCCTCCCCAACTCCTTCCCTTTGGTAACTGCTAGTCCCTTCTTGGAGTCTGTGAATCTGCTGCTGTTTTGTTCCTTCGGTTTTGCTTTGTTGTTATACTCCACAAATGAGTGAAATCGTTTAGTACTTGTCTTTCTCCACCTGGCTTATTTCACTGAGCATATTACCCTCTAGCTCCATTCATGTTGTTGCAAATGGACTACCCACAGATTTAATGTAGAAACAGATGAGAGAATCCAGCTGTCTTCTTATAAGCAGACATTGAAGAGATATGCAAAAAATGTCAGTGTTACTCTTCCTGCCAAATTTTTTTTCATTCTGGAAAATATACAGTATATTTTCATAAAAATATGTTAACATATAATGAGTTTATTGCTTATAGTTCTTTTTAAATGAATATTTAAATTTTTTTCTGTTCTAATTTCTAATATGGTAAATAGTGATAGATACAGCCCATATAAACAAAAGCTCCTTAGGATTCTCAGTTTTTAAGATTTTAAAGAGGTCTTGAGATTGAAAGTTTGAGAACCAGTGTTCTAGATGATAGGGAGAATAATTACTAAGTCATCTTATATTAGGCATAAACTTAAATGGGAAATTACATTTGTGTTTTATAAGAAAGCCTTTTTGTGCACTAGAATTGCTATATACAGCAGCACCAAAATACTTCTAAATTCTTATTAGCAAATAAATCTATACTAAGAGTATAAAAGTTTTCTGGAGAAGTGTATAATTTATTACATTTTAGTGACCAAATTAATGGAAAAGGTTTCTAGTAGTCCTTAAAGAAAAATTACAAGATTCCTAAATCACATTTTTCAACCAGAGCACCCAGACCACCCTGATATGATACATATGTATGAAATAATAATCAAAATACGTAGAGAGAAAAAAATATTGTTTGACTCAGGGTATTTATGTGTATAGCAGATGTAAAAAAAAATGGAGCAAAACTAGTCACCCTGTCATTTTTTACCTTAAATCAGTGGCTGCAAATGTAAATTTTTATAAAAGCAATTTTTATTCTAACCAGGAAAATTTAGACTGCTTAATTAAATCTCTAATAATCCAGACAATGGGTTTTAATTGGAATGGGTTATATTACCGTTCTGTGAGGAACTTCTTCACCAGCTCCTTCCTCCCATCAGTGCTTCTATTTGAGAACCTTTAATCTAGAATTGTTATTTAAAAAAAGATTAGGATTATTTATTTTAAGGATTGTCTGTATAGTACTTTGTTTTGAAGGACTGTCTTAGTACTATAATGTTAAAAATCAGTGTTTTCTTTTTTTTTAAATATACCTCATGGGAGGTGACTTAGGTTTACTAAAACAGTAGTGTCAGCCAGCATCCCTCTTCCCCCAGTTACACCTCTGAAGGCCTACCTTTAGGAAGTAACTTTAACACTTCCACAGTAGCAAATTTTATATTATCTTTCAGAATCTTCTTGATTAAATATTCATTCATTACAAGCTTTTGAAATAATTTCACTAGTAACAAGTGCTCTCATTAATCATTAAATAAAATTCTCACTGATTTTTGTATAGGATGACATATTCTCAATTGTAATTATCTTTTTCCTTGATTTAGTTAAGCAGAAGTTTGCATGTGTTATATTTTTAGCTGGGGTCTTTTTGCTTTATGTGAATCTAATTACAGGGCAAATTTTCTGTGCATTTTCTCCATACCCTATGTTTTAGCCTTGTGTTTTCTTTCTTGCATGTATCTAAGTCATATGGCTTAGTAAGGTTATAATAAATCATTCTTATAAGGTAACATACTCTTTTAAGGTGAGAAGGAACCTGTTCTGAGGAGACTAAGGTACAAATCAAAAGGAGAATTTAATTTTTTCCTTTTTTTTAAATCTTTTTTAGAGCCAGGAAATGTCATTTCAATTCTTATTTCTTCAGAGTTTTTGAAAATGGATTCATTAGTAAGTATTAATAGACGATCCAAGCTCTTCTATTCACCTGTGTTTGATTTAACATGTAACTTGATTTTTCCTCCAAGCGTCTAGAAATTTCTAAGACTTCTTACTAAAACAGTTGTTAATTCAAGAGTGTGATTCCATTAGAATAAACTGTTCCTATTTGGAGGTACTTTGTTCTTTTGGGATGGGGTTAGACTATGTATCATTTGTATATTATACCTTTATGGCAAGTAGTTTGTCCTCAAGTAGGAGCTCACTGTTGTATTAGATGAAACTAGACGGAATTAACTTTATCAGATTTTGCTCTAAAACCAAATTAAATGAAAATTAATTGGAATATATTTGTCCATTTAAGTAATTTCTTTAAGTATGTTTTGTTTATTTTTGTCTTTCATATTTAAAATTCGATGAATTCAGAGCAAATACCTATTAAACAATATAATTTTGTATGTATAAACCAGATGCTTCTGTCTATTGTTTAAGAGTAGTTAATGAAACATAACAGTGTAGTATATTCTTATATGTATCAAGCTCTAAAATTAAATTTCATTTTTTTATTTAATAAATTTCTTTATCATTTCAAGTGTTTTTATATGTTTCTATGGTTTTACTTTAAATAAATATTTGCTTTTAATCCCTGGTGAAACTACATAGGCAGAGTACTCCTTTGCTATGTTAACAGATGTGAAGTTGGTTCATTTGGTTGTTTGGATTTTTATTAGTTCCCTATATCCTTTCTACTCCTTGGTTGCCCTTCACTCAGTTGCAGGTATTAATTGTTTTAAGGAAGGGTTACAGAAAAAACAGAGACTAAAAGAGTCCTTCACCTTTGGGTTTTGAAATCTAAGCCCTAAAGGATAATTTTTATGCCATAAACAAAATATTTGCATGAATACATGGTTAGCCAGTGCTAGTTGTTCCCCAAACACAAATCCGTCCTAAACAGTAAATCCCTCAGGTTAGAGAAAGGAGAAGAAAGTCAGAGAGCAAGCACAACACAACTGAGAAAACCCTGAAGTGACTGAAGTTATGTTTCGGCCACTCAGAAATGGAGGCTTAGAATTTCCACTAAATTGGTTATAGTCACATACTCTGTACACTTGAGTTTGAGGACTCAGATTTATACCTGCCACAACCACAAAAGATATCATTGCATTATTGTTTAAAATATGCTAACAAGATAAAAAGCTATTTTTCTAGTACACATATGTGTTTTTACAAATTGACATGCTAGACCACTTTGGAACAGTGTAGATTAACCCAAGTAGCAAAATCCAGGCTTATAATGAATTTTATCTTTGAATGGTATTAATGTGATAATATCATTCATGGACTTTTTACAGTATTCATTTTCTATTCTGTGTTTTTCTTAGGTTGAACAATGTATTCAGTATTGCCACAAAAATATGAATGCCATAGTAGTCACCCCATGCAATATGAACTGTATTAATGCAAATCTTCTTACACGTATAGCTGATCTGTTTACACACAATGAAGTTGATGATTTAAAGGACAAGAAAGATAAATTCAGGAGGTAATGTTTAAAATTTAATTTTTAACCCAATTTTCCTGTTAGAAGAAACATATTTCTACTTAATCTTAATGAATTATTCTATTTTTAGAATATGTTTAGAAGTATTTTATTTTAAGTGAAGTAAAATTTATCCAGAGCGGATAGCTCAAGATAAAATTAGCAACAAGTGACTTTTCTTGTATAATGTACATAAAAGCATATTGTAATAGTTAATTATGTTAAAAAATTATTAATATAGGTCTTAGTATAAAGGGAAAGAGTGGTATGATATGTCTCAATGGTCAGGAGCTTAATCCTAACTTTGGGGCTGTTTAGGACATAGCACGGAGGGTGTACTTTATTCCGAGTGTGAATGGAAGCAGAGGAGTGGCATGATCTGATTTGTTTTTAAGCAGTCATTCTGGTTGCTATGTGGAGGATAAGAGAAGCAAAGAGACCTATTAGGAGGCTGGCAGTAGTGTAGTGAGAGATGAAAGGGTTTGGACTAGGGTAGAAGCAATGGAACTGAAAGGAAGTAGGTGAATTCAGAGTATGTTATTAGAAAGACTTGACAGCTTTTCAGAAGGAATGATGTGGGAAGAGAGAGTATTCTATGATAATTATTAGGTTTTAAAGTTGAACAGTTAAGTGGATGGTAGTGCCCTTAATAGGAACAGGAAAAATTGGGGTGAGGGGAAACAAGAAATGGGTTTGGGTCTTGTGAAGATTATTTAATATACTTGTTGGACATCCTCAATCTTGACTAGTCCAGTAACAAAGAACTAAAGCGTGGTAGATATCCTTGTGAAAATAAATTCCTGTTTTTTCTTGTATAAATAGATTCCTGATCAAGCAGTTCTTTGTAGTAGGTTTATTTACTTAGAACACTAAAAATGTATTATAAATTCCCAAAGAGAAGCTCTCTAAGGATTTATTAGTTTTATTTTCTTCATGTGCAGCTAGGTCAGTGCTTGTTTTCATCACTATTAAGCGACTTTAGTAAAGTAAATGTAGAAAATTAATTTGTTTGTCCTTTGTTGATAGTAAACTTTTTTGTAAGAAGATTGAGAGACTCTTTGATCCTGAGTACTTGAACCCAGATTCTCGGAATAATGCAGCAACCTTATATAGGTATGATAATGTGTTTTTCTTTGATACGCTAATATAATGCAGCTAAATTATTTAATTTTTACTACATTTGAAATTTTCTTCTTGGATGTTTCTGTATCTTCTTTGTGTTATAGATGCTGTTTGTGTAAGAAACTTTTAACAAAAGAAACAGAAAGAAGAATTCCTTGCATTCCTGGAAAAATCAATGTGGATCAACATGGAAATATAATCTACATTCACATAAGGTATAGTGAAAATAAAATACAGCTTTTTAAATGTGAATTACTGGTGTATTTATAAAAGCATAACTACTATAAGAAATAGAATAACAGCTTTTCTGCACATAATCCAAGTTTTTAAAGGTGTTACTTTCAAAAGAAAGTTGTAAAAGCCATATTTTATTTACTGGGTAAATTTCATGATTTTTTAAACTTTAAAATAGTAAAAATTATTGTGCATTTATCTTGAAATACATTCTGGCCAGCACCATTAAAATGATTCTTTTCACTAACAAATTTTAGTTATGCGTACAAATGCTATATTGAATTTGACAGAGAACGAAATTTATTTTCAGGTGAATTTTGGGAAATGAGGAAAATTGTTTTTAAAACTGGATTTTCCATAATCTATCCTTCATACTTTATCAGATTCCATTAATATATGATCCTTTTTTATTCCCCTTTGAGTTCAAAACCAGTTCTCTTTCTGAATTAGGGGGAGAGTGTTCTAAATTGGTATAAGATCTAAGGAAAGCAGGAACTCTAAAATGTATATATTCTCTGACAATATCCTATTGCTAGGAATGTATGCAAAGAGGTAATGTTGAATTTATCCAACCATGTAAAAAGGATTTATGAAAACATTTAGTAAGGACATTTATTGCTATATTGTTTAAATAGAAAAAAAAGTAAATACCCAAATGTTAAAACAAACTAAAATAAATCCATACAATAGTGTCTCTCTATAAAACACATCTAATCAATTCTTAATTTGCAGCCTTTGAGAATAATGTTGTAGATGAATATATACTTACATAGAAAGTTTCTAGTAGTAAATCAAGTGGGAAAAAAAACAGGTGATAAAACAAAACTAAAAATGTGTTTATTAAAATGTTAACTATGGTTTTACCTTTCAGTAATAGTATTATGGATGGTTTTAATTTTCTTTTTCCTTGTTCTTTTTCTGTATTAAAAATATACAGCACTTTTGTTAAAGAAAAAACCCTACAAATGTTAGATTTCATATTTCAAACATTAAAACAAATACAGAGAAGTACATTTGACTCTAGTATTAATAGCACAATTTGAAAATGTTTCATTTTTCTCTCCATACAATAATCAGGGAATCATTAATTATTCAAGGCACTTAGAATTTTATACTTTTGTGTCTTGAGACTAGATTCACTTTTTGAAAATTACTTCTATTCTGACAGCAATAACTAGAACACTACTATGTGAAAAAAATGATATAAACTTCAGCATCCATTTTTATTGTTTTATTTAAATTATTTTCCTGCAAGTCAGCTGTTGATGATATTTTAAAAATTGTCTTTAAATAACTTAAAAAAGAAGTGCTACTTAATTTGTAATAACATAACAACATTTTGTTATTTGTTGAACTAAGGGCAAAAATAGTAAAATACAAAAGATGAAGGCACTTGGAAAAAAATAGGAACTTGAGTTACATATGACGATAGCAAATAGGGTTTTGAGCCTTTGCTATTTTTTAAAATTTATCTGGTATCATTAATCTACAATTACATGTGCACTATTATGGTTATTAAACTACCCACTTCATCAGGTCCCCCACACCAATCCCATTACAGTCACTGTCCATCAGCGCAGTGAGATGCTATAGAATCACTACTTGTCTTCTCTGAGTTGTACAGCCCTCCCCGCACCCTCCCAACATGACGTCTGCTAATCGTAATGCCCCTTTTTCCCCCTTGCCCCTCCCTACCCACCCGTCCTCCCAGTCCCTTTCCCTTTAGTAACTATTAGTCCATTCTTAGGTTCTGTAAGTCTGCTGCTGTTTTTTCCTTTCAGTTTTTTTCTTTGCTCTTCTGCTCCTCATATGAGTGAAATCATTTGACACTTGTCCTTTTCCGCTTGGCTTATTTCACTAAGCATAATACCTTATAGCTCTGTCCATATTGTTGCAAATGGTAGGATTTGTTTTCTTCTTATGGCTGTATAATATTCCATTGTGTATATGTACCACCTCTTCTTTATCCATTCATCTACTGATGGACGCTTAGGTTGCTTCCATTTCTTGGCTATTGTAAATAGTGCTGCGATAAACATAGGGGTGCATATGTCTTTTTCAAACTGGGCTGCTGCATTCTTAGGGTAAATTCCTAGGAGTGGGATTACTGGGTCAAATGGTATTTGTATTTTGAGTTTTTTGAGGAACCTCCATACTGCTTTCCACAATGGTTGAACTAATTTGCATTCCCACCAGCAGTGTAGGAGAGTTCCCTTTTCTCCACATCCTCACCAACATTTGTTGTTGTCTGTGATTTGGATGTTGGCAATCCTAACTGGTGTGAGGTGATATCTCATTGTGGTTTTAATGTGCATTTCTCTGATAATTAGTGATGTGGAGCATCTTTTCTTATGCCTGTTGGCCATCTGAATTTCTTCTTTGCAGAAGTGTCTATTCATGTCCTCTGCCTATTTCTTAATTGGATTATTTGCTTTTTGTTTGTTGACGTGCGTGAGTTCTTTATATATTTTGGATGTCAACCCCTTATCGGATATATCATTTATGAATATATTCTCCAATACTGTAGGATGTCTTTTTGTTCTACTATGGTGTCCTTTGCTGTACAGAAGCTTTTCAGCTTGATATAGTCCCACTTGTTCATTTTTGCTTTTGTTTCCCTTGCCCGGCGAGATATGTTCATGAAGAAGTCGCTCATGTTTATGTCTAAGAGATTTCTGCCTATGTTTTTTTCTAAGAGTTTTATGGTTTCATGACTTACATTCAGGTCTTTGATCCATTTTGAGTTTACTTTTGTGTATGGGGTTAGACAATAGTCCAGTTTCATTCTCTTACTTGTAGCTGTCCAGTTTTTCCAACACTAGGTGCTGTAGAGGATGTCATCTCCCATTGTATATCCAGGGCTCCTTTATCATATATTAAATGACCGTATATATTTGAGTTAATGTTTGGATTTTCTATTCTGTTCCACTGCTCTGTGGGTCTGTTTTTGTGCCAATACCAAATTGTCTTGATTACTGAAGCTTTGTAGTAGAGCTTGAAGTCTGGGAGCATAATTCCACCTGTTGATTCCTCCTTCTCAGGATTGCTTTGGCTATTCGGGGTCTTTTCTGGTTCCATATGAATTTTAGAACTATTTGTTCCAGTTCATTGAAGAATGCTGTTGGTATTTTGATAGGGATTGCATTGAATCTGTAGATTGCTTTAGGTAGTATAGCCATTTTAACAATATTTATTCTTCCTAGCCAAGATCATGGGATGAATTTCTATTTGTTAGTGTCCTCTTTAATTTCTCTTAAAAGTGTCTTGTAGTTTTCAGGGTATAGATCTTCCACTTCCTTCCTTAGGTTTATTCCTAGGTATTTTATTCTTTTTGATGCAATTGTGAATGGAATTGTTTTTCTGATTTCTCTTTCTATTAGTTCATCGATAGTGTATGGGAAAGCAACAGATTTCTGTGTGTTAATTTTGTATCCAGCAACTTTGCTGAATTCAGATATTAGTTCTAGTAGTTTTGGAGTGGAGTCTTTAGGGTTTTTTACGTACAATATCATGTCATCAGCAAATAGTGACAATTTGACTTCTTTACCAATCTGGATGCCTTGTATGTCTTTGTTTTTTCTGATTGCTGTGACTAGGACCTCCAGTACTATGTTAAATAACAGAGGAGAGAGTGGGCATCCCTGTCTTGTTCCCGATCTTAGATGAAAAGCTTTCAGCTTCTCGCTGTTAAGTATGATGTTAGCTGTGGGTTTGTCATATATTGTCTTTATGATGTTGAGGTACTTGCCCTCTATACCCATTTTGTTGAGGGTTTTTATCATGAATGGATGTTGAATTTTGTCAAATGCTTTTTCAGCATCTATGGAGATGATCATGTGGTTTTTGTTCTTCTTTTTGTTGATGTGGTGGATGATGTTGATGGATTTTCGAGTATTGTACCATCCTTGCATCCCTGAGATGAATCCCAGTTGATCATGGTGTATGATCCTCTTGATGTATTTTTGAATTTGGTTTGCTAATATTTTGTTGAGTATTTTTGCATCTATGTTCATCAGGGATATTGGTCTATAATTTTCTTTTTTGGTGAGGTCTTTGCCCCGTTTTGGTATTAGAGTGATGCTGGCTTCATAGAATGAGTTTGGAAGTATTCCCTCCTCTTCTATTTTTTGGAAAACTTTAAGGAGAATGGGTATTATTTCTTCTCTATGTGTCTGGTAGAATTCACAGGTGAGTCCATCTGGCCCGGGGTTTTGTTCTTGGGTAGTTTTTTGATTACCAGTTCAATTTTGTTGCTGGTGATTGGTCTGTTTAGTTTTTCTGTTTCTTGCTTGGTCAGTCTTGGAAGGTTATATTTTTCTAAGAAGTTGTCCATTTCTTCTAGGTTTTCCAGCTTGTTAGCATATCGATTCCCATAATATTCTCTTATAATTCTTTGTATTTCTGTGGGGTCCATCATGATTTTTCCTTTCTCCTTTCTGATTGTGTTTATGTGTGTAAATTCTTTCTTTCTCTTAATAAGTCTGGCTAGGGGTTCATCTATTTTGTTTATTTTTTCAAAGAACCAGCTCTCGGTTTCATTGATTTTTTTTCTATTGTTTTATTCTTCTCAGTTTTATTTATTTCTTCTCTGATCTTTATTATGTCCCTCCTTCTGGTGACTTTTGGCCTCATTGTTCTTCTTTTTCCAATTTCAGTAATTGTGTCTTTAGACTATTCATTTGGGATTGTTCTTCCTTCTTTAAATTGGCCTGGATTGCAATATACTTTCCTCTTAGAACTGCCTTTGCTGCGTCCCATAGAAGTTGCGGCTTTGTGTTATTGTTGTTATTAGTCTCCATATATTGTTTGATCTCTGTTTTGATTTGGTGATTTATCCATTGATTATTTAGGAGCATGTTGTTAAGTCTCCATGTATTTGTGAGCCTTTTTGTTTTCTTTGTACAATTTATTTCTAGTTTTATACCTTCGTGATCTGAGAATTTGGTAGAATTTCAATATTTTGAATTTACTGAGGTTCTTTTTTGTGGCCTAGTATGTGGTCTATTCTGGGAAATGTTCCATGTGCACTTGAGAAGAATGTGTATCTTGCTGCTTTTGGGTGTAGAGTTCTGTAGATGTCTGTTAGGTCCATCTGTTCTAGTGTGTTGTTCAGTGCCTCTGTGTCTTTACTTATTTTCTGTCTGGTTGATCTGTCCTTTCGAGTGAGTGGTGTGTTGAAGTCTCCTAAAATGAATGCATTGCTTTCTATTTCCTCCTTTAATTCTGTTAGTATTTGTTTCACATATGCTGGCGCTCCTGTGTTGGGTGCATATATATTTAAAATGGTCATATCCTCTTGTTAGACTGACCCCTTTATCATTATGTAATGTCCTTCTTTATCTCTTGCTACTTTCTTAGTTTTGAAGTGTATTTTGTCTGATACAAGTACTGCAACACCTGCTTTTTTCTCCTTGTTGTTTGCATGAAATATCTTTTTCCATCCCTTCACCTTTAGTCTGTTTATATCTTTGTGTTTGGGGTGAGTCTCTTGTAAGCAGCATATAGATGGGTCTTGCTTTTTTTATCCATTCTATTATTCTGTCTTTTGATTGGTGCATTCAGTCCATTTACATTTAGAGTGATTATCAATAGATATGTACTTATTGCCATTGCTGGCTTTAGGTTTGTGGTTACCAAAGTTTCAAGGGTAGCTTCTTTACTATCTAGCAGTCTAACTTAACTTTCTTGTTAAGTTATTGTAAAGACAATCTGATGATTCTTTATTTCTCTCCCTTCTTATTCTTCCTCCTCCCTTCTTTATATACTAGATGTTTTATTCTTTGCCTTTAGTTAGTGTTTGGATGGTCTGCTTTCTTTGCTATGATTTTATTTTCTCTGGTGACATCTTTTTAGCCTTAGGAGTGCTTCCCTCTAGAGCAGTCCCTTTAAGATATCCTGTAGAGGCAGTTTATGTGAGGCAAACTCCCTCGGCTTTCACTTGTCTGGGAATTGTTTAATCCCTCTCCAAAATTTTAATGATAATCATGCTGGATACAATATTCTTGGTTCGAGGCCCTTCTGTTTAATTATGTTAAATATGTCATGCCATTCTCTTCTGGCCTGTAAGGTTTCTGTTGAGAAGTCTGATGTTAGTCTGATGGGTTTTCCTTTGTAGGTGATCTGTTTTCTCTCTATTGCTGCCTTTAATACTCAGTCCTTGTCTTTGATCTTTGCCATTTTAATTATTATGTATCTTGGTGTTGTCTTCCTTGGGTCACTTGTGTTGGGAGATCTGTGGGCTTCCATGGTCTGAGAAACTATTTCCTTCCCCAGCTTGGGGATCTTTTCAGCAATTATTTCTTCAAAGACACTTTCTATCCCTTTTTCTCTCTCTTCTTCTTCTGGTACTCCTATAATGCGAATATTGTTCCATTTGGATTGGTCACACAGTTCTGTTAATATTCTTTCATTCCTAGAGATCTCTCTCTGCCTCCGCTTCTCTGTATTCCTCTTCTCTGATTTCTATTCCATTAACCATCTCTTGCATCTCGTCCAGTCTGCTGCTAAGCCCGTTGATCGCTTGTCTCATTTCTGCATTGTCTTTCCCCACTTCCCTCACTTCCTCCCTTAGTTCTTGTATATTTCTCTGAAGATCCATCAGGATGGTTGTGACTTTTATTCTGAATTCTTTTTCCGGAAGATTGTACATGTCCATCCCATTGGGCCCCCTCTCAGGGGTTGTCTGGCTGACCTTAGTTTGGGCCATATTCCTCTGTCTTTTCATGGCAATAGAAGTGGTTGCTGGTAGGCGCCATGTGTGTCAACTGGGAGAACAAAGTCCATTCCTGCTTGTTGTTCTCCTTGCCCTTCTCCTGGGCCTGAGCTGTTTTCCTGTCCACCAAGAGGCAGTCTCTGGGATAATTCCCTGAACTACCTGTGTGCGGGATCGCCCTCAGCCTAGACCTGGTTCTGGGGCTCTTCCCGCTTAGCTGCGCATGCGCCGGGAGTCTGCGGCGCCAGCCGGGATGGGAACGAATGGCAGGCTGCTGATCTCTTTGGGAAGCCTCTCATGGCTGCTTCGCCTGGCTGCTGGCCAAGGGGTCCGAAATTCCCAAGACTCCCAGCCTGCTGGGCTGAGTGTGCTGGGATGATTTTGTTCCACTGTTGGGCCCTTGTGTCTTTAAGACTTTTTAAAAAGCTCCCGCTTTTCTTTTGTCCCTGGGAGCCGGCTGAGAGGACCTGCTTGTGTTCTCTGTCTCAGATCCTGCACTTCTATTTCTCTAAACTCCCATACACCAGGCGATGTGTGTCACTGTTCCTGGCACAGATCACCAGGGCTGGTTATTTGGCGGGCCTGTGCTTCCACTCCCTCCCCGCTCTGAATCTTTTCCTCCCACCGGTACGCTGGGGTAGGGGAGTGCTCGGGTCCTGCCAGGTCGCGGCTTTGTAATTTACCCGCTTTGTGAGGCTCTGAGTTCTCGCAGGTATAGCTGTCGCCTGGCTGTTGTCCTGTATCTTCTGGTCTCTCTTTTAGGAATAGTTGTATTTGTTGTATTTTCATAAATATATATGGTTTTGGGAGGGGATTTCTGCCGCCCTGCTCATGCCACCATTTTCCCAGACATCTCTTTGCTATTTTTTTTAAGTTTATATTACTTAACTTAAAACTGTATATTACCAAGAGCTGATTATATATTATTATATCACTCAATGACTAGAAAATGTCTATTGAAAAATAATATAAAGAACTAATCCATTAATGAAATGTTTAGAATCACCAATAATTAATAACTTACTTTATATGTACAATTAGAATACAGGTTCCTTTTAGCCATCTATGCCTAAATCCTAAATGTTAGTCTGCTCAAACTATATTTAATTTAGTTAGTAAAATAATTTATCTAGCTTAGCAAAATAATTTGACATTCAGTCTTGCATACCTTTTTCAGTTGTCCATAGAAAGGAAGTTTGAGTTTCCACACAAACTCCCAAATGAAGTTTTATGTACCATTCAATGCAGTCCATCCTACAGCCATCATTTGGGGAATATTCTTGGAAATAAGCAACAAATGTAAAAACATTTGCTTAAAACAAACTGTCTGTACTGCTTTCTTGTAAAATAATATGAAGTTGAGTCTCTTTTCCCTAGAGATAAGACTTGGGATGTTCATGAGTATTTGAATAGTCTTTTTGAAGAATTGAAATCTTGGAGAGATGTATATTGGCGCTTGTGGGGAACAGTCAACTGGCTAACTTGTTCAAGATGTTATCAGGTGAGGTTTTTAAAAAATATATTCTTCTCTGTAAACAGTGAGAGCAGACTCTGTGAATATATGCTGTTTAGTATGTTTGGATTTTTTGGACAATATCTGCATCTTTTTAAAGAAACTGTGGTTGAGCCTTGAACAATGAAGGGGTTGGGGTACTGACCCCCTGAATGGTCAGAAATGTGTGTATAACGTTTGACTCCCCAAAAACTTAACTTCATAGCCTACTGTTGACTGGAAACCTTACTTATAACATGAATGGTTGATTAACATGTATATTATGTTATATGTAGTATATACTGTATTCTTACACTTAAGCTAGAGAAAAGAAAATGTTTTTTTCAAATTGTTATAAATCTCTCCAAAAAACTTTCCAATATTTTTATTGAAAAAAATCCACATTTAAGTGAATCCATACTGCTCAAACCCATGTTGTTCAAGGGTCAGCTATAGTAGTAAAAAAGATAGTGCTATATTTATGCCTCTTTTTTATTTTCATTGCTGAAACAATCAATGCCTTGCCAGTCTTTAGAAAACCAACAAGTTTTAAGTGATGAAATCCATTTTTTTCACTGGAAAAAAAAGCAAACAATTCTTATTGCCTTTAATTATTTCTATTTAAAGTTTCTCTGTTGCCCATAAATTTTCATAGAAATTCAGAAGCACCTTTGCAGATAGGAGTCTATTGATATGTGCCCTCTTTGTTATAACAGTTGTATCCCCGATAAGGTTTTGTTCATTTTTTATAAATGAAGTCTGTAACAAAAGCACAAGCTTGCTATTTGAAGATACCTATAATAAATCATTTCAGGGAACAAATAGATTTTTATAGGTCACAATCATTCCTAATTAGTCTTATGTATAAATCCAGAGTGTTCTACATAAATTTTTTATGATATCCCTAATATCTCCTGCCTCTGGTAATTTTCCTTGCACTTGGGTAATGATTTTCAGTAGAGGGAAAGGAAGAGTAGCTTTTATCAAAACCCAATGGTGAGATTTTTCAAACTGTTTAAGTTTCCACTCAACAGAACTTCCCATGCTTCTACAATATTTTACACCAACTTCCTATGCCTCCACAATATTTAAAAATTGGATTTATTGATGTGTAATTTATGTACAGTAAAACATATGCTCATGCAGTAAAACCCTACCTTTGTATGAGGCTTGACAAATATACACAGTCATGTAACTACTACCACAATCAAAGTATAAACCCCTTCCATCACCCTAAAAAATTCCGCTGTGCCTCTTTTTGTCAGTTCCTTCTCCCACTTCAGCCTCTGACAACCACTGATCTGTTTACTATTTAGTTTTGACTTTTCCAGAATGTCATATAAATAGAATCACAGTATTCAGCTTTCTGAGTCTAGGTTCTTTGACTTTACAAAATGGATTTGAAATTTATCTATGTTGTTGTATATATCAGTTTGCTCCTTTTTAGTGCTAGGTAGTAGACCATTGTATGAATGTGTCACAGTATATTTATCTGCTCATTAGTGAAGGACTTTGTAGTGTTTCTAGTCTGGGACCATTACAAAGAAAGCAGCAGTAAACATTTCCATTCAGGTTTTCATGTGAACATAGGTATTTGTTTGTCTTGGGTGATTACCTAGAAGTAGGATTGCTGGATTGCATGGTAAATGTTAGCTTAACATTTACCATACCTAAGAGTTTTGCACTGCGACTAACCATGTATGAATCCAGTTATTCCACATCCTCACTAGCACTTGATATTGTCAGGCTGGTTTTTGTTAAGCTTAACAGTATGTAGTGGTCCTCCTCATAGTAGAGTATCACTTATAATTAAGAATATCAGGCTTCTGAAACTTGACTTCTTTAGCATGTCAGACAGAGAAAATTTGAGGCATTTTTTTCCCTTTTATAACAGTTTGAATATTAACTTATATATAATATTTATTATGGAGAGTTCATAAACTCACAGAATAGTTTGTATGCAAAATACTTTGTGTGTGCATGTGTGTGAATGTGTACCTTATAGCTTTCATCAGACTCAAAATTTTTTAATTAAAAATCATGATTGAAACTAATAAGAATTCTGAATAATAGACTATCATTTCTTTTGTGTTCAAGATCAGTGCTTAAAACTGTTAATTTTGTTATTTTCTAAAAATTATTTTACCATTTTATAAACATGTCTGAAGCCTGACTATTAATTTTATAATTAAACATTGATTAAGTTTTTCACCAATGATTCAGAATCACTCCATAGTTTTCATTAATACTAATGCTAAATATTTACCAAAATTTTATTTCATTTTTTTCACTGGAAAACTTTTTTACATGATTGACCAGTTGTAAAATTGGATGTACATCAAGATCCATTTAATTCATCTGAATTTTGAGTACAGTGCTTTTGTTTTTGCTTTCTTAATACCTTTATTGAGATGTAATTATATGCCACAAAATTCATGTTGTTTGATTTTTAGTAAATTTCCTGAGATGTGCAGCCATCACCACCATCCAATTTTAGTATATTTCTATCAACCCAAAAAGGTCCCTTGTACTCATTTGCTGCCACTCCCCAATGTCACCTCCAACCCTAGGCAATCACTTTGTGTCTCTAAAGATTTGTCTTTTCTGTACCTTTTATGTCAATGGAGAATACAATATGTGTCTTGAGTAGTGTTTTTGAGAGGTATAATTTCATGGAATAATAATAGATTTTATATAATTCTTTTATTTAGGCATTTCTTTGTATAGAATTTTCACATTGTCAGTATCACTCAGAAACAGTGGTTTATCCTACTGCAGCCAGTTCACTGAGTACTGTTGGCACTGGAATTTATCCCTGCTGTAACCAAAAGGTTCTCCGGTTTGATCCCACTGAGCTTACAAAGGTAAATGTTGAATGTTGCCCTTTTATAGTTTCAATGTTCACTAACACTTTTTATTTAAATCTTTCCTCCTTTTATTGTTTTTAAGATATAAAGGCAGTACATTCATGTAGAAAAGACTTTAGTACATAAATAAATATAGTAAAAATTGTGTCCCTCTTTATACCACTTCCTTGTTCTGTATCTCTTTTTAAGATAACTGCAGTTAATTTCCTTTCAGACCTTGTTTTATATATTTCAGGCACAAATTACATGTAGTTTCTGTACTGTAAATAAGATTATACTATTCATATTATTCTATAATTTGCCAATTTCACTCAACAATATATTTAGCTCATCTTTCTGTGTCATTTTCTGTATCTGCTGTGTAATATTCCAAATTGTGCATATATTACAACTTATTTAACTGTTCTCTTGGTAAACATTTAGGTTGTATTACAGTATTGCAACGAACATCTTTGCACCATGTTCAATATGTGAGTGTTGCTATAGGTTAGAGTCCTTGATCACTAATGCTTTTGAAAATGTTATGTCATTAAACATCATGAACAGATGAAAGGAACCTAAATCTCTTCTTCTTCATCATCCATAAAATATTTATAAAGCACCAGAGTTGTGTCACACACTGTACAAGGCAGACAGTAGTGTGTAAAACTAGATAGATTCTGCCTTCATGAAGCTTATAATTCAGGTAATAGTATCAAAAGGAAAGAAAAGCATGGAAAGAAATGTTCATGTAGGTGAGGTCATAAACATTTGTAATAGATTCATCAGACCTGGGTGTTGAAGCCAGGGAAAGCCTTCATTAGGAGTTGGCATTTGGTTGAGATCCAAAGGGTGGGTAGGATATGTGAGGCAAAGAGGGAGGGAGCACTCCAGTCTGAACATCAAAGCAAAAGAAACAGTGAATGAAAGAGACTGGCCTGTTAGGGAAGACATGCATCATTCAGAGCAAGGCGGGCAACATGAGAGGTGTCAGGCCATGAGGAGCAGGGCTTTGAAGGCCATGTTTGAGTTTTTTCTTTATTTTGGGTTTAAAGTATATTAGTTGCAGTTTGGAAAATGGCTTTGGTAACCTGGAATTCATAGGTGTGTAGATCTGTTTTGGGGAGTACCAGATCCAGAAGCCATATCAGTGTAAGGAATTAGTGGAAAAACAACAAATGGAGACAATGTGAATAACAGTTCTTTTGGGAAATTCGAGAAAGAGAAAAGTCAGTAATTAGGTCATAGGTATTTGTTTATTGTTTCTGTTTTATTTTGTTTGGATAGGAGAGATCTTTTTATAAGTTAGTGGGAAGGATCTAATTGAGGAGGAGAGGTTGATAGTGTCAAGTTATGAGGAGGGCAAGGTAGAGTGAGATCTTACACATGTGTGGCAGTATTAATTTAGACAGGAGAAAAGGCAGCTCCTTTGTTATAACAGGAGAAAAGAGTAGGATGGTTGCAGGTATCAGTAAAATTGTGTTTTGTCATTGGATGATAACGTTTTCCAATCTAATGTCTTTCCTATTCTCTATAAAGTGAAATAGTCTTTTTGGAAAACATGAGAGTAAATTTTCCAGAGAAATGCTGTAGGTAACTTGGCAATTTGAGAACCCATTAGAAATTAGTAATCATAAATTTAACAATGAAATCCAAACATGCCTTTTTATGTCACTCTAGCAGCCTTGGCTACTTGAGTGCTGACATGGAGAAAATAGGTAGTTGAGCTCATCCAGAGTTGGGGTTTTACCTGTTGGGGTATGATGAAATTTAGGGGAAAGAATTTGGGATATTAGCATGAATGTTATTGAAATGATGGATCATAGGATTTAAGCTGGATTAGGATATTTGTTCTATTTACAATCAATTAGCAACTTTGATAAGTCAGAAATTTTATTGGTGAGGTAATAGGTTACCCACATAATATTCATACTTAAAGTTTTAGGTAAATACAAAGCTATTTGAATTGGACGTGAGACTTGAAGCAAGATTGAATTAGCTTTGATAGTCCCAAGATATGTCATTAATTCATGATTACTGTTATGATTTGCAGTAATGCAATTTTTAGTCATCACACTTGGTGGATATGATGTTTCTGTTTTAACTCTCACATTCACATTGTTTTGAACAATACTTTTAAATGTTGTAATTCTTTGGCTTATTATTGTCTACTGGTTGTATTTACTACTAATATTCCATTCATTGTGAGAGAATTCAGGAATGAATAGCAATTAAACTATATGATAATTCTTGTATTGAATTGAGGATATTGACTGAGGTGATTTCTTGGCTAAGTGGAATCTAATTAGCTCATATGGTGATTTATATTTCCAGTAATGGCAGACTAATTCAGACCAATCCTTCCATCAAAAGGCAATTAAAAAACAGGTGGATGAAATTCAAAGATCATTTTAAAAGCAGCAAAGAGCTAATGAGGAATTACTGTTAAGATACAGGAAATGATGAAAACCCAAAGTGAACTGGCACTTAGGGCCATTTTTGTCCTGGGAGCAATTATCAATCTAAAAGAGGTGGCTGAGAGGCTGTGCTGAACTTTTGGTGCCCTATCAGAATTTTGGGGAATGTTCAGGGTCCAAGTCTATCAAGAATAGGGATAGTAATGAATAACATCCCCACCCTTACACTTTGAAGTGAAATTCCAAAGAAAATAAGAGTAAATCAGAAGTAAACCATCCCTTGCCTAGATAGCAGCAAGGCTTTGATTCATTTGGATGGCCAAGGAACTTTCAAAGCCTAAACTTGGATTAAGGTAATCCTTGATTGTCATTGTCCCAGGCATCTCGCAAAAGCATAAAATGTCATCTTTGGAGAAAGATAACATTATTCTACACCTCAAATTATTTCTACAAACAATTTTTTAAATAAAATATTCAGTATACAAAGACAATCTGGCATAGATGAAAATAACTTAACCAGGAATGGGAACAGCAGAACTTAGACAACAAAAACAAACTATAAAAACTGCAAATATTGAAATTATTCACATAGACTACAAAATAAATAAGACTACTAGTTTAAGTTGATAGAAGCCAAGCTTGGAAATTTTTAACAGGAAATTATATACTATAAAAAGTGACAAAGAGGGTATAAATAAAACAAATAGAAATTCTAGAACTAAAAAACATAATAAATTTAAGTTCTGGTAAGTGTAATAGCAGAGTAGATACAGCTGAAGAATTAGTGAACTGAAAGATAAAGATTAGAAGAAACTATCCAAAATGAAGCACAAAGAGACAAAATGATGAGAAATAAAAGAAGAAAATAAGAGACTTAGAAAATGCATGTCTAACTTTGAAATTAGGGGCACTATAAGGATGCCCTTTGTCACCACACTTCTCACATTGAACTAGAGGTCCTGGACAGTGTATCAGTGCAAAAAATAAAAATAAAAAGGTATAAGGATTGAAAAGGAACTGTTATAACTTATAGGTAATATTGTGAACATAGGAAACCCTGAAGAATCTACAGATAAGTTGTTAGAATTCAAAATAATTTAAGATTGATCTACTAAAAATCATTTACAAGTACCAATTATATTTCTGTAAACCAACTAATGTTAGAAAATGAAATTTTAAAAAATTTACAGTAGCCTCAAAAATATCAAATACCTAAGAATAAATCTAACAAAATATGTGTAAGAACTCTATATAGAAAACATAAACCATTATTGAGAGAAAATAAAACCAAAACTAAATGGATTTTTGTTCATAGATTGGAAGAGTCAATATTGTAAAGATGTAAATGTTCCTGAAGCTGTCCTATATAGATCAGTGCAGTCTCAATAAAAATCCTAACAAAGTTTTATGGGGATTTTTGCTAACCAGATTTTTAAATGTATATGGAAATGGAATGAGCCAAAAATAGCTAAAATACTCTTAAAGAACGCAAAAGTAAAAGTTCTTGCTCTACCCAGTATCAAGATTTATTATAAAGCTTGGGTAATTAAGACAGGATGATACTGGCAAAGAGTAGATGGATGGGCCACTAGAAGAGAATAGAGTACTTTCACTTGGATACTTGACCGTGCAGAGGTGACATAGAGCAGTGGGCAAAGGATAGACTTTCCAGTAAGAGTTACTAGGACTTCAGGATATCCATATGGGGAAAAAAATGGAATTGGACTCCAGCCCAAACTATTCACAAAAAAGGCCTATATGTGAAAGGAAAACTAAGAAAGCTATAAAAGATAATACCGTAAAGGAAGACTGCAAAATAAAGTACGTTAACTGCATTAAATAAACTGAAACTGAGGAGACAAACTCACTGGTGGACCAGAACACATAAAAGGTTCACGACTCCTACAAATCAGTAAGAAAAAAGGCAATAGGAACTTCACACAAGAAAACATTCAGTTGTCCAATAAACAGGAAAAGGAGCTCAGCCTCTTTGTAATTGGGGAAATGCAAATTAAAACCACAGCGAGATATCACTACATTCTCGCCAGAATGACTAGAATTGAAATGTCTCACCAAGTGTTAGTGAGGATATAGAGTAATGAGAATCTCATAAACTGCTAATAGTAATATAATTTGGTACATATGAGCACTTGTGCACCAGGCAACATATAAAAGAATGTTCAGTAGTATTATTTGTAATAGCTCCAAACTGTAAACAACTCACCTCTCAGCTGTAGAATAGATAAAATGGTTGCGTATACTCATACCTTAAAGCAAACGTTATTGTTATGTGCAATGACATGGCTGACTCATAAAACATAATGTTGAGCAAAACAAGTGAGGCAAAACCAAACTATAGTGTTTAAGGATGCATCCTTAAGTGGTAAAAAAATAAAAGCAAGGAAGTTAGTAGCAGGATAGAGCTTGTCTTTTGGGAAAAAGGAGGCAGTTATGATTGGAAATGGTCCCATGGGGACTACTGGAGTGTTGGCAATATTCTATTTCTTAATGTGGATGGTGTTTATATGGATATTCTTGGATATTTGTTAAGGCATATGCTTATGTTTCGTGCTCTTTTTTGTATGACTGATTTTTCTTGAGAAAAAGTTTTTAAATGGTTGATATGATATGACTGGGCAAAGAACAAAAACATACACTCATCTTTAAATAAATACTTCTGCAATGAACTAGCCTCTCTAATTTAGTGTCTCTTACATTGCAGGGTTGTAAAGTGAGGGACCACATGGTTGCTCTTCGTGAACAAGGTGAAGGTGGAGATTTGCTGTCCTGTCTGACTGCTAGAGTATTGGAGGATCTGCACAAACACAAAGATGTCATTGTTGTGCCTTTTTCTAAAGATGCAGTTAGGTAAGCCAGCGGGAAAATGCTATACTGCCACTGTAGTATGTTCACTTCTTAGAACCCTCTCTCTCCTAGTACTTCCCTAAATCAATAATGTCAGTCCTCAAATAGTGTACATTATTTCAGAAAGCTTAATTGAGATTTTATGTTAGCTTATAATAAAGCAAGTAGGTATTTGTTGGCTAGGGAAAACACTTCAAAATATTGGAGGTCCAAGGGGAAGAAAAAACTAATAAAAGAAATTCTTAGCAATTGAAAGCTTGGGAACTGCAATCCAATTTTTGAGGGTGTTTTCTTTTCCCCAAGTTCCCCTTCATAAATATTTGATTGATGCCACACTAGGAAAAAAAGATGATGATTGAATTTAATTTCTGAAGTCACTTCCTTCATTTGGCAATTACAGCCACCTGTCAGGTTGGGGGTAGGAGGACCCTTTAGTAAAGGCTGTTTTCATAGCAGTACCAGTCATAGCACATTTCCCTACCTGGCAAATATGATATTTGGAGTGCAGTGGTGCCCCCCCACCCTGCACGTGGAGGACTTCCGCAGGGGAATCACTAGGTCAATTAAGAAATGGAGCTATTGAAGTGGTGTGCTGTACTTGGGAACCATTTCTAAAGAGTGGTTCATTTGCAATAAAAGAGATGTTATTTACATTTAAATTATTAATAAACTGGACACTTCTTTATAAAATGTCTTTTTCTTTCAAGTGATTCTGGTATTGGTCCCTGTGATGAGAAGGGTCTAGAATGTGATGTTTTACTGGAGCCAAATACTCCATGGGGCCCCAAAAGTGGGGAACTCAATGCTGTGAGTAGCTTGTTTCACTTATGCTTTATTTATATAAACAATTGATGACATTTAATCTTTGACAGAAACCTGATCAGTCTAAACTGAAATTGAAATTTTCAGTTAATAAGCATTTACTGACTATCTGATCATAGCAAGATATTATGCTGGGTTAATATGACTATAAGCATAATAGGACACATTCCTTGCCCTCAAAGAATTAATAATAATCAATTTAAATTTGGGGGAAGAAAAATAACGTGGTCTTCAGGGTTTTTATTATGGATAAATAATGATTTGGGGAATGAAGACAGTAAGATGGGATATTTTGTCCCCTCCCAGTCCTATAAACTTTTTTTGGTATGAAATTCTACTGTTAAATTGTAACCAGGAATGCATTTAGTTTTTCCAAGGGTTCAAAACAAATATTTTTAAGGTGACCAGAAAGCTTTGATTTCTTTGATTCCTGTTACTAACAACCAGAGAAACTCTGTTTGCCTATGGACTTCCTTTGTGTTGACTGAGGTAGCATTTACTTGGGGAAGTCAACTATTCCATGTAAAATGCATTATAAACTCCAGGTGGCTGTAAATGCTGAATCATTAACATTTATTTGTGAATTCTTACAAAATAGCAAATAAGATTTCTTTAATATCCATATATGATCTGGTTTCTTAATTTATAATAAAACAAACATAAAAAGTGCAGCCATTCAAAGTATAACTAAACTTATATTGTCTCTACATGTGATTTTCCTTTCCTTTGGAAATGACACTGATTTTCTTTTTTTTTTTTTTGTAAACATATACATCTTCCTCTAGGCAGCAGATGTAGAAGATTATAGTGCGTCATTTTCAGCCTGAGTTTAAATTACATTTCAGCCTGAAAGGGAACTTGCAACTTTTCTCAGCTGTCTACGATATCCATATGAAAATAAGGAACTGCAATCTAGGCAGATGCAGATTTATTAATCTTTTATTCCTTTGTCTTTTTTATAGTTTCTGTCACTGAAAAACTGGACTCTGCAACTGGTAAGTGAGCAACTATATTCTATTTCATGTATCTCTTTCTGCTAAATTAAAGTTTAGTGTAATAGAATCTTACCAGTATCTTATTTTACAGATTTTAGTTAAATGTGTATCATCCTTTTCAGCTTCAACAATTTTTACTCACTAAAAATACCATTGTTTAAAAGAAGATCCTTCATTATCTGGCTGCATAGTGCCTAAGTCTTCTAAAATGACTTTTTTAAAGTCACTTTTAAGTCACATTTAGGACATGGAACAAAGCAACAAATCTGTTAAGTTCCAGTTATTTGGCTGTTGGATTGATTGGTTGGTTTTTTTTTACCTGTTTGCCACTACTGTGCCATCTCCCACAAGTATTCACAAGAATGGATTAGTGAGGACAGACAGTAAAATGGATAGAAGTAGGAATCTGATGCGAGTAGAATTAAGTAATCCAGGACCACAGTCATCCAGACAATGTGCACACATGCTAGTTTGTGAGATGATTTTTATATTAGCAATTATTATATTTTAATCTAATCTTAATATCAAGAGTATATATTCAGTTGAGTGATAGAGGGTACAATTCAACAAATACTGAGTACCTATTATGCACCCATCACTTTG
Organism: Phataginus tricuspis; assembly: GCA_029783875.1. Classification (NCBI taxonomy): domain Eukaryota; kingdom Metazoa; phylum Chordata; class Mammalia; order Pholidota; family Manidae; genus Phataginus; species Phataginus tricuspis. The sequence continues at coordinate 54,841,424 of JAQQAC010020896.1, read as the reverse complement.
CTAGGATATAGGAAGGAAATAAATATTGGGTGTAATGTGATCCTGTCCTGATATCCATTTCCTGAACATTGTGCGAGGCACATTTTATCAGCTCTTATTTGCCTCATTCATCAAAATAAATTCAGATAAATGTATTTGAAAGAGTTCATTTGAGATGTGATAATATATTTTTAACAGGATTTGTTTTGTTTTTTTAAATTCAGAAACAACAGTCTTTATTTTCAGAAGAAGAAGAGTATACCACTGGCTCTGAAGTCACTGAAGACGAAGTTGGAGATGAAGAAGAAGTATCCAAGAAACAAAGTATTGGTTTCTAAGTTAAAATCAAGTGTCACTTTTACGAAGGGGTTGCATTCTGAAGGCTTTAATGCAAGGGCTGAGGAATTGGCTTTGTAAGTCTACATGGTAGGTTACAACGAGGAAAAAATAAATAAAGGAGGCTCTTTCAAGATTCCCTAACACTGGCACTAACACAGAATACTCATGAAGTTATAAAGTGCAGTGCATTAAGAAATAATCCTCCAAGGTGTAACCCAAGGGGTTTCTCAAAATGTGTGACACATCAAGGTACCTAAGACAATTTGAAGTAACACTCAAATGAAGGATTAAATCATAGTAACCAAAGTATGATTTTAAAAAATTTAAACCTGACTTTATACAACTATATACATGACTTCATGCAAATATAGAATGAACTTGCATCAAAATTTTTCAACTCATTAGTGAGAGAAATAACAGGTTCAAAGAGCATTTGTATACTCCTATTTATAGGCATTTTTAAGCATTTGAACAGAATGTTTAAAAAAGATAGCAAGTTAGATACAAAACTGATTTCCTACAAGGCAATAAACTCATTACGTTTGAAGTTATCTTTTTCACTAGACAGAAATAATTTGCATTTCTATTAGACACAAAAAACTGCAGGTTCACATGAAACTTTACAGTATATTCTTTTGATCAATAGTACATAGGAAAGTCAAAAATAATGACATTCTCTAGAGAATTCAGTTATTCTTGGGTGGGCCTTTTAAACAATCTCCCAATATGACACCAAAAGGACATGCAACCTTCCCCTTGTCTTATTTCCAAGTTTAAGTAATTTTTCTTTACATGTGAATCCCTTTATGAAAAAAAAACTCCTTTACCAATTATTTTTCCATCCTAATTAGTCAAGGAGAAAATACTCCTGTTAATGTGGGCTTTTATTTTCACAGTTAATTGAGGTATAACTTACATGTAATAAAATTCACCAATTTTAAGTGTGCATATTGATGAGTTTTGGCATGCAGTTGTGTAACCACCACTAAATCAAGCCCTAGAACATCCCTCCAAACAATTCTTTCCTGCCCTTTACACTCAGTTCCCTTTCCCCACTTCAACCCGCAGACAAGCCCTCATCTGCTTTTATCACTAAGCTTTACCTCTTCTAAGATCGCCTGTAAATGGAGTCATGAGTAGTCTTTTAACTCTAGCTTCTTTCACTTAGTATAATGTTTTTGAGATTCATCCATATTATTGTGTATATCAGTAGTTCCTTTTTATTGCAGGGTAGTATTCCATTGTGTGAATATACTATAATTTATCCATTTACCATTTGATGGACATTTGGGTTGTTTCCAGTTCTTGGCTATTATGAATAATGCTGCTCTGAACATTTGCATACATGTCTGTGTGGACATATGTTTTCATTTTTCTTGGGTAGATACCTAGGAGAGGAATTGCTGGGTTATATGGTAAGTGTGTGTTTAACTTTATAAGAAATCGCCAAACTGTTTTGCAAAGTGACTTACATTTTGCATCCCACCAGCAATGTATAAGAGTTCCAGTTACTACATATTTGTAGCCGTACTTAGTATTACTGGTTTTGTTTAACTTTAGCCACTCTAGTGGGTATATAGTTCTAGGTATCTTTTCATGTGCTTATTGGCCACTTGTATCTTTTTTGTTAAGTGTCAGTTTAAATCTTTTGCCTGTTTTTTAATTGGATGGTTTGCCTTATTTTTATTGAATTGTAAGAGTTCTTTATATATTTTTGGATACAAATCCATATGTTTGCAGACATTTTCCCCTAGTCTATGATTTACCTTTTAATTTTATTAATGGTATTCCTTGGAGAGCAAAAGTTTTTAATTTTGTGAACTCTTAATTTTTTAGTTTTCCTTTTATGTTTCATGTTTTAGTAACTACGAAATCTCTGCCTATGCCAAGGTCACAAGAGATTTTCTACTGTTTACTTTTAGAAGTTGTATGATTTTAGCTTTTATTTTTAAGTCTATGATCCTTTCCAGGCTAATATTTGTGTATGGTATGAATTAAGGGTCAAACTTCCTATTTTTTCCATACACATAGCCAGTTGTTCCAGAACCATTTGTTGAAAACACTGTTCTTTCTCCATTGGATTACCTTAGTACATTTGTTAAAAAATAAATTGACCATTTACATATGGATGTATCTCTAAACTCTGTCTCTTCTAATTCTTATGTCTGTCTTTACATCAGTATATCACCACCACACTGCCTTAGTTTTTGTAGTGAGTCCTAAAATCTGTTGGTGTGAGCCCTTCAAAATTCTTCTTTTGCTTTAGATTATTGTGATATTTTTGATGTTTTTTATTTCCTATATATTTTAGAATGAGTGTGGCTATTTCTACAAAATTACTACTGGGATTTTTATTGGGATTGTACTGAATCCATATATCAATTTTTTTTCTTACCTTTGCAATTCTTCCAATACATGAACATGGAATATCTCTCTATTTAATTCCTCTTTAATATCTTTCAGTAACGTTTTGTAGTTTCAGTATGCAAATGTTGAATATTTTTTGTTAAAATTTTTCCTAAGTATTTTTTTATGCTGTTACAAATGGAATTAGGTTTAAAAAATTTTTTTTAATTGTTCATCAGTGGTAATATACAACTGATCTGTATATTGACCTTGTATCCTGTGACCTTGCTAAATTCACTTAATTTTCCTTCAATTTTTAGATTCCTTTCCAATGATGCATATGCCTTTTATTTCTTTGTGTTGCCTTTTGCATTAGTTAGGACCTGATGTTGAATAGAATTAGTGAGAACAGGCATCCTTGCCTTCACTCTTTAACTATTTTAAGTATGTAATGTTACTTGTTGGTTTCTCATAAGTGCCCTTTCTCAGGTTGAGGATATTCCATTCTGTTTTTGGTTTGCTGAGTTATTCTGATGAATCATTGAATTTTATCCAATACGTTTCTTCATCGATTGAAATGGTATTATAGGTTTTCCCTTTTATTATAGCAATATGACAAATTACATTGATTTTTCAAGTGTTACACCAGTCTTTCAGGGTAAACTCTACCTGGTTATAAGGTATTTTCTTTTTATATATTACTATATTTGACTTGTTGATGTTTTGTTAAAGATTTTTTATTTGTGTTTATGAGGATTATTTGTTTGGTCTTTTGTGATGTCTTCTTCAAGTTTTGGTATCAGGGTAATACTGACCTTATAAAATGAGTTGGAAAGTGTTCACTTCTCTTTTCTGAAAGAACTTGTGTAGTATTTGTATTATTGTATTTTAAAATGTATTATAAATTCAGCAGTGAAGTCATCTGGGCCTGTAGTTTTCCTTATGTGAAAGTTTTAAATCATGAAATCAGTATCTTTAGTTAATATCATGCTGTTCAAGTTTTCTACTTCATTTTGAATCTGTTTTGATCATTTATATCTTTCAAGAAATTTGTGCACTTTACCCAAGTAGCCAAATAGAGTTGCTTATGGTATTTTCTTATCCTCTTTTGAAGGATCTATTATAATGCCATTTATTCCTGATATTGGTAATTTGTTTTTTATCTCGATCACTTTAAGTAGAGGTTTATTAGTTTTATTATCTTTTCAAAGAGCCAGCTTTTGATTTCACTGAGTATCTCAATAGTTTGTCTATTTTGTGTTTCACAGATTTTTCACTCTGAAATTTAGTATTTCCTCCCTCATAAATACTTTCAACTGTTTCCTTTTCCTATCTTCCTAAGGTAGAAATTTAAATCACTTTTTTTTTCTTCTTTTCTAATATAAGCATTTAAAGCTATATGGATTTACTCTAATCACTGCTTCTACTATTTCTCATTTTGATATATTTTGTTTCCACTTATATTCAATTCAAAATATTTTTTAATTTCCCTTACGATTTTTTTCTTTGACCCATGTGTTATTTAGTAGTGTGCTGCTTTATTTTCAGATTTTCAGGATACTTTTTAGGTATAGGTTTCCAATTTAATTCCATTGTGGTCAGAGAATGTACTCTATGTGGTTTCGTCCTTTAAATTTTATTGAGAAATGTTCTGGATATTCATGAAAAGAATGTGAATAAATGCTGTTATTAGTAGAGAAGTCCATAAATGTCAGTTCAAGTTGATTATCTGGCAGAAATCTATCATTGTGCTAATTTTCAACTTGTTTTATCAGTTAGTTAGAGAGGAGTGGGTGTTGGAATTTCCAGCTGTAAATGTTAATTTATGTATTTTTTCCTTTTAAGTCTATCAGTTTTTGTTTTGTGTATGTTAGAGCTTTATGATTAGGCACACATACATTAATATGTATTGATTCTTATCATTATGATATACTGCTCTTTGTCTATAGTACAACTAATGGTGTTAAAGTCTGTTTTGTTTGATATTAATATAATCACTCTAGAGTTCTTTCATTCACTGTTTGGATGGCATATCTTTTTTCTCTCTTTTTATTTTCAACCTCTTTGTGTTTTTTAAAGTGCATATTTTGTAGATAACATATTGTTGGAAACAGCTTTTTTATCCAGTTTGACAATCTCTAACTTTTGATTAAAGCGTTTATTTCATTTATATCTTACGTATTTATTGATATGGTTATATTAGCTCTGCTGTTTTGCTATTCATTTTCTAATTGCTTCAAATGTTTTTGTTCTCTGAATTCTTTATGCTAAGAAAATAATTTTGGTGTATCATTTGAACTAGTTTATTAGCTTTTTAGTTTTATTTCTTTGCATTTGGTTGTTCTAAAGGTTGCAACATGGATCTTCAATCTATATCTCAGTCTATTTAAAATGAATTACTTCAGATAAAATGTAAGAACCTTCAAGTAATATAGTTCCATATGCTTTCCCTTCTTTGTGCTATAGTCATGTATATTATATACATTATAAGCCCAAAAGTTTTATGATTTTTGTTTTAAACAGTTGTCATTTAAAGAATCTAGGGGAACAAAAGAAAAAAATTTACATTTAGTGTTTTTTATTTACCCACATATTTACCATTTTTCTTTATGTCTGAGTTGCCATCTGATGTTCCTTTCTTTCGTTCTGAAGAAATTTCATTATTTCCTGGAGTGCCAGTATACTGGCAATGGATTCTCTTGTTTTTATTTATCTAAAAATGTCTTTATTTCACTTTTTTTTTTTAATATAGTTTTCCTCCTGGTTAAATAAAACCAAGACTTTGTGGAACTTTTTTTCTTTCAACACTTTGACTTAGTCATTCCAATGTGGCCTCCATTGTTTCCAAGGAGAAGTCCATCATTGATATTCTTGTTCCCCTGAGTGTAATGTGCCTTTTTTAAATCGCTGCTTTCAAAATTTTTTTTATATGTTTGACTTTCAGAAGCTTGACTATGATATGCCTAGGTATGGTTTTCTTTCTGTTTATCTTACGTGGGATTTGTTGAGCTGTTTCATTCATTCTTCTGCCACTTCAGATTTTTCTCTTTAGCCCATCTAGTAAAATTTTTTATTTCAATTATTATGCTTTTCAGCTCTAGAATTTCCACTTTGTTCTTTCATAGTTTTCATTTCTTTGTTGAGATTTCCTATGTGTTTACTCAATAACACCATTTTTTCCATTTGAATATATTTATAATAGCTGTTGTGAAATTATTGTCTGCTCAATCCACCATGCAGACCCTCTCAGAATCAGTTTCCATTCATTTTTTTTTTT
>JAQQAC010020896.1:54822656-54835473 GCA_029783875.1 Phataginus tricuspis | reverse complement strand
CCCTGAACTGGGGAGATTGGGAAGTCAGTCCCCGCAGGCAAGAAAGTCCAAAATTCACAGTTCATACCTCATGCATTTTCTAAATGTAGTGCTCAACTTTCTACCTACTTTTGATTCTTTGCCAGTATTGCAGATGGTCAATTATAATTTTTTGTTCTGTAGTTATCATTTCCTTCTTTGTAGGGAACTGTCTTCACATTGCCATTATCAGATGTCCCACTTATCATGTCTTTTAGCCATTTTATAACACTTGGTAATCTCCCAGTTTAACAAAGAAACACATGTCAGAGGCTCAGAATTTGCCAGTAGGCAAATAAATCTATCTAGATGATTAATATTGTTTTGTTTTTATTCTAGTATCTTCAAGATTACCTTCTTTGTAGCATATTTTATAGGTTTTCCAATTATGGCAATATAAAGTTTCCCTTTTAAATGATAGAGCAAAAATTGTGCAGGTGGTATACAAATAATTGATGTTTGTGAAATAGTGATGTAATGTATTATCCTTACCTTCACACGTTGTTTTTAGAGAATGCCTCTTTCCCCTCCTTCCTCTCTCCTCCTCTCCTTTCCCTCTAACTCTCAGCCAGAATAAATTCAGAATATTGACTGCAGGAATGCACTAGTCCAGAATACAATTTATCCCAAATCTGCTTCTTCCTAAAATCATTTCTGTTCAACCTCCATTTTTGCCTTCATGCTCTAACTCCTGCCTGAGCAAAAGACAAGATTTTTTGTGAGTTCTCTCCTCCCATTCTCAGATTGCGTTTATTTGCGCTATAGTTTTCATTTATATAAAAAATTTGGATTTAAGAGATGACTCCACTGTCGAATTAGATTCAGTAAAACAAACAGGTATAGTTTTCCTCAACATCTTTCTACATTTAAGTTAATTGGGACTTTTAATTCATTGTCCTCATTTTCTCCTCAAAGGTTATCACATAGAAAGAAGAGAGGTGATTAAAGTGAACCCCTGTAGATCACTTTCAGTTTTACTTCCTCATATATTTACTTTATATCCAGCGATAATTTATTAGTTTTAAAAAAACAAAAATTTAAATGGTTTTATTGTTTGGAAGTAACTAGTGCATTGGAGAAGTATATTGGACGTGTGCTCATAACATTGATCTTCTGTTACCAGGGAAAAAGGAAAAGCCAAAGAAGTTCACTAAACAACCAAAAAAGCAGATGTCTTCACCTTGTGGTCAGAAGAAAGAAAAGACTTTGGAAAAGGTAACTAAATTGTCTGTTATAATTTTAAGGTTCACATTGTAAAAAAAGCAAGTATAGCCAGGAAAAATTTGAAAAAGAAGAGTAAAAAGTACCCCAATGGGGGAGGGAGGATGGGTGAGGTAGGTGAAGAGGATAAAGAGGTACAACCTTCAAATTATAAAATAGATCAATCACAGGAATGGAAGGACAGCATGGAGAGTATCCCATATGTTATAGTATCTTGGTGTGATGGCAGAGTGTGGCTACACTTGCTGTGCTGACCATTTGGTAATGTATATAATTGTCAAATCACTGCTGTACATTGAAACTAATAAAATACTGTATACCAACTATATTCTAATTTTTAAAAATACAATGGAATGCTAGCAGTGTAAAAATGAATAAAGAAGTTCCATAGAGACTGAGAATAAAGATCTCTAAGATTTATTGATAGGTGAAAAAAAAGGAAAGTGCAGAATAGTATGCATAGTGACATATTTATATTACCATATATGTAGAATAAGTAGAACAATATTTATGAATTTCCTTGTATATGCATAAGGTATCTATGAAAAACTACACAAGAAATTTATAAGATTGGTTGCCTCTATGGAAAAGAACTGAATGTCTGGGGGACAGAGGCTTTTTATTATAAGTGCTATGTGAACCTTTTGAATTTTGAACCAATATTACTTATTCAAGAAGTAAGATAAACTTAAAAATTTTTAACAAACTATCTTTTAAAATAAATTTTTCTCTCCCCATGCCTTCAAAGGAAGGGATAAAAAGCCAGGTAGGCCTAAGAGGACAGTAATAACCACAGTTGGCTAAAAGAGATTCAAAAAATGTGTGAGAGGCTGGGTTGAGAAAAGTTCCACACAATTACATTGGATGGGTTGTTAAGTACCACAAGTACATGAATAGGTGAATTCTAAAAGGTTGCTTAAGCTGGGGCTTCCAGGTCAGACAGGTCAAGTTGGGTTCAAATTCTTGGTCTGTATCTTTTTGGCCAAGTTTGTTAACTTCTCCGAACCTGTTTTATTATAGAGATAATAATAGTACCTGTCTCATATGGTTGTTACAAGGATTAAATGAAATAATACCTGTAATGTTCTTGATACAGTGTCTTGCATTTTATAAATGTAAGCTTTTTATTATTAACACTAATCAGTAAATATGTTCTAATTGGGCCTTAATGTCTCCTTTTTCTTAGTCAACTTCTAGAGATGTGTCTCCTTTCATGTGAGTATTGCTCCTTAATCTAATCAGATGGTCACTCTTAACGCATCAGTGCTGATTTTTAATTTTCTCAATAGTGTGAGTATGCAGAAGAATAAGTGGGATGCCACAAGATCCTTGAGATTCAACCAAGATGCACAAAGAGAAGATGGTAATTTTCATTATCTGGGTAATGTACAAGTTAGGTATAAATAACAGAGAGGAGTCTCATTTTATGAAGTATGCTGAGTAGCTTTAAAGGTTCCAACTGAAATAAGGTCCAAAATTAGCACATTCCTTAGGCATCCACCAGAGTTTTATTACTAGACAATCCCAGCAGATAATGTATTGTTTTATGTACCTGTGGTTTTGAGGTCTCTCAAACTGACTTGCTCATTATTTTTTACTCTAAAGATGACTGAATATGTTCTAGGTTGGTTTACAGTAATGTTAAAAGCAACACAATTATCGATGTTTGAGCCATTTTGCCACTTGCTGCCTAAAATTCTTCAAAGATAAATAGGTGTATATGTCTTTAAAGTAATATACAATGATATTTTCATAAATGCTCGATGATTGCAGCCTCTAAGAAGTAAAAGTTATAAACCATCCTCATGCAAAAGTAAGGTTTGTTATTTGTTACCTTTAGATCAGCGTCGGATGTCTGAAATTACAGGGCACCTAATAAAGATGAGATTAGGTGATCTGGACCGAGTCAAGTCAAAGGAAGCAAAAGAAGTAAGAATTATATACTAGTGTGTACTGTGTTTGCTTGATTACACTTCCCTACTTTACTTTCATCGTGAGGAGTATAAAAATATTTTAGGCAGAATTTTAGAAGAGTAATTTAAATATTTTTACATTCTGTACCAGTTAGCCAGTTCATTCTCATAAAAGTTTTCCAGCACCTCTTATTATCCATGGTCCATAGGTGCTCAATAACACACATAATAAAGTACATTGTTGCTGAAATTGTAAGGTCAAACAAGAGTAGATTAACTGCATTGCTAACCAAATGCTCACTACCCAGAGAGTGACTTTCTGGAAGTTGCTGATTTCAGTCAACTCTGCATGTGTGCATCTCTAAAGTAAGGTGGTATCTTGCTGAAAATGATGGTTAGAAATACCTGTATTCTTACTAGACTTACATATTAGTCATAGTGTCATGATAATTGGTATTATGTAGTCACAATAACTCTTGCCCTTGTTCTTTTAAAAATTTATTTCCCTTTGAAATGTCTAAAAGAAAACATTAAAAAATCTTTATCACCTTGGGTTAGGCAAATATTTCTTAGCTATGACACCAAAAGCATGATCCATAAAAGAAAAAATTGACAAATTGGACTTCATCAAAACTGAAAAGTTCCTCTTTTTGAAAGACACTATTAAGAGAATGAAAAGATATGCCATGAACTATGAGAAAATATGTGTAAAACCCATATCTTTTGTATCCAGAAAGAATTTTTATCCAGAATATATAAAGACCTTTCAAACTCAATAATAAAATAATTCAACAAAAATTAATGGGCAGAGATGAACCATCTTATGAAAGAAGGGATACAGAGGGCAAATAAGCACATGAAAAGATGCAACATTAGTCATTAGAGAAATGTAAATTAAAACCTCAATGAGATACCATCACATACCACCTAGAACGTCTAAAATTAAGAAAAAAGAAAAGCTGGCCAGGATGTAGAGCAACGGGAGCTCTCGCGTATAGCTAACAGGGGTGCCTAAAGAAACAGCCATTTGGAAGACAGTTTGTCAGCTTCTTACAAAGTTTAGACATTGACTCACCATACGAATCAATTCACACAGTTTATAATAGCTTTATTCACATTCACCAAAAACTAGAAACAACCCAAATGTCCTTTACCTGGTGAATGAATAAACAGATTGTGGCACATATAAAAAAGAAAAAACTACTTTTGTATCTATGATACATGCAACAACATAGGTGAATCTCCTATACACTATGCTAAGAGAAAATTGCCACATTCAAAAGGCTACTGACTGTATGATTCTATTTATATAATGTTTTGGAAAATACAAAAATATAAGGACTTAAAACATTTACTTAAATGCTTTTGCCAGGAATTGGTGGTAGCAAATGGGTTAACTTAAAAGAGGCACAAAGGTATTTTCTTGGGGTGATGGAACTGATGTATGTCTCCATTATAACAATGGCCACACAATTGTACTCATGTCAAAACTCAGAACTCTACACTAAAAAGCTTGAATTTTACTGTATGTAAAAAATCAAAATTCTAAATTGAAAAGTAATGCAATTTTAATAAAGCAGAACTTCCACTGATTCTGTAGAAATTATAATAATTTAAGTTTACTCCTTTACCATGCAGTTTGCTGGAGGTATTTATTCCAGGCTTGAAGCACAGATGAAGGCCTCCATGCCAGTCAGTGCACGGCAAAGCAGCTCAGAGAAAAACACAAGGTAAATCAGCATAGGTGAACTCAGAATGCCACTGGCTTTGAGGTGATTTTTTTTTTATTTTAGGGAAAATCATATGAACACTAGAGACATACAACTTGAGTTTGTTTTTGTCTGGTTTCAAGGATTACATCAACAACACATTAATCACAACCACATTTTAACTTAAAAGTTAAGACAAAATTTAACGAAAGTGTAGTTTTTTTAGTTTTCTGTTTATTGAGTCAGCTGAGACAACAGATAAAATACAAGCTGATAAAAATGTAAGCTACAGTGCTTAGTAGAATTTTTATGCTATTCATAGGTTATATAGTTACTTAATATAAATCATTGAAGTCTTTCTCATTTCTCGTTTTATATTATTTCTCTTAATAAAAGTTCTAACTTCTGGGTCCTATGTCATTTTATCACACATATTCTATTAAAAATTAACAGTTACTTAGATTTGATCATTAATACTGCAGATCCAAACATCTATCTGCAATTCTGAAATACAAAGAACTCACAAAACCAAAAACTTTCTTCATATATTTGTGGCAACTCAAACCTAAACTGAATTACTTTGATACTTTTTGTAAGTGTTATTTACCCTACTTAATGTAAATATTCATTTATTTCACCATTGATGTGTTTGATTATAGGGCTCCAGATCCATAATACATAATATACCATATTATCTCCCAAAACTCAAAAAATAATTCAATTCCAAAAGCCATTTCACTCCAAGGGTTTTTAAAAGTGGATTGTGGAGCTATATAAAGTTTCATTAAACTTTGATACTGTCGAGCAATAACCTAAACCAGCAACAGTTTCCTATTGTTTTAGAAGCACCTTTGACATTCTATTCTGTTTAAAAAATCTAGGTCTAAAACCCGTTTTGGTCCAGGGCGTCCTGCATAAGGCACCTTACCACATAACTAACTACAAATACAGAAGACATACCTCTGAACAACTGAAAATTGCTCACTTCTTGAAGATCTTCAGAACAATGACTTCTAAATATTCTAAGTTACGTATTATTCTTGCAAGCTACATAAATCATAATCCTAAGGAAAATGTATAAGGTCTTATGAAACCTAACTGTAAATATGAAACTTCTTAAATCTAATTTTCTTTTAGTGTGATGCTAGGTTACGTAGAAAAATTAGTATTCACAAATTTGCATAGCTAAGACTCCTAATATCTGTTATCTTTTATTTATTTGGAAAGCCCCTTAAAACAGTTATAATTACTACTTTAGTGATGTCTAGAAGAAAAGATTCACAAATTTGCATAGCTAAGACTCCTAATATCTGTTATCTTTTATTTATTTGGAAAGGAAGAGGCCTAAACACTCAATCAGCTAAAATTTTTAAGACGTAAAAAATTAGGGGGACACAGCTGGTAAGGTCCTGTGCATGTGCACTGATTGTAGTATGTCTTTTGGCTGTAAATCTTGGGATAGCATTGAGAACTGCAGTTTGTGTGATGAAATTCCCAGTGATGCTAATTTTAAGTTTGCATGAATATTAAGGAGTGACAGATTTCAAGATTGCATTGAATAAAGTTTCAAGGTAAGGTATTTCCTGTGTTAGGCAGAAGAGTTCATTTTTTCAACATTATTTCATGGAAAGCACAATGGTAATCCAACTTTTTTTTCTCAGTTTTTAATGTTTTTCTATTGGTCATTTGAGCTGGAATTACTAATTATTACCCCTTTCCTCTGTGAAGCTAGTGCCATTCTGAATTTGTTAAAATAACTTTTGGCAGTTTTAGGATAGTAAATCATTTCAGTTGTGTGAGACATCCATTATACAGTTCTCAGGTCTCTAAAACCCAACCATATTTCTGTAGCCATTCCAATAGCCCCTTAAAACAGTTATAATTACTACTTAAGTGATGTCTAGAAGAAAAGATTCCAAAATGGGTAAAAAATTGCATATATTCAAAAGAAATGAAAATAAAATTCTTCTCTACAGACCCATTAATTTTTCTGACCAAGCAGAAAGAGTGCTCAGGGAAAATTTTTTCCAGACCATGAGCATATAAAAAAATTATGTGTTTGGAAATTACATGTTGGTCTCTGAAAAACTTTAAGATGCACTGTTTCTCATTTTAGTCTTCATTTGCCTTATAATTGAAATTTCAACATATTATTTAGAGAACAGACTGACAGTGTGTGACAGACGGCAATTTCCATTGAAATGTTAAAGTGTTACAGTCAGTTTACATGTACAGAAATTATTATTTTCAGTGTGTGTTTTAGTTGATAAATGAAATGGATGTTTTTTGATGTTATATATGTATGGCTTTGCCAAGCATTTTGAATTCTGTTTGGAAATTTTGTTCCAGATTATATGTTTTTCAATTGTTTGATATTTTTTAAATTATAAAAATTTTATTTTCAAAAGAAAATATTTTATACATGATCTGTAAACCCTGTTAAATACCAGAGCCTTGTTTAGTTTACTGTATTCTCTGATTAAAAGGATTTAGGTTTGTACATGTTATATGTCATGTGATGGTCTCAACTAGAAGAGAAGATATGCTCTTTTGATTTTTAACTGACGGTAAAAAGCCAAATTGCTTCTCCCTTGGGGAGGTTGTACCACTGAATTGGTTTTTACAAACTAGCATATATCAGAATTTGATTTCTTCACAGTATGGTTTTATTCTGTTAGTGTCCATAATACATAACACAGGTACCACATTTTGATCAAACTCTGAATGGCATTTCTTTTGCCAAATACTGTGAGGTTTCACCTTACATTAATTCTGAATTAAAATTTCTTTAGTTGAAATAAATGTTAATGACAAAAGTTGTTTGAAAAGTCCTTGAATCAGTCCACCTTCTCAGAAAAAGTCTGCATGGGCCCTATGTGACAGGTTTTCATGAAAATTAGCTCTGTTACAAGGTGAACTTTGTAAATTTTAAGATTGTTTATCCTTGTAAAGATTCAGCAATGCATTTGAGGGATAAAATACTGCAAAAATGATATTCGGTAACAGTGCTGATTCTACGCTGTTGGATTGTTTTTTCTGTAATTTTCCTTTTTCAGAACACTCAGCCAGATATTGTGAGATGTATAATTGTTTTGGAAGCTGAGGCTGAACCTCTATTATGCTATTTTGCTAAAGGCAAATTTTAATATAAAGACAAAAAATGTCTTTCATCTCCAATACCTGGGATGAATTCTTCAGCCATCCTTCAGCCACTCATTGAGCAACAATTATGAATCTCACCTTTTCATACATCCCAATTAAAAGGCACTGGATACCTAGAAGTTCAATTCTAATAGGCAAGCTCTTCCACTCTATGTTAAAGCTGATCTATTGGGAAAGATGATATGGGGATAATATTCCCATCCTTGTAGGATTGTTGGTGAATTAAATGATTTATAGACCTAAAACAACATAGTATTTTCTGGTTAAGCCCTCCATAAATGTTAATTGTTATTGTGTTGCATTGTTATTTTAATATTTGGAAAGGAGTCTTAAATTTTTTAAGATGAGGGTTTGATATTCATCTTCTTATAATTTGAGTTGCTAAGAATGATGTGTATTTGTGTCGAATGCAAGAAGGAAAAGAGGTCTCTAATACTTTAATGGTTGCTCGGGCATCATTTGTTACTTTATTATATTAAAGGTCTTGTGTTGTTTAGGCAGAATAAACATCATTTGTAAGAAGAGCTAGGTAGGAAAACTCTGATATTTGCTAGTGAGTGACCTGTTCTGTTTTCAAAGACATTTACAGAGGAGGAGAGAGTGAAGACTACAGCATAGTCTAATAGCAGCCCTCCTTCCAAGATGTATCTTTCCAGGAGAAAATGTAGCTAGCTTGCCTCTTACTATATGTCTATAAGGCCAGTTCTTATCAAACTAGAGGTGATGTAGAAGAGTAGTGCTGTTTGTCGAATGTAAATGCTGAGGATGGAGCTAGCTTTCTTAGATGCCTTATGTCCTTTAGCCTGACAGTAAACCCCCCAGTTGGGTATCATCCCCATTTTATAGGCGGAGAAGAAAGCTCAGGGAGACACACTGGGATTGGAATCTGCACCTATCAGCACGTTCCAAAACCTTCTTGGAACAATTTTACCTTGGATTACCTGAAACATTCTCTCCTGGAGTAATTCCTGCCTCACTGGCAGCTCTTTCAGGCTGGAAACAAGTGACCCAGCTCACTTGCTGTACTTCTAGTCTTTATCCAACTGCCTATGTGACATTGGTACTTGGAATTCTAGTAGGTGTCTCCAACTTCACACAAATCAAAACAATTATCATATATCTTCCTAACACTGTCCCCGCCAACTGCCTTCTTGTCCAAGCCCAGTCTTCCCTAGAACAGTAAATGGCGCTATTGCCAACCCAAGTAGACAAACCAAATATCTATAAATTATTCCTTATTCCTCTCTTTCCTTCACTAGTCATTAGCATCTTTTACATGAAGGGCTACGAAAGCCTTCTAAGTGCTTCCACTCCAACCTCTGTTATCCACATAGCAATTATAGTGATACTGAAGTGTGAATCAGATCACATCACTCCCCTGCTTAACACCCCAGTAGCACCGTTTCAAACAGAGTAAATCCAACTGCCATTGCTCAGGTTGACAAAGTCTTACATGCCTAGCTCCTGGTTGCCTCGCAGACTTTTTTCCTTCTTGCTTACTAGATTCCAGTCACATTAGCCTAGCTGTTACTCCAATAAGTAACCTCTTTCCCACCTTTCATCTCACATTAGCTGTCCCCACTGTCTAGAAGTCACTGTCTTATAATTCAGATTTAAGTTTAATGTCATTTCCTCACAGGAGACATTTCCCATGAACCCAATCTAAGGTGGCTACCCAAGTCACTCTCATCACATTATCATAGTTTATTTCTGCACATATATGACACTATTACTACAATATTTTAATTTTTTAATTTGTGGTTTTCAATTTCCCATGACAGAAGATGAAATTAAATGCATCCAAATTGGAAAAGAAGTAAAACTATATTCACAGATGACATGATGTTTTATATATAGGAAATCTTAAGAAATCCACTAAAAACCTATTAGAACTTATAATTGAATTCAGTAAGATTTCAGGATACAAGATCAATATACAAAAATCTATTTCAATATGCTAGCAATGAAAAATATGAAAATTCAATTAACAGTTTCCTTTACAATAACATAAAAATACTCTATTTAAAAAAGAAATGTATAATGTATATTCTGAAAAATATATCGCTGAAAGAAATTTTAAAAGGCCTAAATAAATGGAAGGACATCTCATGTTCATTGATCAGAAGATTTAATATTATTAAGTTGGCAATACTCTTCAACTTGATACATACATTTGCCACAATTCCTTTCAAAATCTTAGCAGGCTTCTTTGTAGAAGTTGACAAGCTGATTTTAAATTCAGATAGAAACTGAAGGGATCCAGAATGGGCAAAACAACTTTGAAAAAGAACAACGAAGATTCACACTTTCTAGTACTTACTACAAAGCTACAGTAGACAAGACAGTGTAGTACTAGCATAAGGATAGACAAATAGATCAATGGAACAAACTGAGAATCCAGAAATAAACCCATGTATCTATGGTCAACTGATTTTCAACAAATGTGCCAAGACCATTCAATGGGGAATGTCTTTTCTATAAATGGTGGTAGGACAACTGGATAGCCTCATGCGAAAAAATGAATTTGGACATTTACCTCATACCATGTACAAAAAATTGACTCAAAGTGGATTAGAGACTTATATGTAATAGCCAAAACTATAAAACTTTTAGAATAAAACATAAAGGTAAATCTTCACAACCTTGGATTTGGCAGTAGATACTTAGATCTGACACTAAAAGCACAAGCAATAAAATAAATAAATAAATAAATAAATAAATAAAAGACCTCACTAAAACTGAAAACATTTGTGCTTCAACAGACACAATCTAGAAAGTGAAGAGACTGCCTACAGAATGGGAGAAAATGTTCAAAAATCATATGTCTTATAAGGGACTTAATCCAGAATATATGAAGAACTCTTACAACATTAAAAAAGACAACTCTGCTTTTAAATGGTAAAGGAGGTGAATCGATATTTCTCCAAAGAAGACATACAAATGGTCAATAGCACTTGAAAAGATGCTCAACATGATTAGCCATCAGGGAAATGCGTATCAAAACCACAGTGAGATATATCATACCCAGTAGAATGACTAAAACCAAAAAGCCTCCTAATAATATATTCCCAAGAATATGATGAAATTGAAACCCTCACTAACTGCTGGTGAGAATGTAAAATGGTATAGCCACTTTGAAAAGCAAACTGGCCATTCCTCAAGAAAATTAAATACTGAGTTAACATTTACTTACCAATTTTTCCTAACAGGTATATAATTTTCTACTTAGTGTCTTCCTGTATTTACCCATATGCATATATCCATGCACAGGGCAGTATTATCTGCTTTTTCTACAGTTGGAGAAACTGAGACCTACCCCACCCATGGCAACTTGTCTGAAGGCAACAGAAAAGAATGATCTAAGCATTGCACTCTTGATGACAGTATTGCTATGTTAAATTAGGTAATATATACATGTAAAGCACTTAAAATAGTGCCTGACATACAGTATACAGTAAGTGCTCAAAAAATATTAGGTATTAGTATCAGAACATTTTTAGAAATAAATATACAGTGCTTATTCCCATTTTTGGCCTTGGTTCACATTGGTCTCAACATACAATACTTTCCTTTTATTTTGCTACCCATCAACATTTCTTTCTCCAAGTCCCTGCTCAGATCCCACCTCCTCAGTGAATCCTTGGATCTCTCTCTTCTGAATTGTATTGCACTTATGATATTGTTACAGTTTAGCAGTGAGGTGTTCTCATTAAATTTTTTGCTAATCTTGATTCTCCAGCCAACTCTTATGATATTAGTAATATTATGTAGATATATAGATGATGATATGTATAAAATATTTGAAAAAAACATGACAGTGTTTACACTTGTTCACTTTGAGTGGTGGGTACAGTTGTTGGTTGTTATACACCCTCTGTTTGTCTGTGGTTAATGCATTTTCCCAAACAGAAGAAAAAAGTCAACCAGAAGCTACTGACCATTAAAATTATGAGAATTTCGAAATAAAATTAAGAGAAAGTAAAGCTTCATTAAGAAATGCAGGTAATAACTGTCAATTATTTCACATTAGGAACAAATACTTGAGGTGATCTCTGAAGTGCATTCATGTCTAACCATAAGCAGTCATATGATAACATAGCCATATATACTCAAGGAAGAGAGCTGACTTCTTCCCCCGTAAGCAGTAGAACTGAGTACTTGTTAAGTGACATCTATGGCCAACAAATCACTGTAAAAGGCTTTCTGACAAAGGTTTTAGTGGGGCCTAGAGTTGGTATTTTTTTAAAGGTTACCAGCTGATTTTATTGTGCAGCTGGGTTGAGAACAATACTGCTATGTGACATGATGGGTTTAAATGACTAGCACTATAAACCACAGCTAGAGGTGTTCTAAGGAGCATTTTTTAAAAATCGAGAAAGCAAACCGAATTCAAAAACACATCAAGAGGATCATACACCATGATCAAGTGGGATTCATGCCAGGGATGCAAGAATGGTACAACATTCGAAAATCCATCAACATCATCCACCACATCAACAAAAAGAAGAACAAAAACCACATGATCATCTCCATAGATGCTGAAAAAGCAATTGACAAAATTCAGCATCCATTCATGATTAAAACTCTCAACGAAATGGGTATAGAGGGCAAGTACCTCAACATCATAAAGGCTATATATGACAAACCCACAGCTAACATCATACTTAACAGCGAGAAGCTGAAAGCTTTTCATCTAAGATCGGGAACAAGACAGGATGCCCACTCTCTCCACTGTTATTCAACATAGTACTGGAGGTCCTAGCCACGGCAATCAGACAAAACAAAGACATACAG
>JAQQAC010020896.1:54779645-54822556 GCA_029783875.1 Phataginus tricuspis | reverse complement strand
CCTGTACTCTGAAAACTACAAGACACTCCTAAGAGAAATTAAAGAGGGCACTAACAAATGGAAATGCATCCCATGCTCTTGGCTAGGAAGAATAAATATTGTCAAAATGGCTATAATACCTAAAGCAATCGACAGATTCAATGCAATCCCTATCAAACTACCAACAGCTTTCTTCAATGAAGTGGAACAAATAATTCTAAAATTCATATGGAACCACAAAAGACCCCGAATAGCCAAAGCAATCCCGAGAAGGAGAAATCAAACGGGGAATTACGCTCCCTGACTTCAAGCTCTACTACAAAGCCACAGTAATCAAGACAATTTGGTATGGCACAAAAACAGACCCACAGACCAATGGAACAGAATAGAAAATCCAAACATTAACCCAAACATATACAGTCAATTAATATTTGATAAAGGAGCCTTGGATATACAATGGGGAGACGACAGCCTCTTCAGCAGCTGGTGTTGGAAAACCTGGACAGCTACATGTAAGAGAATGAAACTGGACTACTGTCTAGCCCCATTCACAAAGGTAAACTCAAGGTGGATCAAAGACCTGAATGTAAGTCATGAAACCATAAAACTCTTAGAAAAAAACATAGACAAAAATCTCTTGGACATAAACATGAGCGACCTCTTCATGAACATATCTCCCCGTGCAAGGGAAACAAAAGCAAAAATGAACAAGTGGGACTATATCAAGTTGAAAAGCTTCTGTACCGCAAAGGACACCATCAGTAGAACAAAAAGACATCCTACAGTATGGGAGAATATATTCATAAATGACGTATCTGATAAGGGGTTGACATCCAAAATATATAAAGAACTCATGCACCTCAACAAACAAAAAGCAATAATCCAATTAAGAAATGGGCAGAGGACATGAATAGACACTTCTCTAAAGAAGAAATTCAGATGGCCAATAGGCACATGAAAAGATGCTCCACATCACTAATCATCAGAGAAATGCAGATTAAAACCACAATGAGATATCACCTCACACCAGTGAGGATGGCCAACATCCAAAACACAAACAACAACAAATGTTGGCGAGGATGTGCAGAAAAAGGAACCCTCCTACACTGCTGGTTGGAATGCAAATTAGTTCAACCATTGTGGAAAGCAGTATGGAGGTTCCTCAAAAAACTCAAAATAGAAATACCATTTGACCCAGGAATTCCACTCCTAGGAATTTACCCTAAGAATTTAGCATCCCAGTTTGAAAAAGACATGTGCACCCCTATGTTTATCGCAGCACTATTTACAATAGCCAAGAAATGGAAGCACCTAAGTGTTCATCAGTAGATGAATGGATAAAGAAGATGTGGTACATATATACAATGGAATATTATTCAGCCATAAGAAGAAAACAAATCCTACCATTTGTAACAACATGGATGGAACTCGAGGGTATTATGCTCCGTGAAATAAGCCAGGCAGAGAAAGACAAGTATCAAGTGATTTCACTCATCTGTGGAGTATACAAACAAAGGAAAAACTGAAGGAACAAAACAGGAGCAGACTCACAGAACCCAAGAATGGACTAACAGTTACCAAAGGGAAAGGGACTGGGAACGATACGTGAGAAGGGAGGGATAAGGAGGGAAAAGGGGCATTACAATTAGCACACGTAATGCAGCGGCGGAGGACACAGGAAAGGCAGTATTTATAGAAAAGACAAGTAATGATTGTATAGCATCTTACTACGCTGATGAACAGTGACTGTAGTCGGGTATGTGGGAGGTACTTGATAATAGGGGTCTAGTAACCATAATGTTGTTCAAGTGATTGTACATTAATGATACCAAAAAAATGTAACTATGTGAGGTGACGGTTGTGTTGACTTTATCGTCGTAATCAATACATATACCAAATCATGACATTGTCCATCTTAAACTTACACAATTTTATATGTCAATTATATCTCAGTAAAGCTGTCGAGAAAAACACAGTCAGCATCAAAATCAGTGACACTTAAGAAAAGATTGGAGACTATCTTGACCCTGACCTTAAAGTAGGCAAACTTTCTTAGATAAAAAAAAAATACCGTCAATGAAAGAAAAAAAATTAATCTTCATTAAAATTCTAAGTTTCTCTTCATCAAAATATACCATTAGGAAAGTATTTTATGAAGTTTGAAATGGGCAAAACTAGTACATAGTGATAAATATAAGAATAATGGTTGCCTCTGGGTTGAGGTAGAGGTGAGAAATAACTAGCAAGTAGCATAGAGGAACTGCCTGAGGTGATGAAAATCTTTCTGTATCTTAGTTTGGAAGGTGATTATATCACTGTTTAATTTTCAAAACCGAAGGGATTGTACACCTAACATTTGTGTATTTTATTGTATGTTATTTATACCTCAATTAAAAAAATAACACTGCAATAAAAATGTTTGTTCTTTATCTTCGTGTGTACATGAGTTGAAGGGTATGCATATTGTCAATATGAGTAAACCTTTCCAAACTTTTCTCCGCAGTTGTTATACCAGCTTAGACTCCTTCCAGTACTGTATGCGTCCTTTGTTGTTCTTCTACCTCACCAGCAATTAAAGTTATCAGTCAGGATAATTAAATGATGCTACAATAACTAACAACTACAAAATCTCAGTGGCTTAAATCAAACGTTAGTTCTTGCTTATGCTTCAAGTACATTGTGGGTCCTCAGTGAAGGTTTGTCTTTGTAGTCCTCAGAGAACTGGGTTGACGGAGGTGCCATCCTGATTGAAGCTTCTGTGGGACAGGTTAAAAGAACTAAAGGCTTGCCCTCAAGCTGTTAGAGTTTGTGCACAAAAGTGATACACACCACTTCTCACATTTAAGTGGCCAAAACAAGTCATGTGACCACATCTAACTTCAAAGAGTTCCCCTATTCCTACTTATAGCGTCTGACTGTTTGAATGGTTACCAGTCCAGTGAGTATGAAATGGTGTTTTGTTATTGTTATTTATATGCTCCTGATTATTACTGGAGCAGAGCATATATTCGTAAGTTTATTGGCCATTTGTGTTTCCTCCTTTGAAAATTACCTCTTTATGTCTTTTGTCCATTTTTCTGTTGAGTTTTAAAAATATGATTTGATAGGATTTCCTTATATTCTGGCTACTAATCCTTTATTGGGTATATGTGTTAT
The DNA here is from genome assembly GCA_029783875.1 of Phataginus tricuspis. Lineage (NCBI taxonomy): Eukaryota > Metazoa > Chordata > Mammalia > Pholidota > Manidae > Phataginus > Phataginus tricuspis. The sequence goes on along the minus strand of JAQQAC010020896.1, from coordinate 54,819,421 downwards.
AAATATCTTTTTCCAGATTTAGACATTTCTTCCCACTTTAAGGTGCTTTGTTCATGGAAATTAATTTTAATGTAGTCATATTAGCCATTTTTTTCATTATGGTTAGTACTTTGTATGTCTTATTTAAGAAATCCTTCTTGTTAAAAATTACATAACATCCTGTTGAATGGATGTATTACACTAGCACCCCTTTGAAGTATATTTGGGTGATATCCAACCTTATGTGACAAGTAATATGCGATGAATATTTATACATCACTTTGCTCATATACAACTATGTGGGATAAATTCCTCAAAGTGGAATACTTGGACCAAAGGTTTGTTACTTTGATATTTGTCAAGTTATCCCTCATAACTAGAGCAAACAATCTAAATATTTGTACGGACCCACAAAAGACCCCAAATAGCCAAAACAATTCTGAGAAAGAACAAAGCTGGAGGTTCACTATTCCTGATTTCAAACTTTAATACAAAGCTACAGTGATCAAAACAACGTGGTACTGGCACAAGACAAATCCATAGATCAATGGAACAGACTAAAGAGCCCAAAAATAAACCTATGCTTACATGGTCAGTTAATATATGATAAAGGAGGCAAGAATATATAACAGGGAAAAGACAGTGTCTTCAAAAAATGTTGTTGGAAAACTGGATATCTACATACAAAAGAATGAAACTGGATCATTGTCTTAGACCATACATAAAAATAAACTCAAAATGGATTAAAGACCTAAATATAAGACCTGAAACTATAAAACTACTAGAGGAACACATAGACAGTAAACTCCCAAGCATCAACATTAGAAATTTCTTTCTGGATATGTCTCCCTAGGCAAGGGAGACAAAAGCAAAAATAAGTAGGACTACATCAAACTAAAAATCTCATGCACAGAAAAAGAAAACAAAACAAAATGGCAACCTACTGTATGGGATAATATATTCATAAATGATATATCCAATAAGGGGCTAATATCCAAAATATATAAAGAACTCATGCAACTCAACACCAGAAAAACAATCGGATTTAAAAATGGGCATGGGGGGCTCTCTTGTCCCTCCTGGCATGAGCCAGGAGCTCTTTTTCCTCACTTTATTTCTGAATAAAAGGCTCTACCCTAGCTCTCCTACCTTGGGTGTTTGCTAAGTTCATTCTTCAACTCCACAAACAAGAACCCCAGCATCATCTTTGGGGGCTCGTCTGGTATAATTTCGGAGATGGGAGCTTCCTCTTAAAGCCAGACACCCCCCTGGCATGCATTCTGAAGAACTGGGAGCAATTTGATCCCCAGACCCTGAAAAAGAAGTGTCTTATCTTCTGCACACACAAGCTTGGCCTCAGTACAAACTCTCTAATGGAGAGGCTTGGCCCCTGAGAGAACTATGCAATATTATAGGGTTATGCAGCTAAATTTTTTTAATGCAAGGAAAGAAAATAGTCAAAATTCCTGTGAACTACTACAATATGGAACTAGTTTTCTAAAATTTTTTGGTGAAAATCTATTCTACTTATTGAGTTCATCATTATCTTCTAAAATTGGGAGGTTTTTAAACTAGACTCCCTGAAATGGAAGAAATTTATCTTCTGCGATACAGACTGGCTTTAAATGACTGGTGCTAGAATTGTACTTGCATTTCATTTCCAGCCCCCTGGACACACACAGTCCCTATCCGTTCAGAGCCTTCATCAGCCCTGTTAGTCTGGGGACATCTGAACCTTAACCCAGTTATGTAAACTGCTTGCCTTTAAAGTGTATTCTTGAAAACCGAGATACTTTTAGTCAAATAAGCTAAAAGGAAAGAAGGCAACTGAATATCAGTAACTCAAATCTTTGTATCAGTTCATCTATCTGTATATGTTCTTTTATGAAAAGTATTGCTAACTGTAGTCATTATGTCTCAATCTGTATGTTTGTGTGTCTAAGTGTGGAAATGGAAAATATTTTTCTACCTCCAGATGGTATTAATAAAAACTGATTTAAAGACAAGTGCTTGTGAAAATTGGGCATTCTAAAACTTCCAGAAAATTCTAATAAAAGATATTAAGCATTAATGCCAATTTAAGTTGAATTGAAACGGACATGTCCTAATGGTTATCAGCTGCCTAAGTTTACCTAAAGTCATTTAAGTTGATGTTATCTGCTAAATCTTTCAAAATAAAATGCTTAGAGCTTGACTTTGAAAAATAAATAAATAAAAATAAAAATAAAAATGGGCAGAGGACCTGAAGAGACATTTTTCCATAAAAGACATACAGATGGCCCACAGACACATGAAAAGATGGTCAACATCGCTAATCATCAGGGAAATGCAAATCAAAACCACAATGAGATATCACCTCACACCCATCAGAATGGCTAATATCAACAGGAAAACATAGCAAATGTTGGCAAGGACATGGAGGAAAGGGAACCCTCATACACAGTTAGTAAAAATGTAAATTGGTGCAGCTACTATGGAAAAAAATATGGCGGTTTCTCAAAAAAACTAAAAATAGAAATGTCATATGACCCAGCAGTTCCACTTCTGGGAATTTACCCAAAGAAAACAAAATCACTAATTTGAAAAACCCGTGGGATGCAGCAAAGGCAGTTCTAAAAGGAAAGTACAGAGCAGTACAGGTTTACCTCAAGAAACAAGAACAATCCCAAACAGTCTAAACTCACAATTAAAGGAACTAGAAAAATAAGAACAAATGAAGCCCAAAGTCAGTAGATGGAGGGACATAATAGAGATCAGAGCAGAAATAAGTAAAATTGAGAAGAATAAAATAATAGAATCACTGAAACCAGGAACTGGTTGAGAAAATAAACAAAATAGATAAACCCTTATCAGACTTATCAAGAAAAAAAAACAGTGTACACACATAAATAAAATCAGAAACAAAAAAGGAATAATCACAACAGACACAACAGAAATACAAAGAATCATTAGAGAATACTATGAAAAACCATATGTTAACAAATTGGACACCTAGAAGAAATGGACAACTTTCTAGAAAATACAACCTTCCAAGACAGGCCCAGGAAGAAATAGAAAATCTGAACAGACCAATCACCAGAAATGAAATTGAATTGGCAGGCAAAAACTTCCAAAAAACAAAATTCCAGGACAACATGGCTTCACAACAGAATTATACCAAATATTTAAAGAGGAGCTAATACCCATCCTTAAAATATTCCAAAAGGTAGACAAGGAGGGAATATTTCCAAATGCATTCTATGAAATCAGCATCACTCTAATACCAAAACCAGAAAAGACACCACAAAAAAAGAAAATTATAGATCAATATCCCCGATGAACATAGATGCAAAAATCCTTAAACAAAATATTAGCAAACCGAATTCAAAAGTACATCAAAAAGATCATCCATCACAACCAAGTGGGATTTATTCCAGGGATGCAAGGATGGTACAATATTTGTAAACTGGTCAATATCATATGTCACATCAACAAAAAGAAAAACAAAAATTGCATGATCATCCTAACAGATGTTGAAAAAGCATTTGACAAAGTTCAACAAGCATTCATGATTAAAACTCTCAACAAAATGGGTGTAGAGGGCACATATTTCAAAATAGTTAAGGCCATACACGATAAACCCACCGCCAACATCACAATAGCGAAAAGCTGAAAGCTTTCCCTCTGAGATTGGGAACAAGACAAGGATGCCCACTCTTACCACTTTTATTCAACAAAGTACTGGAGGTCCTAGCCATGGAAATCAGACAACACAAAGAGATAAAAGGCATCCAGATTGGTAAGGAAGTTAAACTGTCACTGTTTGTAGATGACATGACATTGTACATAGAAAACCTTAAAGACTCCACCAAAAAACTATGAGAATAATTGGATTCAACAAGTTGCAGGATATAAAAATTAATATACTGAAATCTACTACATACCTATATACTAACAATGAACTAACAGAAAGAGAAACCAGCAAAACAACTCCATTTACAATTGCATCAAAAAGAATAAGATATCTAGGAATAAATCTAACCAAGGAGGTGAAAGACCTTTACTCTGAAAAATACAGGACACTCATGATAGCAATTAAAGAAGACACCAATAAGTTGAAATATATCTCATGCTCATGGATAGGAAGAATTAATATTGTCAAAATGGCCATCCTGCCTAAAGCAATCTACATATTTAATACAATCCCTATCAAAATATCAACAGCATTCTTCAATGAACTAGAACAAATAGTTCTAAAATTCATACGGAACCACAAAAGATCCCAAATAGCCAAAGCAATCCTGAGAAACAAGAACAAAGTTGGGGTATTATGCTCCTTGACTTCAAGCTCTACTACAAAGCCACAGTAATTAAAACAATTTTGTACTGGTACAAGAAGAGACCCATAGATCAGTGGAACAGAATAGAGAGCCCAGATATAAACCCCCACATATAGTCAATTAATATACAATAAAGGAGGCACGAATATACAATGGGGAAAAGACAGCCTCTTCAACAACTGGTTTGGGAAAACTGGACAACTACATGCAAGAGAATGAAACTGGATTATTGTCTAACCCCATACACAAATGTAAACTTGAAATGGATCAAAGACCTGAATGTAAGTCATGAAACCATAAAACTCTTAGAAGAAAACATAAGCAAAAATCTCTTGAATATAAACATGAGCAACTTTTCCTGAACACATCTTGGACAAGAGAAACAAAATAAAAAATGAATAAGTGGGACTATATCAAACTAAAAGCTCTGTACAGCAAAGGACACCATCAGCAGAACAAAAAGACATCCCACAGTATGGGAGACTATATTCATAAGTGACTTATCTGATAAGGGGTTAACATCCAAAATACACAAAGAACTCATATACCTCAACACCCAAAAAACAAATAACCCAATTAAAAAATGGTTGGAGGACCTGAACAGACAATTCTCCAAAGAAGAAATACAAATGGCCAACAGGTACATGAAAAGATTCTCCACATTGCTTATCATCAGGGAAATGCAAATCAAACCACAATGAGATACCACCTCATGCCAGTTAGGATGGTCACTATCCAAAAGACAAGAAATAACAAATGCTGGTGAGGATGCAGAGAAAGGGGAACCCTCCTGCACTGTTGGTGAGAATGTAAATTGGTTCAGCTCTTGTGGAAAGCAATATGGAGGTTCCTCAAAAAATTAAAAATAGAAATACCACTTGACCCACTCCTAGAAACTTATCCAAAGAAAATAAGATCCCTGATTCAAAAAGACATATGCACCCTTATGTTTATCACTGCACTATTTACAATAGCCAAGATACGGAAGCAACCAAAGTATCCATGAGTGGATAAAGAAGAGTTGGTAGATAAACACAATGGAATACTATTCAGCCCTAAAAAGAAAAATTCCCACCATTTGCAACAACATGAATGGATCTAGAGGGTATTATGCTCAGTGAAATAAGCGAGGCAGAGAAAGACAAATACCAAAGGATATCACTCATTCGTAGAGTATAAAAACAAAGCAAAACAAAAGGAACTAAATAGCAATAGACTCATAGACACTGAGAAGGGACTAGAGGTTACCAAAGTGGAGGGTGGGTGATGAGGGAGAAGGGTATTAAAGGACATTATAATTCACAATCACAATATAGGTAGTTCACACGGATGGTAGTACAGCATGGTGAATACAATTAGTGACTCTGTAACATCTTACTACATTGAAAGTTGGTGATCACAATAGAGGAGTGAGGACTTGATAATATGGGTAAATGTTGAACCACTGTTGTATATTTGAAACCATCATAAGATTGTATATCAATGATACTTTAAAAAATCACTAATTTGAAAGGATACATGCACTCCTATGTTTATTGCAGTATTATTACAATAACCATTATTTACAATTTACAAGATAAGGAAGCAACCCAAGTGCCCATCGAGAGATGAATGGATAAAGAGGTGGTTATACACAACGGAATATTATTCAGCCATAAAAAAGAAGGAAATCTTGCCATTTATGACAGCATGAAAGGGCCTGGAGGGTATTATGCTAAGTGAAATAAATCAGAGAAAGACAAATACTGTCTGATTTAACTTTTATGTGGAATGTAAAAAACAAAGAAAACAAAAAAGAAATAGACCCATAAATACAGAATATGGACTGTTTGTCATCATAGGAGAGGAGGATGAGGGGGATGGGTGAAAAAGGTGAAGGTGAGAAAGAGGTACAAACTTCAAATTATAAAATACATTAGTCACAGGAATGAGAGAATAGCATAGAAAGCATAAACAATAATAATCTAATATCTTGATATGGTAATGGGGGATAACTACGTTTACCATGGTGAGCATTTAGTAATAGATATAATTAATAACTATGTTGTACATCTGAAAATAATACAATGTATATCAACTGTATTCTAACAAAAAAATATCCTTCATAAGTACATCTAACAGGTTCACCAGTAATGCATTAAAACATCTGTTTCCACACAGCCTCAGAGAGTATTGTCAAACTTTTGGATTTTTGACAATCTAATGGGTGAAAAACGGTATCACAGTATATACTTTTAATTTGCACTTAATTTATTTTAAATGAGTTGAGCATCTTTCATATATCTGAGAGATATTTCTTTTTCAGTGACTGCCCAGATTTTTTTGCTAATTTTTTTATTGTTAATGTTTCCTTTTCTATTTCAGTGCTGTTTAGGAGAGATTCTAGCTTTTTGCGTAATATGAATAGCAAATAATTAATAACACCTTTATTTACAGACTAATCACCAGTGTGGACTGGCAACTGCTTATTAAACTACAATTCTATCTATTGTATCTTTGTTTTCTCTTTCATTACTATTTGCTTTTTATTCAAACATATAAAGTAGCCTTTGTTCATAGGATAACTCAATATTGTCAAGTTGTTAATTTTTCCCAAATAATACACAGTTTTAATGTGATCCCAATAAAAATAACAGTATTTCTTCCCCACCTGGAACTAGAATTGAGTATAAAGTTCATGTAGAAAAATTTAGTGAAGACATTTGGGAATACACATTTGCCATCAATATGCTCTGCTGCCATCAAAATGAACTTGGACACATGATAACATAAGGAGCTGTGGCTTATAGTGGATAATGGATAAAATTCAGAAAAGCACATGTGAATATTACATATACTCCTGGTACTATTAGTATCAATACTGAAGTTCATTGGTCGTTGAAGCCTATTGGATTTGAGGGATTCCATGCTGTGAAAATGTTAGTTTAATTATGGGTATGTTCATACAGAAAGTGCTGGAAAAAAGCCTTTGCAAGACTTTCTGTCTTGTTATAAAAACAAAGAACAAAACAAAAAAAACTACCTGACATTTTGGGAAGTGGTCCCAAAAAAAGGAGAAATGGTTCTAGAACTGTGATACACTGTTATCATGCTGACCCAGCCCCAAAAAGGCTGTGTGTGATCTGATGTGGCTGCTAAGAGTGCGCCCATGGGAGGCCAAATATGAACATCCTTGGAAAGCTTAGCTTCTCATCCCTCAAAAAAATTCTACCTTCCAGCAAGGATATAGACAAGCAAGGGCCTCATCCACAAGCAGTGGATAAGCACTGACTTTTGGCCTGAGTGGGACCAGTCTCCAAAAGCGACAGTGTAAAGTAATGAGAAACTATGGCATCAGCCAATGATCAGGCTCCAATTAAGAAGAGAACAGAACCCACTATAGACTAAGTTAACCCTTGAAGAATCTGTGCAATTTATGGGGGTGAGCTCCATAGTGGGAAATAATGGGCTTCCTGCCAAAAGGGCTTTTGAGTAATTAAGCGATTGTTTGAAAAATATAAAAAAGCATTGTGAAGATATTTGTATTTGGGTTTGTGGCACAGGTTATACTAATTTTATTCAAAATGTTCATTAATTCATTAGCAACATTTCCTGAGCATATACTATATGCTAGACACTGTGCTAAGAACTGAGGATAGTGGCTACCCTTCTAGACTTTAGGGGGTATAGATAAGATGCATCACAGAATAGACTGCTGTGCTAATGGGAGTATGACGAATTCAGAGAAGAAACCCCTAATCTATATTTTGGGTGGGGGGAAGAGAGGTCAGGAGAACACTTCTCCAAAGAAAGTGACATCTTAGGCTGAGAGCTGAAGGAGCAGCTATCCACACAGAAATGATGACAATGTTCCAGGAAGGGGGCCAGCATAAACAAAGCTGAATAAGCAAACTTTCTGGAAAAGGCAAGCACAGTAGCTTAATATGCCGGAAGGAGAGGTGGGGGTGGGGGCAGCCAGAAAACATGCGGGATGAGGCTCTGGAGACATAGGCCTTGACCCTAAGGGCAATGCTGAACTACTGACAGCTATTGGCAGTAGCATGGTGAAATTTTCCAGAATATTTTCTGTGGTTAGGTTAAGAGTGGACAGAACAGACACATGATTTGCAGGAAGACCATTAGGAGACTGTTGGAATAAGTGAGAATGATGGAGAGAGAGAGATTTGAGTTAAGACATAGAACATTTCAGGATTTGGGAGATGAGGTAAGAGAGAGAAAAGTAGACGGTGATGCACACTGTTCCTGGATAGATATGAGTGATTAGAACTCATTACATATATATGTGGAGAAAGATGTTCAAGGCATCCCATGCTATCCAAACCCAGGACCCAGAGATTCAAGTAAATTTTTGGATGATTTCTTTTCTATCCAAACTCCTGCTATTGACTAGTTGAAACTCAAGAACAAATAGATTTAGAAAAAAGTTTTTTGGATTCCCTACCTAAATCCAGGAACTGAAACTCGGGATTCAGATGGTAGGTGCATTTATAGTAAATTTGGTTTTGTTTTTAAAGAAAGTCTTCTGTTGGTGTTCTTTGCCATAGATTTAATATTTTTAGGTAAAAATTTTTACACCATGTGATATGAAGATTATATTTTAATCAATGGGTGTTTAGGAGAGAGCCCCAAGATATATGGTATTAAATGTATTCTTATGACAAAATTAAAGTTTAAATACAAGTAGCTCTATTGTTTAGTATTATAGTTTTACATAGTAGGTATGTTATAACTAAGGAAATATATTTTCTATTGAGTGACCAGTCTGATAAAAACTATTTTCTTTACAAAAACCAACACAATTTTTTAAAATACTCAAAACTGCTCTAAGATTTCAATGAAAAAAACAAAGAACATTTGGATTTAGGAGCAAAGCACTTTTAGGAGAGTTTTAAATAAAATTTTCTTTCATATTCACTTCTGGTATAACAAGGACTTTTATCATTATTTGACTTATGTGACTTCATATTTTCTGAAATTGGTATAAAACAGTGAAAACACGCCCAAAATGGCAGTGCTGACCCTCTGGTATCCCAGGATAGTCTTTCAGAGTTAAAAGTAACAATAATGTATCAAACATCAATGACTTTCTGAGATTTGTGAGAGGATTTCAAAATGTTGAGGACAAGTGAAAACTGTGATGGTATTTATGCAGTGTTAAATAATAGGAAAATGTTTACATTTTCTCTCTAGGCAAGAACTTGAATGACATATTACTAGAATTGCCTTCTGTAAAGCAAAAGCATACATGTTTTTCCACAGACCATCAAGTACATTTCGCTGGCTGTCTAGGTTATAAATGTAGATTTCAGATAAGCTTATACTTACATATAATGGGTCTGTTCCTACTTCTTAACATTTCCTGAACACTCGCTTCTCACAGCCTGCAAGCCCTCTCAGCTGAAGCCCCATCTCATCCCATTTTTTTTATAATTCTCTTTTTTTTAATAAGGTATTATTGATATACACTCTTATGAAGGTTTCACATGACAACACTGTGGTTACTACATTCACCCATATTATCAAGTCCCCCCATGCCCCCTTGCAGTCACTGTCCATGAGTGGCAAGATTCTACAGAGTCAGTACGTTTCTTCTCTGTGCTACACTGTCTTCCCTGTGACTCACCAACACCATGTGTACCAATCATAATACCCCTCAATCCCCTTCTCCCTCCCTCCCCACCCACCCTCCCCACCACTCCCCTTTGGTAACTGCTGGTTCCTTCTTGGAGTCTGTGAGTCTGATGCTGTTTTGTCTCATCCCATTTTTAAAAATAATTTATTTTGGTATCATTAATCTACAATTACATGTGCAGTATTATAGTTATTAAACTACCCCCTTCTTCAGGTCCCCCGCACCAACCCCATTACAGTCACTGTCCATCAGTGTAGTGAGATGCTATAGAATCACTACTTGTCTTCTCTGAGTTGTACAGCCCTCCCCGGGCCCCCCCCCCCAACATTACATCTGCTAGTAGTAACACTCCTTTTTTCCCCTTATCCCTCCCTTCCCACCCATCTTCCCCAGTCCCTTTCCCTTCGGTAACTATTAGTTCTTGGGTTCTGTGGGTCTGCCGCTGTTTTGTTCCTTTTCTTATACTCCACATATGAGTGAAATCATTTGATACTTGTCTTTTCCACTTGGCTTATTTCACTGAGAATAATACCCTCTAGCTCCATCCATGTTGTTGCAAATGGTAGGATTTGTTTTCTTCTTACGGCTGAATAATATTCCATTGTGTATATGTACTACCTCTTCTTTATCCATTCATCTACTGATGGACACTTAGGTTGTTTCCATTTCTTGGCTATTGTAAATAGTGCTGTGATAAACATAGGGGTGCATATGTCTTTTTCAAACTGCGCTGCTGGATTCTTAGGGTAAATTCCTAGGAGTGGAATTCCTGGGTCAAATGGTATTTCTATTTTGAGTTTTTTGAGGAACCTCCATACTGCTTTCCACAAAAGTTGAACTAATTTGTATTCCCACCAGCAGTGTAGAAGGGTTCCCTTTTCACCACATCCTCGCCAACATTTGTTGTTTGTGTTTTGAATGTTAGCCATCCTCACTGGTGTGAGGTGATATCTCATTGTGGTTTTAATCTGCATTTATCTGATGATTAGTGATGTGGAGCATCTTTTCATGTGCCTGTTGGCCATCTGAATTTCTTCTTTAGAGAAGTGTCTATTCATGTCCTCTGCCCATTTCTTAATTGGATTATTTGCTTTTTGTTTGTTGAGGTGCATGAGTTCTTTATATATTTTGGATGTCAACCCCTTATCGGATATATCATTTATGAATATATTCTCCCATACTGTAGGGTGTCTTTTTGTTCTACTGATAGTGTCCTTTGCAGTACAGAAGCTTTTTAATTTGATATAGTCCCACTTGTTCATTTTTGCTTTTGTTTCCCTTGTCTGGGGAGATGTGTTCATGAAGAAGTGGCTCATGTTTATGTCCAAGAGATTTTTGCCTATGTTTTTTTCTAGGAGTTTTATGGTTTCATGACTTACATTCAGGTCTTTGATCCACCTTGAGTTTACCTTTGTGTATGGGGCTAGACAGTAGTCCAGTTTCATTCTCTTATATGTAGCTGTCCAGTTTTTCCAACACCAGCTGCTGAACAGGCTGTCATCTCCCCATTGTATATCCAAGGCTCCTTTATCAAATATTAATTGACTGTATATGTTTGGGTTAATGTTTGGATTTTCTGTTCCACTGGTCTGTGGGTCTGTTTTTGTGCCATACCAAATTGTCTTGATTACTGTGGCTTTGTAGTAGAGCTTGAAGTCAGGGAGAATAATTCCCCCTGTTTGATTTCTCCTTCTCAGGATTGCTTTGGCTATTCGGGGTCTTTTGTGGTTCCATATGAATTTTAGAATTATTTGTTCCAGTGCATTGAAGAAAACTGTTGGTAGTTTGATAGGGATTGCATTGAATCTGTAGATCGTTTTAGGTAGTACAGCCATTTTGACAATATTAATTCTTCCTAGCCAAGAGCATGGGATGCATTTCCATTTGTCAGTGTCCTCTTTCATTTCTCTTAGGAGTGTCTTGTAGTTTTCAGAGTACAGGTCTTTCCCTTCCTTGGTTAGGTTTATTCCTAGGTATTTTATTCTTTTTGATGCAATTGTGAATGGAACTGTTTTCCTGATTTCTCTTTCTGTTAGTTCATCATTAGTGTATAGGAAAGCAACAGATTTCTGTGTGTTAATTTTATATCCTGCAACTTTGCTGAATTCAAATATTAATTCTGGTAGTTTTGGAGTGGAGTCTTTAGGGTTTTTTATGTACACTATCATGTCATCTTCAAATAGTGACAATTTGACTTCTTTTCCAATCTGGATGCCTTCTATGTCTTTGTTTTGTCTGATTGCCGTGGCTAGGACCTCCAGTACTATGTTGAATAACAGTGGAGAGAGTGAAGAAGCTTTCAGCTTCTCACTGTTAAGTATGATGTGGGTTTGTCATATATGGCCTTTATGATGTTGAGGTAGTTGCCCTCTATACCCATTTTGTTGAGAGTTTTAATCATGAATGGATGCTGAATTTTGTCAAATGCTTTTTCAGCATCTATGGAGATGATCATGTGGTTTTTTTCTTTTTGTTGATGTGGTGGATGATGTTGATGGATTTTCGAATGTTGTACCATCCTTGCATCCCTGAGATGAATCCCACTTGATCATGGTTTATGATCCTCTTGATGTATTTTTGGATTCGGTTTGCTAATATTTTGTTGAGTATTTTTGCATCTATGTTTTTCAGGGATATTGGTCTGTAATTTTCTTTTTTGGCGAGGTCTTTGCCCAGTTTTGGTATTAGAGTGATGCTGGCTTCATAGAATGAGTTTGGAAGTACTCCCTCCTTTCTATTTTTTGGAAAACTTTAAGGAGAATGGGTGTTATATCTTCTCTATATGTCTGGTAGAATTCAGACGTGAATCCATCTCGTCCAGGGGTTTTGTTCTTGGGTAGTTTTTTAATTACCGATTCAATTTCATTGCTGGTGATTGGTCTGTTTAGTTTTTCTGTTTCTTGTTTGGTCAGTCTTGGAAGGTTATATTTTTCTAAGAAGTTGTCCTTTTTTTCTAGGTTTTCCAGCTTGTTAGTATATAGATGCTCATAATATTCTCTTACAATCCTTTGTATTTCTGTGGGGTCCGTCGTGATTTTTCCTTTCTCATTTCTGATTCTGTTTATGTGTGTAGATTCTCTTTTTCTCTTAACGAGTCTGGCTAGGGGTTTATCTTTTTTGTTTATTTTTTCAAAGAACCAGCTTTTGGTTTCATTGATTTTTTCTATTGTTTTATTCTTCTCAATTTTATTTATTTCTTCTCATCTTTATTATGTCCCTCTTTCTGGTGCCTTGGGGCCTCATTTGTTCTTCTTTTTCCAATTTCAGTAATTGTGTCTTTAGACTATTCATTTGGGATTGTTCTTCCTTCTTTAAATAGGCCTGGATTGCAATATACTTTCCTCTTAGAACTGCCTTTGCTGTGTCCCCCAGAAGTTGTGGCTTTGTGTTGTTGTTGTCATTAGTCTGCATATATTCTTTGATTTCTGTTTTGATTCGGTCGTTAACCCACTGATTAATTAGGAGAATGTTGGTAAATCTCCATGTATTTGTGAGCCTTTTTGATTTCTTTCTAAAATTTATTTCTAGTTTTAGACCTTTGTGATCTGAGAACTTGGTTGGTAGAATTTCAATATTTTTTAATTTACAGAGGTTCTTTTTGTGGCCTAGTACATGGTCTATTCTGGAAAATGTTCCATGTGCACTTGAGAAGAATGTGTATCCTGTTGCTTTTGGGTGTAGAGTTCTGTAGATGTCTGTTAGGTCCATCTGTTCTAGTGTGTTGTTCAGTGCCTCTGTGTCTTTACTTATTTTCTGTCTGGTTGATCTGTCCTTTGGAGTAAGTGGTGTGTTTAAGTCTCCTAAAATGAATGCATTGCTGTCTATTTCCTCCTTTAATTCTGTTAGCATTTGTTTCACATATGCTGGTGCTACTGTGTTGGGTGCATATATATTTATAATGGTTATATCTTTTTGTTGGACTGACCCCTTTATTATTGTGTAATGTCCTTCTTTATCTTGCTACTTTCTTCGTTTTGAAGTCTATTTTTTCTGATACAAGTACTGCAACACCTGTTTTTTTCTCCTTGTTGTTTGCATGAAATATCTTTTTCCATCCCTTCACTTTTAGTCTGTGTATATTTTTGGGTTTGAGGTGAGTCTCTTGTAAGCAGCACATAGATGGGTCTTGCTTTTTCAACCACTCTGTTACTGTGTGTCGTTTGATTGGTGCCTTCAGTCCATTTACATTTAGGGTGATTATCGATAAATATGTACTTATTGCCATTGCTGGCTTTAGATTCGTGGTTACCAAAGTTTCAAGGGTTGCTTCTTTACTATCTAACAATCTAGCTTAACTTTCTTGTTAAGTCATTGTAAACACCGTCTGATGTTTCTTTATTTCTCTCCCTTCTTATTCTTTCTCCTCCATTCTTTATATATTAGGTGTTTTATTCTTTGCCTTTAGTTAGTATTTGGATGGTCTGCTTTCTTTGCTATGATTTTATTTTCTCTGGTGACATCTTTTTAGCCTTAGGAATGCTTCCCTCTAGAGCAGTCCATTTAAGATATCCTGTAGAAGTGGTTTACGAGAGGCAAACTCTCTCAACTTTCACTTGTCTGGAAAGTGTTTAATCCCTCCATCATATTTAAAGTATAATCGTGCTTGATACAATATTCTTGGTTCATGGCTCTTCTGTTTCATTACATTAAATATATCATGCCATTCTCTTCTGGCCTGTAAGGTTTCTGTTGAGAAGTCTGATGATAGTCTGATGAGTTTTCCTTTGTAGGTGATCTTTTTTCTCTCTCTAGCTGCCTTTAATACTCTGTCCTTATCTTTGATCTTTGCCATTTTAATTATTATGTGTCTTGGTGTTGTCTTCCTTGGGTCCCTTGTGTTGGGAGATCTGTGGGCCTCCATGGTCTGAGAGACTATTTCCTTCCCCAGCTTGGGGAAGTTTTCAGCAATTATTTCTTCAAAGACACTTTCTATCCCTTTTTCTCTCTCTTCTTCATCTGGTACTCCTATAATGCGAATATTGTTCCGTTTGGATTGGTCACACAGTTCTGTTAATATTCTTTCATTCCTAGAGATCCTTTTATCTCTCTCTGCCTCAGCTTCTCTGTATTCCTGTTCTCTGATTTCTATTCCATTAACAGTCTCTTGCATCTCGTCCAGTCTGCTGCTAAGCCCATCTATTGCTTGTGTCAATTCTGCATTGTCTTTCCTCACTTCCTCACTTCCTCCCTTAGGTCTTGCATATTTCTCTGTAGATCCATCAGTATGGTTATGACTTTTGTTCTGAATTCTTTGTAAGGAAGGTTGTGCATTTCCATCCCTTCAGGTTCCCTGTCTGGTGTTGTCTGGGTCTGGGTGAGTTTTGTTTGTACCATATTCCTCTGTCTTTTCATGGCGATAGAAGTTGTCACTGGTAGGTACCATGTATGTCAGCTGGGTTCTTTAAGACTTTTAAAAGGAAAAAAAAAAAGAAAGAAAAGAGAATAAAAATAGAAAGAAGGAAAAGAGAAAAGAAAAGAAAGCAGAAAGAAAAATAATGCCCACCAGGACTAGATTCTGTGAGGATGCTGTAGGTGGCGCTGTTGCTCCACTATTCTGCAACCATGGCCGTGCTACTCCGCAGAGCCGTTTGTAGCTCTGGCTGGGGCGGGAACGAATTGGAGGCTGTTGATCTCTGTGGGAAGTCTGAGTGCAGCTACTCTTTCCCAGTCGCCAGCCAAGGGGTCCAATTCCGCAGGACTCCCAGCCTGCTGGGCTGAGTGAGCTGGGATGATCCTGGGCCCTTGTCTCTTTAAGACCGCTACCTCGCAGTGTGCCGAGTCTTCTCAGGTGTACCTGCAGGCTGTGTGCTGTCCTGTATCTTCTGGTCTCTTTTTTAGGAATAGTTGTGTTTGTTGTATTTTCATGAATACATATGGTTTTGGGAGGAGATTTCGGCCGCCCTGCTCATGCCGCCATCTTCCCCTCTCTTCTTCTGTCTCATCCCATTTTTTATTGGGAAAACGAGACTCTATCATCTCCTTCCACTCTATCTATGATTTACCCACACCTACAGCCACTGTCTCCTTTCCTCCTGTATCAAAGGTCACCAGTCATTCTGCTTCTTCCCTGGATGCCTTGTCTTTCACCTGAGAACTTCACTCTGCTCTCTTATATCAGCTTTATCCACCTTACTACTCATGACAGAGTTCAGGACATGCCACCCCAAAATTATGCTACTTTGACATATAGATTGTTTTGAGCTGAAGATACTTGAGACATAGCAGATACAGGAAGGGCTCTCTCACCTACATTTTAAAATAAAAACAGGCCATAAAATTTCCCATGGGGAAAGTGCCCTCCACATACCAAGAAGAACATCCTTATCATCAGAGGCTAAGAATTGATGTTCAAATGTACCTGTGCAAACTTACTAAAATAACTCATCTTCCATTAGTTCCCCGTTCCTCC
This sequence comes from Phataginus tricuspis, assembly GCA_029783875.1. Classification (NCBI taxonomy): domain Eukaryota; kingdom Metazoa; phylum Chordata; class Mammalia; order Pholidota; family Manidae; genus Phataginus; species Phataginus tricuspis. Next base: position 54,803,082 of record JAQQAC010020896.1, on the reverse strand, counting down.
ACCACCATATATATATCTCCTGGTCATTTCCCACAATTTACTGCCCCCAGCCCAAACTCTTTGGTGTTGTCATTTCTTCACAAGTATATTGTTTCTTTGTCTAACAGGTTAAAAAACTTTCCAATTAGTCACTTCTTTGGGTTTTCACTCTCTTGTGAAGGCCCCCATGATCATGTGAAAATTTAATAAAATGTGTGTGCCTTTCTCCTGCTATTTTGTTTTATGTTAGGCCCAGGTGGAGACCCTAAAAGGATAGGGGAGACTTTTTCCTCCTGTTCATTTCCATCAGTATAAAAACATGACTAATCTCATACTTTAAAACATCTCTCTTGACCCTACATTTACCCTTCAGCCACTACCTCATTTCTCTATCCTCCCTCACAGTAAAGCTTGAAAGGATTGTTCCTCAGCCATGGTCTTCAAAGTCATTTGCTTACACACCCTAGAAGAATTTTGCAAAGCTATGTACCTTCTTAACCTTTTCAACATCTAACATTTTTCGTATTGTTTAAATAGTTTCAAAGGTTGTCATTTCTAGAATATGTAAATATTGGTGTTTTAACACCGTCACATCAATCTTTCAGATGTATTTAACAGATATTAATATGATTTGATAATCATCCATTAAAAATTTTTTTTAAACTCCTTAACATAAAAATTTTACATCATTCTCTTTTTGACTTAAACTCCTAGTTCTAATTCATTTCCCTCACATAATTTATCCTTCTGTAATATATTATTATATAATGTAGTATTTACGCTTCAAAGTGTCTTATTGATCACCCTATCAAGCTTCTCTGAAACAAAGTATATGAAATTAAAATGTTGAAAATTTTCCTGTGATCAGAAGTCTCTAAAAATTATAAACAATGTCTTGTGGATTTATTGTAATATACAACTAATCAAAATGACATTGAAGTAAAATTTTATTGGAAATGTTATCTTACTGAGTGGGATTTTTTCAGTTGGCATATCTATATCTGTATCTACATCTACATATACACTGTTTTTTTTTTGTCTAATAATGATGGGCATTTAGACACTGGTGCCAGGCTCACACCTGACCAGTGCCGCAGCAGGGGCAGGCAGAGCAGAGGTAGGGAATGGGCACCACTCAGCACCTGGGGAGCTGGTGACTGCTGGAATGAGAGAGGGGTCAGTTGGCTTATTATCTTAAGGATGATTTACTGCTCAGAATGATGGGGCTCAGCATCAATTATATCCTGATTTTTCATTTTTGTTATTGTTAATATTGTTATAGCAGTATTCAGTCATGAAGAACTATCATCACACTGTCATATGCCAATTGACAAGTAGATTCTCCTTTAATTTAGTTGAAAACGAAGAATAACATCTGACTTTCAAAATAATATATTGAAGTTACTGCTTTCTCAATACCAGTGTTTTGATTTGTCCCTCTGCTTGTCATCCCTGGACATTTTACACCCTGGGGCAATGTGCCATTTTTATATGAGGAGGAGATGTATGACTTATGTAAAAAAAAAAAAAAGGTGACCATAAAAGCTGAGGTGGGAAAGTAGGAGCTGTGCTCACAGCACAGGCATGTTCTCAGGTAGAGCATTTTTAGGAAAACGCAATTTTAAGAAAGAATTTATATGAAATTGAAGATCTGGAAATTGATCTCTTGGAAAATCTTTGTGTAGCCTAGTTTGAAGGCCACCGGTACACATGTTTTTCTACTCTGACTCCAACTCACTCTTAAAACCCTAACTGCACTCTGTTCCCACAACTCCACTGAAAATACTTTTACAGAGGTCATCAACAATATCCACTTTGCCAAATAAACATCAAGACTAAGAAGTAGTTATGAGTTTCAGGACAGAGATAAGAAATTTTAATGAAGAAATCTGACCCAAAGCTGCTATTAAAGAATGTACTCTCACAGCTGTCAAATACAATGCACCCATTATAATGACTAACATTAGTAATAAAGACTAAGACATGGTGTCCATTAGGGCAGGTTTCCTGATCCAACTGACTCCAGGCAGGTGTGAGATAGTTGTGCACTGCTCCATTTTTCCAGTGGCTCTGGTTATTTTCCAATATAAGCCAGCCCACTAGAGCTTTTATGAAGCATCTCACTAGGTAGGGGCAGCTTCTGAAATGGTGTGAAAAACTGGGGGTTTTAAAGAAACATTTGGCTCAGCCATTCCATCACACCTTCTTCTCAAGTACCAACTGACATCTCAACCTATTGTTTAGAAAGGGAATGTTTGGCAGGGCTCATTAAAATTTCACTGGTCCCAAAAGAAATTTCTGTCTTCAGGCCACAATATAATTAGATATTGGACAAGAGATGTTTCGCCAGGAAAAGAGAGTGGAGCCAATATTACAGCTACTTGTTGGGGAAAACAGTCATCGTGCATCCACAACCATGTTTCCGGCATTCAGCTTGAAACCTTTGGGAGCTGTTTCTAGAGCTTTCAAAAAGTCTCACAAAATGCAGAAGCTTAACTCATGCAGCATCCTTTTTGGGGTCGGTGGTATTTTTCTGTAAGATTTAATTCTACCTCATATCAACCAAACTAGGCAAGTTAGAGCATCTTTTTCTCCGTGAACAATAGGGTTTTTTGGGCTTTTCTGTTTGGGCGCCCTTCTCTGTAGAGCAGTCTATAGAACATTAGAAAGTGTATAACGCACTATTAAAGTCGATACGCTTGAAAATTAGGTTTAAATAACTTCCTTTTCAATATAAAGTATCAATTAAAAAAACTCGCTTTAGACTCCGTTTGGAGAGGGGCGGATGACGAATCACCGCGGATGTAACGCAGTGGTTTGAGTGCCTTGTCCTGATGTACTGAATGCCTTCTTCAAGTCAGGGACGGTGCCCTGGGACGTTTACCGACCGCCGAGGGCCACGGCGCAGCAGCAAACGCAGAAAGACCGCGCAGGAGCTCGGGTTGAAGGGCACAGACACCAAGTTTCTGTTAGGAATCAGGTGAGGAGCCGGCTGCTAGGAGCATGCGCACACAAAATTTCCTGTGGGACTCAAGTGAGCATGCGTGATTCGGAAGCCGTGGGGCTCTTCGGAGCCCGCGCTGTCTGTCCCAGGTGCTCTGGAAGTGGTCGGAGAATGGTTGTGGATCTGTCTATGGCTGGACGCCAAGACTTGTGGAAGAAAGGCTGGTATGTTTGTTTTAAACAGGAGTTTCAGCAGCCCAATAGAAAAACAGGCAGAGGACTTGGGGCAGAGAGTCCACTGGAAAATAATTTCAATAGACTTTAAACATACGATAAGATGCTTGGCATCAGTTGTAACAAGAGAAGGCAAATTAGAACTATACTGACATCCTATTTTTTACCCAGTTTGACGAACAATGAAACGTTTGGCCATATATTCTAAATAGGAAGATGTGGGAAAACAGGCTGCTCTCTCACAGGGCTGAGAGAGCAGAATGTTGCAACCCTTAGTCGTTATCAAAATCACAGCTGCATTTATACTTTGATCTAGCAATCCCATTTTGGGGAATTTTTCCTATGGATATACTTACTTACATATGAAATGATGTATGAGGTTGTTGATTGTAATAGCATAAGTTTGGAAACTACCCAAGTATCCAGAGCACTGACTTTTAAAACAATGGTACAGATGCATGATGGAGAATTATGCTGCTGTGAAAAATAATGGGGAGCTTCCCTGTGTACTGCTATGGAAAGATCTCCAGGATGTCTTGCTAAGTGAAAAAAGCCCAGGTCCAGAACATCATATAAAGTATGCCTTTTGTGTAGGAAAGGAGAGTAAGATTATATGATTCTTTGTTTCCCATAAACTCTTTTAAGATACACAAAAATCTAATAAGCCTGGCTTCCTGTGGGATAGAGGGAAGGTCAGACAGAGACAGGGTGAGAGACTTCTCAGTGTATACATTATAATACACTGCTTTCTGTATGTATATTCATAAATATGAAATTTATCCATTAAAAACAAAAGTAAATAAAACAGTAGTGACTTTTTTAAAATTCAGAAATGTACTACATAAAAAATGAAAAGTATCCCAAAATATTTCACCTTTTTAAGGTAACTACTATTAACAGGTTATGTTCTTACACCATCTTACTTGCTTTAGTCTTAAAAGTATTTTTAAAAAGTTAATTATCGTTTGTAGTATTCACATGCTTCAGAAATATGAAGGACAGGTCTATTACATTTTTTAATTTATTCATCATTTCTTTTGATTAGTCATTTGGATAATCAATTGATTAGTCATTTTGATCTGTTGATTAGTTAGTTGTGTGATGTGCCTATTCAAGTCTTTTGCCCACTTGCTACTGGGTTGTCTTTTTCTTATGTACTGATGAAGATTTTTTGGCTTATGTTTTCACTTTAATGATATGTTTTCATCAACAGAAGGTCTTAATTTTAATGAGGCCCAGTTATCTAATTCTTTTAATAGATGGTGCTTTTTCTATGGTCCTGTTTAAACAATCTGTTGTTAAACCTATTTATTGAGTTCTTAATTTTTGTTACTATAGTTTCCAGAATTTCCATTTATTTCAGTACTATAGCTTCCAGTGCTTTGCCAAAGTTGTGTTGTCTTTTTTTCCTTGAATATATTAAGGATTCCTATTTTAAAATCTATGTCTGATAATTCCATTAGCTGGTTCCCTTTTGGGTCTGATGTTTCATTTTTGTTTTTCTCTGATTTTTGAATACATCAATTTGTCTCCTCGTTTTCTTAGCTATTGTTTTTGAAATGTGATCACTGTATGTGAAAAATTATAGAGATAACTGCAAGCCTAAAATAATGTTCATTTCCTCCAGAGAGAATATATGTTTGCTTCCGACAGATGGCTAGGAGCACTATCAATCTTAGGGCAACTTAATCCATTCAGAAATTGAGATAATTCAGAATTGGGCTTTACTGCCTACAAGGATCTGTCTGACCAAGGCAACCCCTAAAATGACCCTTTGTGTCCCTACCCAAAGCTTCAGGATTTGCCTGAATTCATGTTCCATAACCCCCATCATTCGGTCCAAAGCTCTGTTTAGCTTCTCAGCTGCACCTTCTGAAACTGGAAAATTGGCAGGGACCCAAACACTAGGCTTAGCTACCTGGATTTACATCTTTCCATTTTCTCCTGGATTTTGACATATAATTCTTCATGGCCTTATGGTTATTAAACTACCCACTTCATCAGGTCCCCCCCACCAACCCCATTACAGTCACTGTCCATCAGCGTAGTGAGATGCTATACAATCACTACTTGTCTTCTCTGAGTTGTACAGCCCTCCCCATGCCCCCCAACATTACTTCAGCTAATCGTAATGCCCATTTCTCCCCCTTGTCCATCCCTTCCCGCCCATCCTCCCCAGTCCCTTTCACTTTTGTAACTATTAGTCCATTCTTGTGTTCTGTGAGTCTGCTGCTGTTTTGTTCCTTCAGTTTATTTTTTCTTTGTTCTTATACTCCACATATGAGTGAAATCATTTGATACTTGCCTTTCTCCGCTTGGTTTATTTAACTGAGAATAATACCCTCTAACTCCATCCATGTTGTTGCAAATGGTAGGATTTGTTTTCTTCTTATGGCTGAATAACATTCCATTGTGTATATGTACCACTTCTTCTTTATCCATTCATCTACTGATGGACACTTAGGTTGTTTCCATTTCTTGGCTATTGTAAATAGTGCTGCGATAAACATAGGGGTGCATATGTCTTTTTCAAACTGCGCTGCTGCATTCTTAGGGTAAATTCCTAGGAGTGGGATTCCTGGGTCAAATGGTATTTCTGTTTTGAGTTTTTTGAGGAACCTCCATACTGCTTTCCACAATGGCTGAACTAATTTGCATTCCCACCAGCAGTGTAGGAGGGTTCCCTTTTCTGCACATCCTCGCCAACATTTGTTGTTGTTTGTGTTTTGGATGTTGGCCATCCTCACCGGTGTGAGGTGATATCTCATTGTGGTTTTAATCTGCATTTCTCTGATGATTAGCGATGTGGAGCATCTTTTCATGTGCCTGTTGGCCATCTGAATTTCTTCTTTAGAGAAGTGTCTATTCATGTCCTCTGCCCATTTCTTAATTGGATTATTTGCTTTTTGTTTGTTGAGGTGCATGAGTTCTTTATATATTTTGGATGTCAACCCCTTATTGGATATGTCATTTATGAATATATTCTCCCATACTGTAGGATGTCTTTTTGTTCTACTGATGGTGTCCTTTGCGGTACAGAAGCTTTTCAACTTGATATAGTCCCACTTGTTCATTTTTGCTTTTGTTTCCCTTGACTGGGGAGATATGTTCATGAAGAAGTCACTCATGTTTATGTCCAAGAGATTTTTGTCTATGTTTTTTTCTAAGAGTTTTATGGTTTCATGACTTACATTCAGGTCTTTGATCCACCTTGAGTTTACATTTATGTATGGGGTTAGACAGTAGTCCAGTTTCATTCTCTTACATGTAGCTGTCCTGTTTTTCCAACACCGGCTGCTGAAGAGGCTGTCATCTCCCCATTGTATATCCAAGGCTCCTTTATCAAATATTGATTGACTGTATATGTTTCTGTTAATGTTTGGATTTTCTATTCTGTTCCACTGGTCTGTGGGTCTGTTTTTGTGCCAATACCAAGTTGTCTTGATTACTGTGGCTTTGTAGTAGAGCTTGAAGTCAGGGAGCGTAATTCCCCCTGTTTTATTCCTCCTTCTCAGGATTGCTTTGGCTATTCGGGGTCTTTTCTGGTTCCATATGAATTTTAGAATTATTTGTTCCAGTTCATTGAAGAAAGCTGTTGGTAGTTTGATAGGGATTGCGTTGAATCTGTAGATTGCTTTAGGTAGTATAGCCATTTTGACAAGATTTATTCTTCCTAGCCAAGTGCATGGGATGAATTTCCATTTGTTAGTGTCTTCTTTAATTTCTCTTAGGAGTGTCTTGTAGTTTTCAGGGTAAAGGTCTTTCACTTCCTTCTTTAGGTTTATTCCTAGGTATTTTATTCTTTTTGATGCAATTGTGAATGGAATTGTTTTTCTGATTTCTCTTTCTGTTAGTTCATCGTTAGTGTATAAGAAAGCAACAGATTTCTGTGTGGTAATTTTGTATCCTGCAACTTTGCTGAATTCATATATTAGTTCTAGTAGTTTTGGAGTGGAGTCTTTTGTGTTTTTTATGTACAATATCATGTCATCTGCAAATAGTGACAATTTGACTTCTTCTTTACCAATCTGGATGCCTTGTATGTCTTTGTTTTGTCTGATTGCTGTGGCTAGGACCTCCATACTATGTTGAATAACAGTGGAGAGAGTGGGCATCCCTGTCTTGTTCCCGATCTTAGATGAAAAGCTTTCAGCTTCTCGCTGTTAAGTATGGTGTTAGCTGTGGGTTTGTCATATATAGCCTTTATGATGTTGAGGTACTTGCCCTCTATACCCATTTCTTTGAGAGTTTTTATCATGAATGGATGTTGAATTTTGTCAAATGCTTTTTCAGCATCTATGGAGATGATCATGTGGTTTTTGTTCTTCTTTTTGTTGATGTGGTGGATGATGTTGATGGATTTTCGAATGTTGTATCATCCTTGCATCCCTGAGATGAATCCCACTTGATCAGGGTGTATGATCCTCTTGATGTATTTTTGAATTTGGTTTGCTAATATTTTGTTGAGTATTTTTGCATCTATGTTCATCAGGAATATTGGTCAGTAATTTTCTTTTTTAGTGAGGTTTTGTCAGGTTTGGTATTAGAGTGATGCTGGCTTCATAGAAAGAGTTTGGAAGTATTCCCTCTTCTTCTATTTTTTGGAAAACTTTGAGGAGAATGGGTGTTATTTCTTCTCTATATGTCTGGTAGAATTCAGAGGTGAATCCATCTGGCCCAGGGGTTTTGTTCTTGGGTAGTTTTTTGATTACCGATTCAATTTCATTGCTGGTGATTGGTCTGTTTAGGTTTTCTGTTTCTTGCTTGGTTAGACGTGGAAGGTTGTGTTTTTCTAAGAAGTTGTCCATTTCTTCTAGGTTTTACAGCTTGTTACCATATAGATTCTCATAGTATTCTCTTATAATTCTTTGTATTTCTGTGGGGTCCGTCATGATTTTTCCTTTCTCATTTCTGATTCTGTTTATGTGTGTAGATTCTCTTTTTCTCTTAATAAGTCTGGCTGGGGGGTTATCTATTATGTTTGTTTTTTTCAAAGAACCTATTCTTGGTTTCATTGATTTTTCTCTATTGTTTTATTCTTCTCAATTTTATTTCTTCTCTGATCTTTATTATGTCCCTCCTTCTGGTGACTTTGGGCTTCATTTTTTCTTCTTTTTCGAATTTCAATAATTATGTCTTTAGACTATTCATTTGGGGTTGTTCTTCCTTCTGTAAATAGGCCTGGATTGCAATATACTTTCCTCTTAGGATTGCCTTTGCTGTGTCCCACCGAAGTTATGGCTTCGTGTTATTGTTGTCTTAGTCTCCATATATTCTTTGATCTCTATTTTAATTTGGTCATTGACCCATTGATAATTAGGAGAATGTTGTTAAGTCTCCATGTATTCATGAGCCTTTTTGTTTTCTTTCTAAAATTTATCTCTAGTTTTATACCTTTGTCATCTGAGAAATTTTTTGGTAGAATTTCAATATTTTTGAACTTATTGAGGTTCTTTTTGTGGCCTAGTATGTGGTCTATTCTGGGAAATGTTCCATGTGCACTTGAGAAGAATGTGTAATGTGTATCCTGTTGCTTTTGGGTGTAGAGTTCTGTAGATGTCTGTTAGGTCCATCTCTTCTAGTGTGTTGTTCAGTGCCTCTGTGTCTTTACTTATTTTCTGTCTGTTTTATCTCTCCGTTGGAGTAAGTGGTGTGTTGAACTCTCCTAAAATAACTGCATTGCTTTCTATTTCCTCCTTTAATTCTGTTAGTATTTGTTTCACATATGTCATCACTACTGTGTTGTGTGCATATGTATTTTAAGTGGTTATATCCTCTTGTTGGACTGACCCCTTTATCATTATGTAATGTCCTTTATCTCTTGCTACTTTCTTCATTTTGAAGTCTATTTTGTCTGATACAAGTACTGCAACACCTGCTTTTCTCTCCTTGTGTTTTGCATGAAATATCTTTTTCCGTCCCTTCACCTTTAGTCTGTGTATATGTTTGGGTTTGAGGTGAGTCTCTTGTAAGCAGCATACAGATGGGTCTTGATTTTTTATCCATTCTATTACTCTGTATCTTTTCATTGGTGCATTCAGTCCATTTACATTTAGGGTGATTATTGATAGATATGTACTTATTGCCATTGCTGGCTTTAGATTCGTGGTTACCAAAGGTTTAAGGGTAGCTTCCCTACTATCTAACAGTCTAACTTAACTTTCTTGTTAAGTTATTGTAAACACAGTCTGATGATTCTTTATTTCTCTCCCTTCTTATTCTTCCTCTTCCCTTCTTTATATACTAGGTGTTTTATTCTTTGCCTTTAGTTAGTATTTGGATGGTCTGCTTTCTTTGCTATGATTTTGTTTCTCTGGTGACCTCTTTTTAGCCTTAGGAGTGCTTCCATATAGAGTAGTCCCTTTAAGATATCCTGAAGAGGTGGTTTATGGGAGGCAAATTCCCTCAGCTTTCGCTTGTCTGGGAATTGTTTAATCCCTGCCTCAAATTTAATTTAGAATCATACCGGATACAATATTCTTGGTTCGAGGCCCTTCTGCTTCATTATGTTAAATATATCATGCCATTCTCTTCTGGCCTGTAAGGTTTCTGTTGAGAAGTCTGATGATAGTCTGATGGGTTTTCCTTTGTAGGTGATCTTTTTTCTCTCTCTAGCTGCCTTTAATACTCTGTCCTTATCTTTAAACTTTGCCATCTTAATTATTATTTGTCTTGGTGTTGTCTTCCTTGGGTCCCTTGTGTTTGGAGGTCTGTGGGCTTCCATGGTTTGAGAGACTATTTCCTTCCCCAGCTTGGGGAAGTTTTCAGCAATTATTTCTTCAAAGACAGTTTCTATCCCTTTTTCTCTCTCTTCTTCCTCTGGTACTCTTATAAGGCAAATATTGTTCTGTTTGGAATGGTCACACAGCTCTCTTAATATTCTTTCATTCCTAGAGATCCTTTTATCTCTCTCTGCCTCAGCTTCTCTGTATTCCTGTTCTCTGATTTCTGTTCCATTAACAGTCTCTTGCATCTCGTCCAGTCTGCTGTTAAGCCTGTCGATCACTTGTCTCATCTCTGTATTGTCTTTCCCCACTTCCCTCACTTCCTCCCTTAGCTCTTGCATATTTCTCTGTAGATCCATCAGGATGGTTATGACTTTTATTCTGAATTCTTTTTCATGAAGATTGTGCATGTCCATCCCATTAGGCTCCCTCTCTGGGGTTGTCTGGTCTGGGGTTGTCTGGCTAAGCTTTGTTTGTAGAATATTCCTCTGTCTTTTCATGGCGATAGAAGTGGTCGCTGCTAAGCACCACATGTATCGGCTGGGCTCTTTAAGACTTTTAAAAAGAAAAAGAAAGAAAAAAATGCCCGCCGGGAGTAGATTCTGCGAGGATGCTGTAGGTGGCACTGATGCTCCACTGTTCCATTCTGCCAGACTCTTTGTGGCACCGGCCGGTGGGGGGGTTGAATGGGAGGCTGCTGATCTCTGTGGGAAGCCTCAGCGCGGCTCCTTTGCTCGACCAGCAACCAACGGGTCCGAAATTCCCCAGGACTCCCAGCCTGCTGGGCTGAGTGTGCTGGGATGATTTTGTTCTGCTTTTGGGCCCTTGTCTCTTTAAGAATTTTAAAAAAGCACGCGCTTTTCTTTTGTCCCAGGGAGCCAGCTGAGAGGACCCGGCTGCACCATCCCTTTCAGATCCTGCCCCTCTGTCTCTCCAATCTCTGATACAGCACGCCATGTGTGTCAGCGCTCCTGGTGCAGATCACCAGAGCCGGTTATTTGGCGGGCTCATGCCTCTACACCCTCCCTGCTCTGAATCCTTTCCTCCCGCTGGTGCGCTGGTGTGGGGGAGCACTCAGGTCCTGCCACGTTGCGGCCCCGTATCCTACCCACTTCGTGAGGTGCTGAGTCCCCGCAGGTGCAGGTCTGGCCTGGCTGTTGGACTGTATCTTCTGGTCTCTCTCTTAGGAATAGTTGTATTTGTTGTATTTTCATAAATATATATGGTTTTGGGAGGAGATTTCCACCACCCTGCTCACGCTGCCATCTTCTGAAAAACCTTTAGTTTTATGTTCTTTTTGGTGTATGTTTTAAGAGTAAGATTGTGTCTTGGACCTTTACTAATATGGTGAGTTAAAAAATTTTTTAGAATAGTTTACAGCTGATTTTTCAGGCAGACTTTATTGTTCTTTAAATGAGCAATAGGTTTTATGGGTTGTACGTTGAAGGTGTGGGTGGTGGCATTAGGTCTGGAACTGGAGTGGGGGTAACTGGAATATGTTAGATTGAAGAAGCCACCCTGAAAGCTGGCTGGCTGGCATCTCTGCCTTCATCTCTGCTCTCAGTAGCATTTCATGCAGTTGACCAACCCATTCTGCTTAAAGCATTTCTCTGAGATCCTATTCTCCTGTTCCTCCTCTCTCATTCTTGATCTCAGTCTTTTTTGCAAACTTATTTTCTTTTTCCCAACCTCTCATTCCCTAGGACTTATCTAGGGGTTCTCTCCTCTATCTAAATTCCCTTCCTACTTGACCTTATACAGACCAATGACATTAAATATTTTCTGTGCAGGAAAATCTCAAACTTCTATCTGCAGCTCAGAACTTTTCCCAGAGATCCAGACTCATCTATCCCATTATTTCCTCTTTTTTTCATTAAAAAATTTTAGGTATAATTTGCATATGCTAAAGGGCATAAATCTTAAGCATATAGCTCAGTGAATTTTACATTTGTGTACATTCATGTAACTACCACAAAGGTGTACATGTAAGGCATTTCTACCACTGCAGGATGTTTCATTGTGGCTTTTCCATTCAGTACTCTCCTTCTCAGAGGTCTCTACTGTTCTGACTACTATTTTACCTGTTCCTGAACTTTACATAAATGGAATCATAGTGTGTATCCTTCTGTTTCTGGCTCCTTTCACTCAACTAAATGTTTTTTTAAATTTACTTGTGTCATTATATGTATCAGTAGTGCATTTTAAAAATTGCTTCATAGTGTTCCACTGTGTGCATATTCCACAGTTTATTCACTTTCCAGTTAGACATTTTCCCCCCAGTTTTTGACTATTGTGGATAGAGCGGCTATCTAATGAACCATTTGTACATCTTTTAAAGATATATATAATGCACTTACTTCCTTTCTCCTGCCACATGCTTGGAAGATCTGATTGGATGGCTTACATAATACAGTCTTCTAAGGAGCAAAACAGTGCTTTTGTTTTCTTCCAAGTTCTTAAATTCAGCAATAGTTTCTACAAATTAATATCTAAAATGAAGAGTTGCAAATCTGTGAAGATAACTGAAATCATCAGTAACAAAGGACTTCACAGAAATTTTAGTTTCCAACCCTAAGTAAACTCTCAAGAGAATTTGCCCAATTAATTTACTAATTCCCTATACTGATTTTCTTTCTTCAACATACTTACAAAAAGTTAGCAACTTCTGGGACAGACAAATGTGTACACAAACATTTGTTTTACGCTGGTTGTGACTGTGCCTGGAGGACATGCTGCAGCACACGGAGCGGCTGAAACGCTCTCAGAGCAGAGGCAGTGCCTTTTGTGGCCTCCCTTAACACTTCACCAAACGACCTCACTCTTGTCCTTTACTTCATTGCTCCTCAGAGGGTGGTCCTCTGACCAGGAGCATCAGTGTCACGTTGGAAACAGTATTAGTCACCTAGTGCTGTGTAACAAGTTATACCAATTTTGAGCAGCTTTAAACCACACACATTTATCACCTCCCTGTTTCTGTGGGTCCAGACTCCAGACATGGATTAATTGGGTCTTCCGCCTCACAGTCTCTCACAAGGCTGCAATCAGGGTGTCAGCCCAAGGTCTGTGGTGTTGATGGCTTGCCTGCCATCAACCCTAGAACAGGGGTCTGAGTGAGGGAGTGCTGAGTTACGTACCTGCTGGGACACCTACTTGTCTCGGGCTAGCTCTGTTGTCACTGCAGTGGCTACCATCCTAATTCAATTCATCATCTCTGTATAGCTTCCAGTTTCCCTGCTTTTTCTTTTTCTTGACTTCAATCTACTTTCCCATAGCAACCAGAATGATCTTTAAAACAAAAGTTGAAGATATAGGCACATCACATTTCTACTAAAACTGTCCAATGACTTCCTATTATTTGGAATAAAATAAATTGCTCTAAGATTTATAAAGCACTGAATGATGTAACCCTTGCCAGACTTTGACTCCACCTTGGACCACTTATCCCCTTGAGTGTACTCCAGATGTCCTGGCCTTCCTTTGGGCCCCTGGATATGCCCAGGTCAGTTTCTCCTCCAAGCCTTCACACTTGCTTTTCTCTCTGCTCTCAGATCTTCTAACAGAGGCTCCTCCTCATTCTTGGGATAGAAAGTAGGCTCCATTCTTAATAGCTATCATTTTAATTTCCTTATAGCATTACCCACATCTGGAATTCATATTTGTTTACTCATATAAAAGATAATAGAAAATGACTTCCGGGAAGATGGCGGTGTGAGCAGGGTGGTGGAAATCTCTTCCCAAAACCAAATATATTTATGAAAATACAACAAATACAGCTATTCCCAAAAGAGAGACCGGAAGATACAAGATGGTACCCAACCTGCAGCTACACCTGAGAGGACTCAGCACCCCGCGAAGTGGGTAAGATACAGAGCCACGTCCTGGCAGAACCCACACCCCAGTGCACCGGCGGGAAGAGAGGATTCAGAGAGGAGAGGGAGTGGAAGCGCAGGCCCGCCAAATAACCAGTCCTGGTGATCTGCACCAGGAGCATAGACACACTTCACGCGGTGTATCGGAGAAGGGAGAGGCAGAGGTGCAGGATCCAAGACAGCAGGTCCACTCAGCCGGTTCCCTGGGACAAAAGAAAAGCGTGTGCTTTTTTAGGGGTCTTAAAGAGACAGGGGCCCAATGGAGGAGCAGGATTGTCCCAGTGCAATTTCGGTCCAGAGGAATTTCGGTCTCTTTGGAATGCGACTGGGAAAAGCAGTCACACCGAGAATTCCCACAGAAATCAACAGCCCCCCGTTTGTTCCCTCCCCAGCCAGAGTCACAAAGGGCCCCGCAGAGCAGCATGGATGCGGAATAGTTGAGCAGCAGTACCACCTACAGCATCCACACAGAAATTACACCCGGCAGGCATTTTTTTTTTCTCTATTTTCCCTTTCTTCTTTTTTTCTTTTTCTGACCACTTCTATCGCCATGAAAAGACAGAGGAATATTCTACAAACAAAGCTTAGCCAGACAACCCCAGACCAGACAACCCCAGATAGGGAGCCTGAGGGGATGGACATGCACAGTCTTCATGAAAAAGAATTCAGAATAAAAGTCATAACCATACTGATGGATCTACAGAGAAATATGCAAGAGCTAAGGTAGAAAGTGAGGGAAGAAGGGAAAGACAATGCAGAAATGAGACAAGTGATCGACAGGCTTAACAGCAGACTGGACGAGATGCAAGAGACTGTTAATGTAATAGAAATCAGAGAACAGGAATACAGAGAAGCTGAGGCAGAGAGAGATAAAAGGATCTCTAGGAATGAAAGAATTTTAAGAGAAATGTGTGACCAATCCAACAGAACAATATTTGCCTTATACGAGTACCAGAGGAAGAAGAGAGAGAAAAAGGGATAGAAAGTGTCTTTGAAGAAATAATTGCTGAAAACTTCCCCAAGGTGGGGAAGGAAATAGTCTCTCAAACCATGGAACCCTACAGATCTCCCAACACAAGGGACCCAAGGAAGACAACACGAAGACACATAATAATTAAAATGGCAAAGATCAAAGATAAGGACAGAGTATTAAAGGCAGCTAGAGAGAGAAAAAAGATCACCTACAAAGGAAAATTCATCAGACTATCATCAGACTTCTCAACAGAAACCTTACAGGCCAGAAGAGAATGGCATGATATTTTTAATGTAATGAAGCAGAAGGGCCTCGAACCACGAATAGTATATCCAGTACAATTCTAATTTAAATTTGAGGGAGGGATTATACAATTCCCAGACAAGCGAAAGCTGAGGGAATTTGCCTCCCATAAACCACCTCTTCAGGATATCTTAAAGGGACTGCTCTACATGGTAGCACTCCTAAGGCTAAAAAGAGGTCACCAGAGAAACAAAATCATAGCAAAGAAAGCAGACCATCCAAATACTAACTAAAGGCAAAGAATAAAACACCTAGAATATGAAGAAGGGAAGAGGAAGAATAAGAAGGGAGAGAAATAAAGAATCATCAGACTGTGTTTACAATAACTTAACAAGAAATTTAAGTTAGACTGTTAGACAGTAGAGAAGCTACCCTTGAACCTTTGATAACCATGAATCTAAAGCCAGCAATGGCAATAAGTACATATCTATCAATGATCACCCTAAATGTAAATGGACTGAATGCACCAATCAAAAGACACAGAGTTACTGAATGGATAAAAAAGCAAGACAATCTGTATGCGGCTTACAAGAGACTCACCTCAAACCCAAACATATACACAGACTAAAGGTTAAGGGATGGAAAAAGATATTTCATGCAAACCACAAGGAGAAAAAAGCAGCTGTTCCAGTACTTGTATCAGACAAAATAGACTTCAAAACGAAGAAAGTAGCAAGAGATAAAGAAGGACATTACATAATGATAAAGGGGTCAGTCCAACAAGAAGATATAACCATTATAAATATATATGCACCCAACACAGGAGCACCAGCATATGTGAAACAAATACTAACAGAATTAAAAGAGGAAATAGAAAGAAATGCAGTCATTTTAGGAGACTTCAAAACACTACTCACTCCAAAGAACAGATCAACCAGACAGAAAATAAGTAAAGACACAGAAGCACTAAACAACACACTAGAGCAGATGGACCTAACAGACATCTACAGAACTCTACACCCAAAAGCCACAGGATACACATTCTTCTCAAGTGCACATGGAACAATTTCCAGAATAGACCACATACTAGGCCACAAAAAGAACCTCAGTAAATTCAAAATATTGCAATTCTACCAACCAATTTCTCAGATCACAAATATATAAAACTAGAAATAAATTGTACAAAGAAAACAAAAAGGCTCACAAATACATGGAGACTTAGTAACATTCTCCTAAATAATCAATGGTTTAACGACCAAAGTAAAACAGAGATCAAAGAATATATGGAGACTAATGACAAGAACAACACAAAGCCAAAACTTCTGTGGGACACAGCAAAGGCAGTTCTAAGAGGAAAGTATATTGCAATCCAGGCCTATTTAAAGAAGGAAGGACAATCCCAAATGAATAGTCTAAAGGCACAATTTCTGATTTTGGAAAAAGAAGAACAAATGAGGCCCAAAGTCACCAGACGGAGGGACATTATAAAGATCAGAGAAGAAATAAATAAAATTGAGAAGAATAAAACAATAGAAAAAAATCAATGAAACCAAGAGCTGGTTCTTTGATAAAATAAACAAAATAGATAAACACCTAGTCAGACTCATTAAGAGAAAAAGAGAATCTACACACATAAACAGAATCAGAAATGAGAAAGGAAAAATCACGTCAGGCCCCATATAATTACAAAGAAGTATAAGAGAATATTATGAGAATCTATACACTAACAAGCTGGAAAACCTAGAAGAAATGGACAACTTCTTAGAAAAATACAACCTTCCAAGACTAAGCAAACAAGAAACAGAAAAACTAAACAGACCAATTACCAGCAATGAAATTGAATCGGTAATCAAAAAACTACCCAAGAACAAAACCCCTGGGCCAGATGGATTCACCTCTGAATTCTACCAGACATATAGAGAAGAAATAACACCCATTCTCCTTAAAGTTTTCCAAAAAATAGAAGAGGAGGGAATACTTCCAATCTCATTCTATAAAGCCAGCATCACTCTAATACCAAAACCGGTCAAAGATCTCACCAAAAAAGAAAATTACAGACCAATATTCCTGATGAATGTAGATGCAAAAATACTCAACAAAATATTAGCAAACCAAATTCAAAAATATATCAAAAAGATCATCCATCATGATCAAGTGGGATTCATCACAGGGATGCAAGGATGGTAAGACATTCGAAAATCCATCAACATCATCCACCACATCAACAAAAAGAGGAACAAAAACCACATGATCATCTCCATAGATGCTGAAAAAGCATTTGACAAAATTCAGCATCCATTCATGATTGAAACTCTCAACAAAATGGGTATAGACGGCAACTACCTCAACGTCATAAAGGCCATATATGACAAACCCACAGCTAACATCATACTTAACAGCGAGAAGCTGAAAGCTTTTCATCAGAGATCGGGAACAAGACAGGGATGCCCACTCTCTCCACTGTTATTCAACATAGTACTGGAGGTCCTAGCCATGGCAATCAGACTAAACAAAGAAATACGAGGCATCCAGATTGGTAAAGAAGAAGTCAAATTGTCACTATTTACAGATGACATGATATTGTATATAAAAAACCCTAAATACTCCACTCCAAAACTACACAAACTAATATCTGAATTCAGCAACGTTGCATTATACAAAATTAACACACAGAAATCTGTTGCTTTTCTATACACTAATGATGAACTAACAGAAAAAGAAATCAGAAAAACAATTCCATTCACAATTGCATCAAAAAGAATAAAATACCTAGGAATAAACCTAACCAAGGAAGTGAAAGACCTGTACTCTGAAAACTACAAGACACTCCTAAGAGAAATGAAAGAGGACACTAACAAATGGAAATGCATCCCATGCTCTTGGCTAGGAAGAATAAATATTGTCAAAATGGCTATACTACCTAAAGCAATGTACAGATTCAACGCAATCCCTATCAAACTACCAACAGCTTTCTTCAATGAACTCGAACAAATAATTCTAAAATTCATATTGAACCATAAAAGACCCCGAATAGCCAAAGCAATCCTGAGAAGGAGGGATAAAACAGGGGGAATTACACTCCCTGACTTCAAGCTGTACTACAAAGACACAGTAATCAAGATAATTTTGGATTGGCACAAAAAACAGACCCACAGACAAGTGGAACAGAATAGAAAATCCAAAGATTAATCCCAACATATATGGTCAATTAATAAATGATAAAGGAGCCTTGGATATACAGTGGGGAGATGACAGCCTCTTCAGCAGCTGGTGTTGGCAACACTAGACAGCTGCATGTAAGAGGATGAAACTGAACTACTGTCTAACCCCATAAAGAAAAGTAAACTCAAAATGGATCAAGACATGAATGTAAGTCATAAAACCATAAAACTCTTAGAAAAAAACATAGGCAAAAATCTCTTGAACATAAACATGAGCGACTTCTTCATGAACATATCTCCCCGGGCAAGGGAAACAAAAGCAAAAATGAACAACTGGGACTATATCAAGCTGGAAAGGTTCTGTATAGCAAAGGACACCATTAGTAGAACAAAAAGACATCCTACAGTGTGGGAGAATATATTCATAAATGACATTTCCAATAAGGGGTTGACATGCAAAATATATAAAGAACTCATGCACCTCAACAAACAAAAAGCAAATAATCCAATTAAAAAATGGGCAGACAACATGAATAGACACTTTTCAAAAGAAGAAATTTAGATGGCCAACAAGCATATGAAAAGATGCTCCACATCACTAATCATCAGAGAAATGCAAATTAAAACCACAATGACATATCACCTCACACCAGTGAGGATGGCCAACATCCAAAACACAAACAACAACAAATGTTGGCGAGGATGTGGAGAAAAGGGAACCCTCCTACACTGCTGGTGGGAATGCAAATTAGTTCAACCATTGTGGAAAGCAGTATGGAGGTTCCTCAAAAAACTCAAAATAGAAATACCATTCGACCCAGGAATCCCACTCCTAGGAATTTACCCTAAGAATCCAGCAGCGCAGTTTGAAAAAGACATATGCACCCCTATGTTTATCACAGCACTATTTACAATAGCCAAGAAATGGAAACAACCTAAGTGTCCATCAGTAGATGAATGGATAAAGAAGAGGTGGTACATATACACAATGGAATATTATTCAGCCATAAGAAGAAAACAAATCCTACCATTTGCAACAACATGGATGGAGCTAGAGGGTATTATGCTTAGTGAAATATGCCAAGCAGAAAAAGACAAATATCAAATGATCTCACTTGTCTGTGGAGTATAAGAACAAAAATTAAAAAACCGAAGGAATACAGCAGCAGACTCACAGAACCCAAGAATGGACTAATAGTTACCAAAGGTAAATGAACTGAGGAGAATGGGTGGGAAGGGAGGGACACGGGGGAAAAAGGGGCATTACGATTAGCAGACGTAATGTTGGGGGGGTGCGCAGGGAGGGCTGTACAACTCAGAGAAGACAAGTAGTGATTCTATAGCATCTCACTACGCTGATGGACAGTGACTGTAATGGGATTGGTGGGGGGGACCTGGTGAAGGGGGTAGTTTAATAACCATAATATTGCACATGTAATTGTAGATTAATGATACCAAAATAAATTATATATATAAAAAGATAATAGAAAGGGGCTGTGACTCGACTTTTTAGCAGAGATTCCAAGCGCCATGCATGATGTAGGAGGTAAAAAGTATTCCTAGGATCCCTGACACAGGATGGGATGGAGAAGCTGTTTCTTTCTGCATCAGCAATCATCCATTTATGTCCTAAAATAGAGCTTTTAGGGTGAGGTTCTGGAGGGAGGATTTCCCAGGAGAGAGTTCGCAGTATGCCGTGCACTTGTGCACCTCCCATGGCTGTGGGAAAGGAGGGGCTAACCCCACTTTGACGGAGAATTTCATAGAGTTTTTTTGTATACATACCCTGCATAGGGCTGAATCAGGTTCTGAGGACCTGAAGATATACTACATTTGGCACATCTTTAAGAGGAATGTGAAATGATGAATAATGTGAAGTATGAAAGTAAATACTTAAGATGAGAAAATAAACATTTTATATAATTTAAAAAGCTGACAGATACCGCAAACATCACACATCCAGAAAAACAGGATAATATTTTCTTAGACCGAATGACCTGGCACAGCTCTTCAATCCTGTTTCCTGTGTGTTCTGCTGCTCAATCCTGTTTCCTGTGTGTTCTGGCTGCATACTCTCTCTGATCGCCTCTTCATATGACATTGACTGTGTATTCCTAGCCAAGAGAGAACTTCTATCTCACCGATAAGCATGGAGTCTTCAGCTCACAACTTCTACTGCTTCTGTTTGCAGTAGAATCCAGCTCATTCCACAGAAAGTGCCCCTTTTGTCTCAGAAGTAGACCATCAGCACCACGGAATGCAGGCATTTTGTCTGCCCTGTTCACGGCCATGTCCCAGCCCCCTGGACGGTGCCTGTCTTATAGTAGCTCCTCAATAAATATTTTTCAAATGGATGCCACACTCGGAGCATACCAAGATAGGTAAGCCTCAACCTTTTCCCTCAAGGAACTGAGTGTAGTTGGCACTGCCAACAGGAAAGAAATGGTTTCCGTGCAATACAGGAAGCACCGCAGAGCACTGTGGGGTGGGTGGTGGCAGGGAAGGCTCCTTGGAGAACATGAGATGAACCCTGAGGGATGATCAGGAGTTTAGGCTGGGCAGAAGAGTACGGAGAGGCATGCAGAGAAAGGACAGTTCCGCAGTGTAGGGAAATCTAAGCACTGTGACGGGAAATTAAACCAGAGAACGGAGGCAGAGACTAGAACCAAAGCTTATTTGGCAGGTCATAGGGAGCCGCCGAAGGGTTTAGGGTAAGAATGGCATTACCCGAACTGTACTTGACCAAGTTAACTTTGATGGGTTGGTAAATGTTGGTAAGGGAACAAATTCAGATGCAGGGAGACTAGTTAGGCAGCTCTTGTAGTCGTTCAGGCAGGGTAATGACAGCCTGACCGACCTGGGTCACAGCTGGTAGGGATGGAAAGGAGGAATGGTTTGGAGAAAGATTGGGATGTCAATCAGCTGGATTTGGTCATTGATTACATGGGGAGAGGAAGGATTCTGTGCTGACTTCAGATTTCTGGTTCAGGGGACTGAATAGAAGCTGAAGCCTTTAGCTCAGGGGCAGGATGTACTGGTTAGATAAGACAGAGTTCAATATTAGACTGGGTGGATACATTTTAAAACATGGTGGCCTCTCTGTTTCTCACCTCCACCCACTTTTTGCTAAGTTTCTATACAGTTTATTAATCCTCTAGTAAAACATCTGCACAATTTCCACAAATCAAAGCATAGCAATATTTTAAATTCTTCTTTGTTGCTAGCACCAACATTGGTTTTTCCATCCTCTGATTTTCTTCATTTATTCTTGTAATCCTTTTCCTGTTTTCTTGAGGTCTTTTTCTTTTAATATAGGCCATGTGAAAATCTGTGAGTTTATTTTATTTTGTCTATTCCTAGAAATAATAGATCAAGCTGAAGCCAGGCCAAAGTACGTCTGAATCTGAAGAAAGGGTGCCATCTTGTGATTCTGCACACGTGTCAGTTTTTGCAGAATTAATGTCTTAGTGCCATTACCTTTCCAAGGTTAGGGACATCTCTGATCCTTTGAAGCAGTAGGTTGGTCATGACCTTCCTGGTCCAGATAGCTGCTCTGTCATTTATGAGGGTCGTTAAATATCAGCCAGAGTGAAAAGATGCCCCATCTCTTTTGGCCTTTGAGTAGATTGACTTTAAATTGATTGATTTTCTTCTATTGTTCCAAAAACTGCACACTCTATATTCTTCTACCAATTTGTTTGAAATTTTCCAACTCATGTACTTGAGAATATTTTTCTAAAACCATACACAAGTAAGGATATAGTTGAAAGCAAAGACTCTGGAGCCAGAATGTTAGGATCCGAATCCTAGCTCTACATGCAGTAGTATATATATATATGAATCGGATAAGTTATAAAGCGTCTTGATGCCTCAGATCTGGAAAGCGGGGATCATACAATGCCTAATTTATAGGGGTGTTGAAGATTAAATGAGCCACATACCTTTGAAACATCCAACAGCAAGCGGTAGAATTGCCTTTCAAGTTTGTGCTTTAACTATAACCTTTGAGAAAATAGAAACTATAGATGAAAATGTTGGTATAAATGCAAAAGTATGCAGTAAACAAAAGAAAATGATTTATTCTTTAAATCTGAGGCATTTTTCTTGCTTCTTGTCCTAGTATTCCATTTGGATAATGTTTACTAGCCTGGGGCATCCAGCTGGGTTGCTGGTACCCTTTTCAGTGCACAGGGGAAACCTCAGGAAGGGAGGGAAGGCATTCTTACTGTTACCCCTATACTTTGGCCTATAACGTTTTATAAAAACAAGAGTCACAGTCTTTGATGTTAATGTCTAACCCCAGATGGTCTCATTTTTCTGCCTCTGATATTTGTATGGTGCCCAGAGCTGCAGTAGTTTTCTCATAACCACAAAGAGGCCTGCTGAAAGAGGTGGCGGAGTGGAAAGAGAGGACATTGACCCTTGATGCTGTCACTGGACCCTGGAACTCATGAACACTTCAGGCTTCTTGTAATATGAGATGATAAATCTTTTGTTATTTAAGCTATTTTTAGTCACATTTTCTATTACTTGAAGTAGAAAGCAGCCTATAAATGCAGAACATTACATGTCCCATATCATGTTTAATAAATATTTATGGGTTTATTATTGTTATTTTTAAATGACCAACAAACATCTTTTTTATTGAAGTATTGTTGATATACATTCTTATATAGGTTTCAAATATACAACACAGTGATTCAACAGTTACCATATTATTAAATCCTCACCCCCACTAGTGTGGCTACTATCTGTCAACATAGAAAGATGTAACAGAATCGTTGGCTATATTCTCTGTGTTGTATTACTATCCCCGTGACCAGCTTATATTGACTGAGAATTTTTTGCCCCTTTATTGCTACCCACCCATCCCAGCCCTTCCACCACAGTAAGTACCAATCACTTCTCAGGGGCTATGAGTCTACTGCTATTTTGTTCATTTTGTTTTGTTTTGTTTTTTATGTTCCACAAATAAATGAGATCATATGGTATATGTCTTTCTCCACCAGGCTTATTTCATTTAGCATAATACCCTCTAGTTCCATCCATGTTGTTGCAAATGGCAGAATCTCCTTTTTTATGGCTAAATAATATTCCATTGTGTATATGTACTGTTTCTTCTTCTTTTTATTTTTTTTAAATTTTGGTATCATTAATGTACAATCACTTGAACAACATTATGGTTACTAGACCCCCTATTATCAACTCTCCCCCACATACCCCACTACAGTCACTGTCCATCAGCGTAGTAAGATGCTACAGAATCATTACTTGTCTTCTCTATAAATACTGCCTTTCCCGTGTCCCCCG
>JAQQAC010020896.1:54577399-54778144 GCA_029783875.1 Phataginus tricuspis | reverse complement strand
CTCCCCAGGACTCCCAGCGTGCTGGGCTCAGTTTGCGGGGCTATCCGGCCCCTCTACTGAGCTCCTGTCTCTTTAAGACCACTGAGGTAGAGCGTGCGCTTTTCTTCCCTTTTTTCTCCTTTCTTTTTCCTTCCCGTAGCCTGCCGCGGGCAACTTGCACGTTCCGGGCCGGGACCCTGTGCCCTCTGTCTCTCCTATCTCCGCTACACCGCAGGCTGTGTGTCGGCGCTCCCGGCACAGACTTCCACTCCCTCCTGGCTCTGAATCCTCTACTCCTGCTGGAGCGCTGGGGGAGAGGAGCGCTCGGTCCGCTCGCGGCTCTGTACCTTACCCGCCTTGCCGGGACTCCCGCCGGAGTGCTGGGGTGGAGGGGCACTCTGGTCTCGCTGGATTGCGTTTCTGTCCTGCCTCGCCGGGTGCCGAGTCCTCTGTCCGGAGTGTCTGGCCACCGGAGCTCTGGGTGGGGGGAGCGCTCGGTCCCACCAGGTCGCCGCTCCATATCCCGTCCGCCTCACTGGCTGCCAAGTTCTCACAGGTGTAGCTGTACGCTGTGCACTTTCCTGTGTATTCTGGTCTCTCTTTTAGGGATAGTTGTATTTGCTGTATTTTCGTGAATAAATATAATGTTGGGAGGAATTTTTCTGCTGGTCCGTTCACGTCGCCATATTCCCAGAAGTCTAGAAACTCAATCTAAAGGTTCTTTTTCTTCCCTCCTTTTTCTTCCTCCTCCATTCTTTGTATGTATTGAATCATATTCCGTACTCTTTGTCTTCCCTTGAATGACATTGGTTTAGCCTTAGGAATACTTCCATCAATAGGAGTCCCTCCAAAATGCCCTGTAGAGTTGGTTTTGTTGGAGGTAAATTTTCTCAGCTTTTGCTTATCTGAAAATTGTTTAATCCCTCCTTCAAATTTAAATGATTACCTTGCCAGATAGAATGTTCTTGGCTCAAGGCCCTTCTGCTTCATTGCATTAAATATATCATGCCACTCCCTTCTGGCCTGTAAGGTTTCTGTTGAGAAGTCTGATGATAGCCTGATGGGTTTTCCTTTGTATGTGATGTTTTTTCTCTCTCTAGCTGCTTTTCAAAGTATGTCTTTATCCTTGATCTTTGCCATTTTAATTATTATATGTCTGGATGTTGTCTCACTTGGGTCCCTTGTGTTGGGAGATGTGTGCACACTTCCATGGCCTGAGAAACTATCTCTTTCCCCAGATTCAGGAAGTTTTCAGCAATTACCTCCTCAATGACACTTTCTATCCCTTTTTCTCTGTCTTCTTCTTCTGGTACCCCTATAATGCGAATATAGTTCCGTTTGGATTAGTCACACAGTTCTCTCAATATTCTTTCATTCTTAGAGATACTTTTTTCTTTCTGTGCCTCAGCTTCTTTGTATTCCTCTTCTCTAATTTCTATTCCATTTACCATCTCTTCTACTACATCTAATCTTCTTTTAAATCCCTCCATTGTATGTTGCATTTCAGATATGGTATTTCTTAATGACTGAATCCCCATCTTAAATTCGTTCCTGAGGTCTTGAATATTTTTCTCCATCTCCATAAACATGTTTATGGAGATTTTTATTTTGATCTCTCTTTCTGGAAGATTGGTGAGTTCAGTTTCATTTGACCCTCTTTCTGGGGTTTGTGAGATTTTGGTTTGAACCATGTTCTTTTCACGTTTCATATTTCTGTGTGGTGCCTACTAGTGTGCAGAAACTCCTGTCTCTGGAGCTGCTCAGCCCCTAGAGTGAGGTTGGGGGACGTAGGGGAGTGGAGCTGGTGCGTGGGGGGAGTAAAGATCTGTTTCATGCTTCCTGTATGCAGTGCCTGTCTCCAGTGTCAGAGGCAGTGGGCCAAGCACACATGGGTAATCTTCTGTGCTTTGTGCCTCTAGCTGCTGTAGGTGGGGCCTCCCTCTGGCCGGCCTGACACCTGCACAGTGACTGCTGGTTTGTGAGCAGGTGCCTACAGGCTAGTAGGAAGGCTCGGCAGGCTGTGTGTCACAGTGGGGGGCCTCGGAGCTGAGTAGCCATCCAGGGGGATGGAGCACCTGAAGCTCCCCAAAGTTCACAACCAGCTGGGCAGAACGCACCCAGACAACCTTGTCCAGCTCTCCCTTCTCCCACACAGCAAGCTCCATGCAAACCCCACCCCTTCAGCTGCTCTCTTGCTGCTAGGAAGCCTCTCAGACTCCCTCCCTTTCCTCTGACACGGAGTGGCCGGATGTGGATCCCCTCCTGCACAAACGGCTGGGATGTCAATTTTGCAAGCACTCCACCTGTCCGAGCTCCCCAATGCCCAGGGCACCACACACTATAGGATTCTGCTCACAAAGCAGATCTCCAGGGCTGGGTGTCCAGCAGTCCCAGGTTTTCACCCCCTCCCACGCTCCATTTCTCTTCCTCCCGCTGGTGAGCTGGGGTGGGGGAAGGGCTTGGGTCCCGCTGTATCACGCTTTCATATGTTACCCTGTTTCTTGAGGTCTGCTCTGTTCGTGAGGTCTGTATGCAGTCTGGTTCAGCCTTCTTTCTTGTTGCTGTCTGAAGGCTAGTTGTATTTATTAACTATGTTTTTCTACTGTTTGTGGTTTTGGGAAGAGCTCTCCGTCTCACCTCTCATGCTGCCATCTTGAATCTCCTGTGTAATTTATTTCTAGTTTCATACCTCTGTGGTCTGAGGAACTGGTTGGTACCTAACCCATTCATTTTTAAAGTAATTATTGATGCTTAAGGACTTACTATTGCCATTTTGTTAATTGTTTTCTGACTGTTTTCTAGATCCTGTGTTCCTTGCCTCCTCCTTCATCTTCCTTGGTGATTTATTGGCTTTTTGTGGTGGTAAGTTTTGACACCTTTTTCATAATTTCTTGTATCTACTGCAGGTTTTTTCTTTGTAGTTACCTTGGCTAACATACAACAACCTATTTAAGTTAATAATTGATAATACCATACAGAAATTTGTTCTTCTCTTCCCCCTCACATTTTAGGTTATTGATGTTACAATTTACAGCTTTTTTTATATTGTATCTCCAATAAGAAGTTATTGTAGTTATGGTTATTTTTAATATGTTTGTTGACTTTTAGAGTTGTAAATGAATTATGCCCCACAATTGCAATATTAGATAACCTGACTTTGTTACCAGTGATTTTATACATTTGTGTGTGTTCGTGATGCTGATTAGCATTCTTTTATTTTAGCCTGAAGGATGCCCTTAAGCATTTCTTATAAGGCAAGTGGTGATGAACAACCTCGGCTTTTGTTTGTTTGGGAAAGTCTTTATCTCTCCTTCATTGTCGAAGGATAGCTTTGCCGGACATAGTATTTTTGGTTGACAGTAATTTATTTTCAATATTTTGAATATATCATCTCACTCTTGGCATGTCATGTTTCTGCTTAGAAACCCACCTGTAAGCCTTCTGGAATCTCCGTTATATGTGACGAGTCACTTTTCTTGCTGTTTTCATAATTCTCTGCCCTTGAATTTTGACAATTTAATTATAATGTGCCTTCAGGTAGCCTTCTTTATGTTTAGTCTATTTTGGAGTCCTGTGGGCCTCATGAATCTGAATGTGCATTTCTCCTCTGTGGTTTGGGAAGTTTTCAGCCATTATTGCTTTAAATAGACTTTCCCTTTTTCTTTCTCTTCTGGGATTCTCATAATGCATGCATTATTATTATTTTTTGATGGTATCCCATAAGTCCTTTAGACTTTATTCACTTTTTGATTCTCTTTTTATTTTGAGAATTTGAGGGGCTAATTTAAAACAACCTATCTTTTAATTCACTAATTCTTTCCTTTGCTTGGTTGAATTAGATATTGAAGCTCTCTATGTAATTCTTCAATTCAGTCATTATGTTCTTTAGCTCTAGGGTTTCCATTTTGGTACTGCATTATTTTCCTAACTTGATTTAGCTCTCTGTCTGTGTGCTCTTGTAGGTCACTAGGCTGTTTAAGAGGTTTATTCAGCATTCCCACTCATGCAGTTTCATAGGACTCCCTTTCCTTAGGGTCTGTTATTGGAACTTTATTCATTTTCTTTGGTGGTATCATGTTTACCTAATTCTTCCTAAGCTTGATTTCTTGCATTGGTATCTGTGCGCATAAATAAGTGGGCTTCTTTCAGATTTTACAGGCTTGCCTTGGCAGGGAAAGACCTTCACTGTTCAGTTGAGCTGGTGTTACTGGTTGGTCAGCTCAGTGTGTCATGGCAGCTGGGCCTTGCTGTTGGGGCCTCCAGGTGGGTGGTGCTCTGAGGCTGGGGGCTTGCTGCTGGCTCAGCTGTGTTTGGTTGGGTCTGCTGGTGGGGCTCCATGTTCATTCCAGGCTACTAGCTCAGCTCCATGACTGGGTGGGGCTGGTGGCAGTGCTGCATAGTGACATGAAGTCCCTTCCTGCTGTGATTGCTGCTTGACATGGTCACTGGCTGTGTCCCCCAGCAGGGCAGTGCCATTAGTTGGACTGTGATTGGGCAGGGCTGTAGGCTGGTGGGGACTCAGGTTACACTCCCTGACCAGATGGGGCCACTGGCTGGGCTCTGTCCAGGAAGGGCCACAGGTGGGCCTTCATGGTTGGACCTGACCTCAGGCCGTGCTCTGCAACCAGGTGGGAACATACCTATGCTCTGAAGTTGAGCAGGTCGGCAGGTGAGCCACCACAGTTCTGAGGGCCCTGGCTGGGCTCTCTGGTTGGGAGGGGCCTTCAGTGCCTGCTGCAGATGGTGCTAAGCTGTGCTCCCTCACTGGGTGGGATTTCTATCTGGGCTTCATTGGCACAAGGCTGTAAGCTGTGTTTAACAGGAGCAGGGCTGTAGGCTGGGCTCCAAGGCTGCTTAAGGTCACTGCTTGGGCTCCCTGGTTATGTGCGACCAGAGGCTATGCTGGACAGTGGGGCAGGGCTGCTGGTTTGGCTCTGTGTTCCAGTGGGGCTGTAGGCTGGGCTCCACAGCTGCCCCGGTACTCTGGTCAGGTTCCCTGGATGGTCAGAAATGGAGGCTACGCTCAGCAGTTGAGTAGGTCTGTGAATTACCTGCCTGCCTGGTGGGAGCTCCACAGCCAGCTTCAGCCCATTGACTGGGGACCTCAATCAGGCAGAACTGCCAACGGAGCTCCCTGGCCAGATAGGGCTGCCAGGTTGGCTCTGCACTCAGGCAGTCCCTGGCTGCAATTTCTGCCCACGTGCTGCTGCAGTTAGGAATGTGGTCCCCATGGTTCGGTCACAGTGCTCTGGTGCTCTTTCCCTCCTGCTTCCTGGTGTGCTCCTCCTCTGTTTCTGGTCCAGGAGGGTGCTTCAGCCTCACTTCTGGGTTCCGAGGTTTTCAGGGTCTTGCCTATGGAGATCTGCTAGTTGGTCTTCTTTCGAGGGGGACTGAAGCCAGGAACAAGCTGTGTTGCCATCATTGTGTTGTTACTGAAATCTGGTCTTAAAGGAAGTCCAACTGTATGAGCCCACAGAGAACTTTCCTGAGCCACACCCTCTCTCCGCTCACTCACTCCATGATCAGAACTCATTGTTCCTTTCTGTCCTCTGCCCCTTATATGACTCCGCTTGGAGAAAGCGCTTAATCCTACTTTGACCTTGTTAAGAATATTGGGGGACGAATAAAGAAACATTACTTACATACCCACTTACTCTGACCCTGTGCTTCCAGCCAGCCCCTGATTTCATGTGCACTTCCGTTGGCCAGGTTCTGCCCCCACGTTTCTCACCTGTGGTTTGGTCACCTGTGCCGGGAAAGCTGGGCGCTCGCCCTGTGAGGCACTTGTTCCGTTAGGCAGGGGACTTTTGCATAAACCAGTTGTAAACTTTGGAATTGAAGAACACATGTTGCTTGTTTTAGGTGTAATTGAAAAATCTGGTGTAAAGCAGAAGGGATTGATTGAAATACCCAGACTTTCTGAAGAAAAGGATGTAGATGACACCAAGGTGAGGTATCTGATAAAGTTTCTTTTTTCTTTCTTTAAAAAATTTTTTTAATTTAATTTAATTTTTAATTTTTAACTTTATTTTGCTATCGTTAATATACAATTACATGTGCAACATTATGGTTGCTAGACTCCCCACATCATCAAGTCCACACCATATACCCCATTAGAGTCACTGTTCATCAGCGTAGTGAGATGCTACAGAATCACTACTTGTCTTCTCTGAGTTGTACAGCCCGCGCCATGCCCCCCCCTACATTATGCCTGCTAATCATAATGCTCCTGTTTCCCCCTTATCCCTGCCTTCCCACCCATCCTCCCCAGTCCCTTTCCCTTTCGTAACTGTTAGTCCATTCTTGGGTTCTGTGAGTCTGCTGCTGTTTTGTTCCTTCAGTTTTTTACTTTGTTCTGATACTCCACAAATGAGTGAAATCATTTGATACTTGTCTTTTTCCGCCTAGCTTATTTCACTGAGCATAATACCCTCGAGCTCCATCCATGTTGTTGCAAGTGTCTGGATTTGTTTGCTTCTTATGGCTGAATAATATTCCACTGTGTATACGTACCACCTCTTCTTTATCCATTCATCTACTGATGGACACTTAGGTTGCTTCCATATCTTGGCTATTGTAAATAGTGCTGCAATAAACATAGGGGTGCATATGTCTTTTTCAAACTGGGCTGCTGCATTCTTAGGGTAAATTCCAAAGAGTGGAATTCCTGAATCAAATGGTACTTCTATTTTGAGTTTTTTGAGGAACCTCCATACTGCTTTCCACAATGGTTGAACTAATTTGCATTCCCACCAGCAGTGTAGGAGGGTTCCCCTTTCTCCACATCCTCACCAACATTTGTTGTTGTTTGTGTTTTGGATGTTGGCCATCCTTACTGGTGTGAGGTGATATCTCATTGTGGTTTTAATTTGCATTTCTCTGCTGTTTAGCGATGTGGAGCATCTTTTCATGTGCCTGTTGCCCATCAGAATTTCTTCTTTGGAGAAATGTCTATTCAGATCCTCTGCCCATTTTTTAATTGGATTATTTGCTTTTTGTTTGTTGAGGTGCGTGAGTTCTTTATATAATTTGGATGTCAACCCCTTATCGGGTATGTCATTTATGAATATATTCTTCCATACTGTAGGTTGTCCTTTTGGTCTACTGATGGTGTCCTTTGCTGTACAGAAGCTTTTAAGCTTGATATAGTCCCACTTGTTCATTTTGGCTTTTGTTTCCCTTGACCGGGGAGATATGTTCATGAAGAAGTCGCTCATGTTTAGGTCCAAGAGATTTTTGCCTATGTTTTTTTCTAAGAGTTTTATGGCTTCATGACTTACATTCAGGTCTTTGATCTATTTTGAGTTTACTTTTGTGTATGGGGTTAGATATTAAGCCAGTTTCATTTTCTTACATGTAGCTGTCCAGTTTTGCCAACACCAGCTATTGAAAAGGCTGTCATCTTCCCATTGTATGTCCATGGCTCCTTTATCATATATTAATCCTTTATCATATATTAATATATGCTTGGGTTAATATCTGGACTCTCTATTCTGTTCCACTGGTCTGTGGGTCTGTTCTTGTGCCAGTACCAAATTGTCTTGATTACTGTGACTTTGTAGTAGAGCTTGAAGTCAGGGAGCATAATTCCCCCTGTGTTACTCTTCCTTCTCAGGATTGCTTTTGGCTATTCCAGGTCTTTTGTGGTTCCATATAAATTTTAGGACTATTTGTCCAGTTCATTGAAGAATGATGTTGGTATTTTGATAGGGATTGCATTGAATCTGTAGATTACTTTATGTAATATAGCCATTTTGACAATATTAATTCTTTCTAGCCAAGAGCATGGGATGCATTTCCATTTGTTAGTATCCTCTATAATTTGTCTTAGGAATGTCTTGTAGTTCTCAGGGTACACGTGTTTCACTTTCTTCATTAGGTTTATTCCTAGGTATTTTATTCTTTTTGATGCAATTGTGAATGGAATTGTTTTCCTGATTTCTCTTTCTGTTAGCTCATCATTAATGTATAGGAAAGCAACAGATTTCTGTGCGTTTATTTTGTATCCTGCAACTCTGCTGGATTCAGATATTAGTTTTAGTAGTTTTGGAGTTCAGTCTTTAGGGTTTTTTATGTACAATATCATGTCATCTGCAAATAGTGACAATTTGACTTCTTCTTTACCAATCTGGATGCCTTGTATTTCTTTGTTTTGTCTGATTGCCATGGCTACGACCTCCAGTACTATGTTGAATAACAGAGGGCATTCCTGTCTTGTTCCCGATCTTAAAGGAAAACCTTTCAGCTCCTCACTGTTAAGTATGATGTTGGCTCTGTGTTTGTCATATACGGCCTTTATGATTTTGAGGTACCTGCCCTCTATACCCATTTTGTTGAGAGTTTTTATCATGAATGGATGTTGAATTTTGTCAAATGCTTTTTCAGCAGCTATGGAGATGATCATGTGGTTTTTGTCCTTCTTTTTGTTGATGTGGTGGATGATGTTGATGGATTTTCAAATGTTGTACCATCCTTGCATCCCTGGGATGAATCCCACTTGATCATGGTGTATGATCCTCTTGATGTATTTTTGAATTCGGTTTGCTAATATTTTATTGAGTATTTTTGCATCTATGTTCATAAAGGATATTGGTCATAATTTTCTTTTTTGGTGGGGTCTTTCCCTGGTTTTGGTATTAGAGTGATGCTGGCTTCATAGGATGAGTTTGGAAGTATTCCCTCCTCTTCTATTTTTTGGAAAACTTTAAGGAGAATGGGTATTATTTCTTCTCTATATGTAAGATAAAATTCAGCGGTGAATCCATCTGACCTGGGAGTTATGTTCTTGGGTAGTTTTCTGATTACCAATTCAATTTTGTTGCTCGTAATTGATCTGTTTAGATTTTCTGTTTCTTCCTTCATCAGTCTAGGAAGTTTGTATTTTTCGAAGAAGTTGTCCATTTTTTCTAGGTTTTCCATCTTCTTAGCTTATAGATTTCATAGTATTCTCTAATAATTCTTTGTATTTCTGTCGGGTCCGTTGTGATTTTTCCTTTTTCATTTCTGATTCTGTGTATGTGTGTAGATTCTCTTTTTCTCTTAATAAGTCTGGCTAGTGGTTTATCTAATATGTTTATTTTTTCAAAGAACCAGCTCTTGGTTTCATTGATTTTTTCTATTGTTTTATTCTTCTCTAATCTTTATTATGTCCCTCCTTCTGGTGACTTTAGGCCTCATTTGTTCTTCTTTTTCCAATTTCAATAATTTTTACTTTAGACTATTCATTTGGGATTGTTCTTCCTTCTTTAAATAGGCCTGGTTGCAATATACATTCCTCTTATAACTGCCTTTGCTGCATCCCACAGAAGTTGGGGCTTTGTGCTGTTGTTGTCATTTGTCTCTATATATAGTTTGATGTCTGTTTTGATTTGGTCGTTGATCCATTGATTATATAGGATATGTTGTTATGCCTCCATGTATTTGTGAGCCTTTTTCTTTTCTTTGTACAATTTCTTTCTACTTTTATACCTTTGTGATCTCAGAAACTGGTTGGTAGAATTTCAATCTTTTTGAATTTACTGAGGTTCTTTTTTCGCCCTAGTATGTGGTCTATTCTGGAAAATATTCCATGTGCATTTGAGAAGAATGTGTATCCTGCTGCTTTTGGGTGTAGAGTTCTGTAGATGTCTGTTACGTCCATCTGTTCTAGTGTGTTGTTCAGTGCCTCTGTGTCTTTACTTATTTTCCGTCTGGTTGATCTGTCCTTTCGAGTGAGTGGTGTGTTGAAGTCTCCTAAATTGAACGCATTGCTTTCTATTTCCTCCTTTAATTCTGTTAGTATTTGTTTCACCTATGTCGGCGCTGCTGTGTTGGGTGCATATATATTTATAATGGTCATATCCTCTTGTTAGACTGATCCCTTTATCATTATGTAATGTCCTTCTTTATCCCTTGCTACTTTCTTTGTTTTGAAGTCTGTTTTGTCTGATACACGTACTGCAACACCTGCTTTTCTCTCCTTGTGGTTTGCATGAAATATCTTTTTCCATTCCTTCACTTTTAGTCTGTGTATATCTTTGGGTTTGTGGTGAGTCTCTTGTAAGCAGCATATAGATGGGTCTTGCTTTTTTTATCCATTCTATTACTCTGTGTCTTTTGATTGCTGCATTCAGTTCATTTATGGTGATTATTGATAGATATGTACTTGTTGCCATTGCTGGCTTTAGATTCGTGGTTACCAAAGGTTCAAGGGTAGCATCTTTACTATCTAACAGTCTAACTTAACTCTCTTGTTAAGCTATTATAAACACAGTCTGATGATTCTTTATTTCTCTCCCTTCTTATTCTTCCTCCTCTATTCTTTATATGCTTAGGTGTTTTATTCTGTTTTCTTTTGTGTTTCCTTTGACAGTTTTTGTGGATAGTTTATTTTTTGCCTTTAGTTAGTATTTGGATGGTCTGCTTTCTTTGCTATGGTTTTATTTTCCCTGGTGACATATTTTAGCCTTAGGAGCACTTCCATCTAGAGCAGTCCCTTTAAGATATCCTGTAGAGGTGGTTTGTGGGAGGCAAATTCCCTCAGCTTTCACTTGTCTGGGATTTGTTTGATCCCTCCCTCAAATTTAAGTGATAATCATGCTGGATACAGTATTCTTGGTTGAAGGCCCTTCTGTTTCATTGCATTAAATATATCATGCCATTCTCTTCTGGCCTGTAAGGTTTCTGTTGAGAAGTCTGATGATAGTCTGATGGGTTTTCCTTTGTAGGTGATCTTTTTTCTTTCTCTAGCTGTGTTTAATACTCTGTCTTTATCTTTGATCTTTGCCATTTTAATTATTATGTGTCTTGGTGTTGTCTTCCTTGGGTCCCTTGTTTTGGGAGATCTGTGGGCTTCCATGGTCTAAGAAACTATTTCCTTTCCCAGCTTGGGGAAGTTTTCCTCAATTATGTCTTCAGTGACACTTTCTATCCATTTTTCTCTCTTCTTCTTCTTCTGGTACTCCTATAATGTGAATATTGTTCCATTTGGATTGGTCACACAGTTCTCTTAATATTCTTTCATTCTTAGAGATCCTTTTATCTCTCTCTGCCTCAGCTTCTCTGTACTCCTGTTCTCTGATTTCTATTCCATTAACAGTCTCTTGCACCTCATCCAGTCTGCTTTTAAGCCCATCAGTCGATTGTTTCATTTCTGTAATGTCCCTCTTGACTTCATTCCTTAGCTCTTGCATATTTCTCTCTATGGCCATCAGCATGGTTATGTCTTTTATTCTGAAATCTTTTTCAGGAATATTGTTTAAATCTATCCCACCAGGCCCTCTCTCTGGGGTTGTCTGGGTGATTTTTGAGTGTACCAGATTCTTCTGTCTCTTCATGGTGATAGAAGTGGTCGCAGGCAGGTGACATGTGTGTCCGCTGGGAGAACAAATTCCCTTCCTGCTTGTTGTTCTCCTTGCCCTTCTCCACAGCCTATGCTGCTTACCCACACACTGGGAGGCTGTCTCTGGGATAATACCCTGAGTAACCGTGGGCAAGGCCACCCTCAGGTTAGCCTGGAGCTCTGTGGGGGCTTGCAGCCATGCTGGGTGCATTTTAGCAAATCTGGCGCCCCTTTGCACCTTCCAGACCTTGCTCTGGTTTCTGTAGCCTGTGCCGGTTACCTGCACACTAGAAGGCAATCTCTGAGATAATAACATGAGCTGCCAATGGCAGGGCTGCCCTTAGGCTAGCCTAGAGCTCTGCGGGGGCTTGCAGCCATGCTGGGTGCGTTGCAGCAAATCCGGCGCCCCTTCGCACTTTCCAGACCTTGGTCTGGCTGCCGTAGCCTGTGCCAGTTACCTGCACACCGGGAAATAATCTCTGAGATAATCCCCTGAGCTTCAAATGGCAGGGCTGACCTCAGGCTAGCCTAGAGCATTGCGGGGGTTTGCAGCCATGCCTGGTGCCTTCTGCACCCCTTGGTGCCTTCTGGATCTTGCTCTGGCTTCGGCAGCCCTTCCTGGTTAGCCGCGCGCCTGTCAGGAGGAGATTCTTTGTGATTGCTTTGTGTAGCTGTCCAGTTTTGCCAACACCAGCTGTTGAAGAGGCTGTCATTTCCCCATTGTATATCCATGGCTCCTTTATCATATATTAATTGACCATATATGCTTGGGTTTATATTTGGGTTCTGTATTCTGTTCCACTGGTCTATGGGTCTGTTCTTATGCCAGTACCAAATTGTCTTGATTACTGTGGCTTTGTAGTAGAGCTTGAAGTCAGAGAGCATAATTCCCCATTATATTCTTCCTTATCAGGATAGCTTTGGCTATTTGGGGTCTTTTTTTGTCCTATGTGACTTTTAGAACTATTTGCTCTTGTTCATTGAAGAATACTGTTGGTATTTTGATAGGGATTGCATTGAATCTCTACATTGCTTTAGGCAGGATGGCCATTTTGACAATATTAATTCTTCCTAGCCAAGAGCATGGGATGAATTTCCATTTATTAGTGTCCTCTTTAATTCTCTTAAGAGTGTCTTGTAGTTTTCAGGGTTTAGGTCTTTCACTTCCTTGTTTAGGTTTATTCCTAGGTATTTTATTCTTTTGATTCAATTGTGAATGGAATTGTTTTCCTGATTTCTCTTTCTGCTAGTTCAGCATTAGTGTATAGGAATGCAACACATTTCTGTGTATTAATTTTTTATCCCACAACTTTGCTGAATTCAGATATTAGATCTAGTAGTTTTGGAGAGGATTCTTTAGGGTTTTTTTATGTACAATATCATGTCATCTGCAAACAAGGACAATTTGAATTATTCCTTGCCAATCTGGATGCCTTTTATTTCTGTGTTGTCTGATTGCATGGCTTGGACCTCCAGAACTATGTTTAATAAAAGTGGGGAGAGTTTGCATCCTTATCTGGTTCCCGATCTTAAAGGAATAACTTTCAGCGTCTTGCTGTTAAGTATAATGTTGGCTGTGGGTTTGTCATATATGACCTTTATTATGTTGAGGTACTGGCCCTCTATACCCATTTTGTTGAGAGTTTTTATCATCAATGAATGTTGAATTTTGTCAAATGCTTTTTCAGCATCTATGGAGATTATCATGTGGTTTTTGTCCTTCTTTTTGTTGATGTAGTGGATGATGTTGATGAATTTTCGAATGTTGTACCATCCTTGCATCCCTGGGATGAATCCCACATGATTATGATTGATGATCTTTTTGAAGTATTTTTAGTTTGGTTTGCTAATATTGTTTTGAGTATTTTTACATCTCTGTTCATGAGCGATATTGGTATGTAATTTTCTTTTTTTGTGATGTCTTTGCCTAATTTTGATATTAGATGATGTTGGTCTCATAGAATAAGCTTGGGAGTATTCCATACTCTTCTACTTTTTGGAAACGTTTAAGGAGGATGGGTATTAGGTCTTCACTAAATGTTTGATAAAATTCAGTGGTAAAACCATCTGGTCCAGGAGTTTTGTTCTTAGGTAGTTTTTTGATTACCAATTAAATTTCTTTGCTGGTAATTGGTATATTCAATTTTCTGTTTCTTCCTGGGTCAGCCTTGGAAGGTTGTATTTTTCTAGAAAGTTGTCCATTTCTTCTAGGTTATCCAGTTTGTTAACATATAATTTTCATAGAATTTTCTCATAATTCTTTATATTTCTATGCTGTCTGTAGTGATTTTTCCTTTCTCATTTCTGATTCTTTTTATGTGTGTAGACTCTCTTTTTTTCTTTAGAAGTCTGGCTAGG
The DNA here is from genome assembly GCA_029783875.1 of Phataginus tricuspis. Taxonomy (NCBI): domain Eukaryota; kingdom Metazoa; phylum Chordata; class Mammalia; order Pholidota; family Manidae; genus Phataginus; species Phataginus tricuspis. The sequence continues at coordinate 54,764,487 of JAQQAC010020896.1, read as the reverse complement.
GGTTTATCTATTTTGTTTATTTTCTCAATGAACCAGCTCCTGCTTTTGATTCTATTGTTTTATTCTTTTCAATTTTATTTATTTATGCTTTAATCTTTATTATGTCCCTCTTTCTACTGACTTTGGGCCTCATTTGCTCATACTTTTCTAGTTTCATTAACTGTGAGTTTAGTTTGTTCATTTGGGATTGTTCTTCTTTCCAGAGGTAGGCCTGTATCGCAATATATTTCCCTCTTAGCACAGCATTAGCTGCATCCAACAGATTTTGTGGTGTTGAATTATTGTCATTTGTCTCCATATATTGCTTGATATCTGTTTTTATTTGGTTTGAACTATTGATTATTTAGGAGCATGTGATTAAGTCTCCACGTGTTTGTGGGGTTTTTCATTTTCTTTGTGTAATTTATTTCTAGTGTCATACCTTTGTGATCTGAGAAGCTGATTGGTACAATTTCAATCTTTTTGAATTTACTGAGGTTCTTTTGGTGGCCTTGTATATGATCTATTCTTGAAAATGTTCCACGTGCACTTGAGAAGAATGTGTATCCTGTTTCTTTTGGATGGAGTGTTCTGTAGATATCCGTTAGGTCCATCCGTTCTAATATGTTGTTCAGTGCCTCTGTCTCTTTATTTATTTTCTGTGTGGTTGACCTGTCCTTTGGAGTGAGTGGTGTGTTGAAGTCTCCCAAAATGAATGCATTGCATTCTGTTTCCCCCTTTTATTCTGTTAGTATATGTTTCACATATGTAAATGATCCTGTGTTGGGTGCATAGATATTTATAATAGTTATGTTGTCTTGTTGGACTGACCCTTTTATCATTATGTAATCTCCTTCTTTGTCTCTTGTGACTTTCTTTGTTTTGAAGTCTATTTTGTGTGATACAAGTACTGCAACTCCTGCTTTTTTCTCACTATTAGTTGTATGAAATATCTTTTTCCATCCCTTCACTTTCAGTCTGTGTATGTCTTTGGGTTTGAAGTGAGTCTTTTGTAGACAGTATATAGATGGGTCTTGTTTTTTTATCCATTCAATAACTCTATGTCTTTTGATTGGTGCATTCAGACCATTTACATTTAGGGTGATTATTGGTAGGTATGTACTTATTGCCATTGCAGGCTTTAGATTCGTGGTTACCAAAGGTTCAAGGGTAATTCCCTTAGTATATAACAGCCTAATTTAACTCACTTCATATGCTATTACAAACACAACCTAAATTTTCCTTTTTTTCCTCTTTTTTCTTCCTCCTCCATTCTTTGTATGATATGAATGGTGACATATATTTAGCCCTAGGAATACTTCCATCTATAGGATTCCCTCCAAAATGCACTGTAGAGGTGGTTTGTGGGAGGTAAATTCTCTCAGATTTTGTGTATCTGAAAATTGCTTAATCCCTCCTTCAAATTTAAATGATAACGTTGCCGGATAGAGTATTCTTGGCTCAAGGCCCTTCTGCTTCATTGCATTAAATATATCATGCCACTCCCTTCTGGCCTGTAAGGTTACTATTGAGAAGTCTGATGATAGCCTGATGGGTTTTCCTTTGTATGTGATCTTTTTTCTCTCTCTAGCTGCTTTCCAATGTCTGTCTTTATCCTTGATCTTTTCCATTTTAATTATTATGTCTTGATGTTGCTTCTTTGGGTTCCTCGTGTTGGGAGATCTGTGCACCTCCATGGCCTGAGAGACTATCTCCTTCCCCAGATTGGGGACGTTTTCAGCAATTACCTCCTCAATGACACTTTCTATCCCTTTTTCTCTCTCTTCTTCTTCTGGTACCCCTATAATGTGAATATGTACTGTTTGGATTAGTCATACAGTTCTCTCAATATTCTTTCATTCTTAGAGATTCTTTTTTCTCTCTGTGCCTCAGCTTCTTTGTATTTCTCTTCTCTAATTTCTATTCCATTTACCATCTCCTCTACATCTAATTTGCTTTAAAATCCCTCCATTGTATGTTTCATTTCAGATATGGAATTTCTTAATTAATTAATCCCTGACTTAAATTCGTTCCTGAGTTCTTGAATATTTTCCTGTACTTCCATAAGCATGTTTATAATGTTTTTATGAAAACTTCTTTACTAAAATATTATTACATATAGAACAATACAAAAATCGTAAGTGTACAGCTCAAAATTTTACAAATGGAAGCCACTCATGTTATTAAGCATGTTTATAATTTTTATTTTGAAGTGTCTTTTAGGAAGATTGGTGAGTTCAGTTTCATTTGGCCCTTTTTCTGGAGTTTGTGAGATTTTGGTCTGAACTATGTTCTTTTGATGTTTTATATTTCTTTGTGGTGCCCACTAGTGTGCAGAACCTCCAGTCTCTGGAGCTGCTCAGGCTCTAGAGTGAGGTTGTGGGTTGTCGGGATGCGGAACTGGTGCCTGAGGGTGGAAACATCTGTTTCCTGACTCCCGTCTGCAGTGCCTGTCTCCAGTGTCAGAGCCAGTGGGCAAGCACACACGTGTAAGCCGCTGTGCTTTGCATCTCTAGCTGTGGTAGGCGGGGCCTCGCTCTTATGGGCCTGACACCAGCACAGTGACTGCCAGTTTGTGAACCAGTGCCGGTAGGCTAGGAGGAAGGTGCATCAGGCTGCGTGTCACAGCGGGGGGCCTCGGAGCTGAGTAGGAAGCCAGGGGGATGGAGCACCTTAAGTTCCTCAAAGTTCCCAACCAGCTGGGCAGAGCGCGTCCAGGCAACCTTGTCCAGCTCTCCCTTCTCCTGCACAGCAAGCTCTGTGCAAACCCCGCCCCTTCAGCAGCCCTCTTGCTGCTAGGAAGCCTCTCAGACTGCCCACCCCTCCTCTGACACAGAGCGACAGGATGTGGATCCTCCCCCTTCACAAATGGCTGGAATGTCAGTCTCCCAAGCACTCCGCCCATCTGAGCTCTCCAACGTCCAGAGCACCATACAATATAGGCTTCCGCTCACCAAGCAGATCTCCAGGGCTAGGCGCTCAGCAGTCCCAGGCTTCCACCCCCTCCCCAGCTCCATTTCTCTTCCTCCCGCCAGTGAGCTGGGGGGAGGGGAAGGGCCTGGGTCCCGCCGGATTAAGGCTTTCGTACGTTACCCTGTTTCGTGAGGTCTGCTCTGTTCATGAGGTCTGTATGCAGTCTGGCTCAGCCTTATTTCTTGTTGCTGTTTTAGGGTTAGTTGTATTAATTAACTATATTTTTGTACTATTTGTGGTTTCGGGAGGAGTTCTCCATGTCACCTCTCACGCTGCCATCTTGAATCTCGTTTCTTTCTTTCTTCCTTTAAAATCAAGCTACAGATGTTGGACATTTGAAAACCTGTTTGTCAGACCGTGTGCTAGTGGTGGGGAACTGGGAAGGGCTTGTTTGCTGAGAAGGATGGCTGAACTGTGGGGTATGGAGCAGAGAGGTATAGGAAAAATGAGCAAGGACAGAAGCCTGGGCTGCTCCACAGGCCCAGTGTTGCACTGGAGCAGGTGACAGCAGCCTCCATGTCCTCTCATCTGTGGAATGGGGCTCACTCATCTTTTCAAGATGGTATCAGGACAATGTGACCCGTATATACCGTAAAGTGCCCAGGCAGCAGGCACAGCTTAGTGAATGGGATTTTGTTTCCCCTCCCCTGCATCTTTGCTGTTTCCATTGAATAGTGAAAACTCTCAGCTTTTAGTTGTGATATCCCTTGGTTGTGTTGTGTGGTTTTCCATGAACTAGTTACTATACTGCGTGCTGCTTTTGACTGGCTTTCCTAGTTCCCTTGGGAGATAGAGCCTTATGTGACTCTAAAGCGTGCTGAGTGGCCTCTTCAAAGCTGAAAGGTTTGTTCTGGGCCAAGACCATTTGTACAGCAGCTTTATTTTCTAAACCAAGATATAAAATCTAAATCATATTGAGCAGCATGATGATTCACCTTTATTAAAGGTTATAAAATGCCATCAAATTGGGGCTGTGTTAGACATATCTTCAGACATGCAGTTGCTGTGATTTTACTTTGTTATATTCAGGTCCAACAGCTGAGTCTTTCATCGGCATGTTAAACTGGCCTTTTTAGATTCAACCCTTGGTAGCATAACAAAATGAACTCTTTAGATTGGAACTGGGATCTGAGACCAGACCCGCCTCAACTGAATCGCAAGGACACTAATGAACACCTCATCATTCTGCTGATACCCTGGAGGCCTCCCCAGAGCAGCCTTTTGATGCTTCTCTCTCCCTGCCCCCCTTCTTCCTCCTGTTGCTTTTCTTCCCTCCCTCTCTCCCCTCTTCCCTTGGCCACCCCCCACTTTCTTCCCCTCTGCCTCCCTTTCCCAGTTCTCTCTGCCAAAAGAGAGTAGCTGAAGGCCATGTTATTTGGAAATTTGATTTTCCTAATACTCTGGCTTTGTGGTTCTAGACCAGCGCTGTTCAATAGAAATATAATGCAAGCCACATGTGGAATTTAAAATTTTCTAGTAGCTATTTTAAAAAAGGTAAAAAAACAGGTGAAATTAATTTTGATATTTTTTTATTTAACTGAGTATATAAAAAATGCCATTTTAACATGTAATCAATATCAAAATTATTGAGAGTTACAATTCCTTTTTTTGTTCTAAGCCTTCTAAGTCTCCTGTTTATCATTTCATACTTACAGCACATCTTAAATCAGACCAGCCACATTTCATACTGGACAGCGCATTTCTAGACTGTGATAAAAGCTGTGGACTACGTGCATCATCAGTACAACACATTTACATAGACACAGTTTTGTATGCAAACTAAGGACTTCACATTCTAAGAAGTCCATTTAAGATTTGGCCAACTCCATCCTACAGTATGGGAGACTATATTTGTAAATGACATATCTGACAAGGGGTTAACATCCAAAATATATAAAGAACTTACACGCCTCAACACCCAAAAAGCAAATAACTTTATTAAAAAATGGGCAGAGGATATGAAGAGACAGTTCTCCAAAGAAGAAATTCAGATGGCCAACAGACACATGAAAAGATGCTCCACATCACTAATCATCAGGGAAATGCAAATTAAAACCACAATGAGATATCACCTCACACCAGTAAGGATGGCCAGCATCGAAAAGAATAAGACCAACAAATGCTGGCGAGGATGCGGAGAAAGGGGAACCCTCCTACACTGCTGGTGGGAATGTAAGCTAGTTCAACCATTGTGGAAAGCAGTATGGAGGTTCCTCAAAAAACTAAAAATGGAAATACCATTTGACCCAGGAATTCCACTCCTTGGAATTTACCCAAAGGATACAACTTTTCAGATTCAAAAAGACATATGCACCCCTATGTTTATTGCAGCACTATTTACAATAGCCAAGATATGGAAGCAACCTGTGTCCATCAGTAGATGAATGGATAAAGAAGAGGTGGTACATATACACAATGGAATACTATTCAGCCATAATAAACAAATCTTACCATTTGCAACAACATGGATGGAGCTGGAGGATATTATGCTCAGTGACATAAGCCAGGTGGAGAAAGACAAGTGCCAAATGATTTCCCTCATTTGTGGAGTATAAGAACAAAGAAAAAACTGAAGGAACAGAATAGCAGCAGACACAGAGACTCCAAGAAGGAACTAGTGGTTACCAAAGGGGAGGGGTGTGGGAGGGCAGGTGAGGAGGGAGGGAGAAGGGGATTGTGGGGTATTATGTTTAGTACACATGGTGTGGGGGGTCACAGGGAAAACAGTGCAGCACAGAGAAGGCAAATAGTGAATCTGTGGCATCTTACTACACTGATGGACAGTGACTGCATTGGGGTATGGGTGGGGACTTGATAATATGGGTAAATGTAGTAACCACGTTGTTTTTTCATGTGAAACCTTCTTAAGAGTGTGTATCAATACTACCTTAGTAAAGAATTAAAAAAAAAAAAGATTTGACCAACTCAGTGGACCTTTGACTAAAAAACCCCTTACATCTTCTGTGAGGAGACCTTGAGTCAGGTCTCAGATCTCTTACACCCATTTCAATTTCTTCTCTTTCCCTCCCCACGACAGGTCTTCTCTCAGGCATTTGTCCCAATGTTGTAAGAATACATCAAACCAAATGTCTCTTAGGTTTATATTTTCTGATTTATAGGTGAATGTGAGTAAAAAGAAAGAGATGGGGATATATTGAAGGATCTTATATAACTGCAGGCCCTGCCAAGGTCAGGGAGGCCCTTGGAGATTAACTGAAGGCACTTAAGACAGGTGAAGAAGGCAGGCCTCGCGAACCAGAGGGTCCCTTTTCTATTTGCCCAGTTACGCTCTGCACCATGGTCTGGATTCCCAGGTTAGCTGGTGTCCAAGGCTCCAGAAACAACTCTATGCTGCAGGGGTAAACTCGTCTGGAGGGTGAGAGCTGGTCATGAATAAGACATTAGAGACTACCAGTTTAGTGCAGTGTGAACCATTCTGCCTAATGATTTAATCGGTTGTTCGTGTAATTACTTGTTTCATATCTATCTTCCCTGCTAGACTGTAAGTTCATGAGGGCATGGAAGTTGTGTGTCATGTTCACTGCTCTGTCTCCAGCATATCCAGCACAATACCTGGCATGTAGTAGGGGCTTAACAAACCTTTGTTGCATGAATGAGTGGACGTGACTGCAGGTATTACAGGAGTAGTCGAGATTTACCAAGATAACCTGTCCCTACACTGTGAAAGTGAGGTTATTGTTGTCCCTTAGAGAAGCCACCTGCCAGGCAGAAGGGCCAGTGGGGACTCTGCTACCTGAGTATACAGGTGTGGGCATAGACAGGTTTGGGGCTGCTTTTCCCAAAACACCAAAAAATGTCGCTGGCCACAGGCTTGACTGCTGTGAGGGGGCAAGCTCTGAGAGGTGGTAGTGAAACAGAGGGAAAGTGTCTGGTTTTGACAGTTAGGTGAAGGCCATAAAGCTAATAGTTGTATAAAGCTGAGCTTTTTGGAAAAGAACATTTGAAAATTTTGCTATTTTATCAAGAACTAGAAAGAAGTGAGGCATTTGAAAAAAGGCTTTTGTTGCTGGGGAATTCATGTTCATATCAGTTCGATACATAAAAACACGGAATGGTCTTGAAATTCTCAAAATAACTTATAAAATAGTTTATAAGTTACCAGTTCTTCTGTTTTCTTACTTGCTCTTTTGAGTTTTCTACTTTTTGGTCTGTACCTAAAAGGAAGGGGTTCTTTATTAGAACCCTTTCCCATGCATTTCTTTGTAGAATTTACAATGGACGTGATTTTACTGACCAAACTGGGACAACCCAAGGACTGGCCGATAAGAGGAGACGGACTGAGAATGAAAGGGCCTTACAGGTGTGACCTCTGACGGCCAGCATGTAGGGAGGGGGAAGATGAGGTGCTTAATGTGAATGCCTCAAAGCTCTGAACAGCTTTTTTGGATGGACCGTAAGATAGCAAGGAGGTTCAGTGGATCCACCCTTGCATCCCCTGCCATTTTTAGGGGGAAATAATGAAATTAGACTTCCATCCTTGATGGAAGGGAACATATAAACAGGACTTTTTGTGGGATGAATACTGAATTTTAGTTCAAGACAGTGTTCTAACAGCAGTGTTCTTTGGTAGGCAACAGATTACAATACTAGGTGACCTGGAGGCTCACATATCACAGCAGAAGAACCTTCTACCAAGACACTTGGATTGGAGGTTTTAGATCCTGTACTTGGAATCTGGTGGGGGGATTAACACCCTTTTGCCTAAAATGCTGTTGTCCTGCATTTGCTTATCTTTATGCCTTTTGGGCCATATTTACACGTTCCAGTAGGATTTGGGGTGTTAAGCCATATTCTAGGAGAGAACAGAGCTCAAGAGCCATAGGAACAATGAACTGTTTCCATAGTAAAGACCAGGGCTGGTAGTGTTAGTAAGGCTTTTTGTGCTCTTTCCATGTGTCTAGAAGGTGTAGTGTGGAATTTGGCACATCTTATGTTAAGACTGGAAGACCGAATTAAAAAAATCTAAGCAGTTTTATCTCGTGGCATTCTAATTATCTCTTCAGGTTCAGGCCTCCTCTCCAGTGGCACTGGGCATAGGGGTCCCCGCTGTGGCACCCGAGACGGACCTGCTCGACACAGCTGTGGAGCATCTTTACATCATCTTCACTGTGAAAAATGTCACTTCTCAAGCTGGGGCCTTAAATGCTGACATTGGGAGAAAATGTGCCACAAAGAAATAGAGCTGGTTTTGTTTCCCATATGGTTGTATTTTTTCTGATTAAAGGGATGTAGAATGGTGGTGGTAAAATTTTGGATAGCTTCTGAAAAATTTGAGGGGGGAAGGAAGCATTCTGGGGGAATACATCAGCATTTAGGGGATACATTTACTGCTCTACTTCTGAAAGAGGAAAAAAGCAAGCTGCAAGGATATTATGTACTCAGGGTTTTTAAAAAAATGTAACAATTACTATGGTTTGGGTTTTTTGTATGTCAGTACTTTAATGTTAAAAAGGTGACAGGATATCTGGAATAACATGTCTACTGTGTTTTTTGCTTGGTTAGTTGGTGCAAAAATTTTCTACATCTGCTGAATTAGAAGCTAAAAAAAGAGGGAAATTCCAGATGTTTGATGGGAATATCACCAGTGAATATATAGAATTGGTAAGTAATCTTAGGGTTAAATAAAAGTAAACTGGGACTGACTTCTTTCCGCTTTTGCTGTTTTTAACTTGCTTTGGGCTTTTATCTGAGCTCACAGTTACTTGAGAACTTTAGAAAAGTTGGCTATAGAACAAATAAAAAATGTTTTATATACTAGGTGACAGTAAAGATGAAGCCTTAGTTTCAGTAATTGTGCAGATGTCTGATTCTAGAAGAAATAAGCACAGTTCTTCCCAACTCTTGGTCTAGAAGTTTCAAGTTTCTGCTACCTACACCGGGATCCATGGTGCCAACTGTCAGTTGCTTCACCTTTGGTTATCAGGTGTCTTCTGATGACCAGTGCTACTATCTGTCCCTGATGTTGGTGCTGTTACCTTTTGGCAGTGGGGACAGTGAATTCTCAAGGCTGCTGACGTAGAGCCTGGAAAACAGGGCTGGTTTTTGTTCATTGATTACTTTTAGTATGTAGGGGTTTTGATGAAAATATTTGTTTTTCCGTGTTGTTAAAAGTTTTAAAAGATGTTTTCAGAGGAATTTCCCCTGTCAGTTAACAAATGAAAAGATCGTCATGATATGGACATGCAGGAACTGGCCAGAGGTATGTTACTAGTACACTTGGTCTAAGAGCCCAAAACATGCAAGCTGTTCCCCCCACCAGCCATGGAAAGCAGTAGTAGGACCATGTGGCTACATTAGCCTCTTCATAATGCAGTAATAAGCATCCTGTTTTCCTTCCAAAACACTGTGTAACAGTCGCACTGCCCTTTGTGCCTCCTCCAGGGCAAACTGAATTACAGTTGGACTGCAAAGGAGTTCCTGTCTGTAAGGAAGAAAACATGACATTCTGTTGGCAGAAGCAGAATTCTCAAGAAATAAAAGGCTTATTACTGCAGCTGACCACTCTAAATGGTTGAATTAGATTTTGTAAGTAGAAAAAGTATCAACTTTACCTTTTCCCTATTATTCCTTTTAAAAAAGAAACAAAAACTCTTAACTTATACTGGATGAAATCCATGAACTTATACATACTTTAAAGCATTGTTTGAATCTTTATTATGACTAGAGTGTTGAGTTCAAGTAGCAAGCAACCAATTAGGTATTAACTTTACCTCCCATAGATGCTCCTCTGGAAACAGACTGAGTCCCTGAGTATGGAGAGCCAACTTTAGCTTGGGAAACTTATTTTCAGTGGTACTTTTAGTTCAGGAAGACAAAAAAATAATACTATTCCTTATTTTATTTCAGGGCATGTAAGGTATGTAGCTCTTCATGAAGAAGTGGCATGTCGCTTTCAGGAGCATGTGGCAGTAAGGGTAAGTTGGCTGTGCTGTTACTCTTCTCCCTGCAGCAGTTACAGTGTACTAGTTTCTCCTGGGGTAGAAAGCACTGAAAAGTCTATGGGGATAAGGTACTTTCTGGACTAATAAACGGAGTATCTATCTAATGGTTAAGTGCTTCCCCTCGTTCACAGTTTTCTTATTACTTTCCTCTGAGAAGACTGAAGCAACGTATGTAAACAAATGAAAAGTCATCACAATCAGTTTAATTAAGTGCACAGAATAGCAATCAGTCATGTCAATAAAAATAAAACAATTATTTTTACATCAAGTGTGCTTTATTTCCTCCACAGGTATTCTGTTAAATAAAGCACCATTTATATACTGCCAGGCCACAGCTAAAGAGGATTCTTTACAGAATCAAATTTCTTGTGGTTGTTCCGTATACAAGTAAACTTAATTTTGATAATAAGAACCACAGCGATTGGAGGCAATCTGCCTCTATTGTAAGGTACAAAACTGGCACAGAGGACACCATATTATACACAGTAAAAATGCTGTAAGTTTAAATTACATTGTACAGGGCCAGGGAACCCTGCTCCTCCCGACAGCTGTATTAAATGAAAGCCACTATAGTGAACTCTTCATTACATAAAACATACCCACTATCTGATTGCCCTTTAGGAAGTATACTGAAGATAGAAATGCAAATTTTTTATCTGGAGTTCTGCCTGATCAAGAATTAAGCCTATAAATCTATATTGCCATTCAAGCAGAGAGCACTGGACAAACTGAAGCACGAAAACAGAAATAAGCAAAACTTATACAAACAGCATTGGGGGAAAGGGAACCTTAAAAGTAGACATGCTCTGTCTCATGTCAAGAAGCAGCGTGGTTTCCTTTGCCAGATACCCTTGTGACCACATGGATTGTGGATTCAATGGTCCTACACAGGGTATCTAAAATGTCGTGTTGCTGCATCTGACTAAAGAGTCCTCTGGAATGGCCACAACTGAGTGATAAAGCAGCCTCAGGGTCCTGGGAGGGCAAAGCTTGACCATCACAGCTTCTCAAGTCAGCCAAGTCAGACAGAACTGCAGAGATTGAAGTAGAAGGGAACTCTGATTCTTCCTCAGCTAGATTAGAATCCTTGGAACAGTGAAGGTCTTTAAATTCTTTACAGTCTTCAAGTCTCCCATCACTGGACTGTTCTTCTGTATGCTGTGACCTGATATTTGACATGTCTTCTGAAAACGAAGATGGAACGTCCATTCGGTACTCTTTAACAGAACTATTTTCAGGGGAAGGAGGATCTTGCTCAGTTCCTGGATCGATAATTGAGGAGTCTCTTGTCTCATTGTCTGAAGTGCTAGTTGGGGTCAGGACGTCCCTGGTTTCTGTTTTCATGTCGCTGATACAGCCGTCTACAGTGTGCTCCTCATCACTGCTAACACGCCGTCTTTTCACAGGAGTCGCCCCCTCATCATCTGTGAAAACCAACATCAAAACAAACTTTCCTGAAAGGAGTGTGTGGGGGGAAATGTCATTTTTAGCAAAGGCAGTTACACCACGTGTTTTCTTCCCTTCTCCCGCCCTAAAGGTAGTGTTAGTCCAGAAAGCCAGTAACAAACCTTTAGTTTTTCTTTCTTTGGCTTCTTGCTCTTGGAGTGAGTTTCTCTGTTGCAGACAAGTCCTGCATTTGCTTAAAAGCTCTTGCAGAGTTGGAACTAGAGCTGGGTTTAGCTGCTTGGGAGTGTGTACTGACAGGAGCAATGCAAGTGCCCTCAGGTCCTACAAAAACCCAGACATGAACACTGCAAGTTCAAAAGGTAACATTTTGACAAAATTGTGTCACACTTTATTGCACATGTTTACTTTTCTAGGAATCTATCCTGGTTTCTCTGGCAGTTTTAGAAGAATCCTAGAACTCAGATAAAAGCCACTTCATACAACTACATTTCCCTGGTTCTAAGTCACTAATACCGTTCGTTGTTTTATGTACCACGCCACTAAGTCAGAAGGAAGACTCAAATAGTGTTTTCTGAAAATGGAAAAGGAAAAAAAAAAGAACTTAAATAGGAACTAAAAAAATAAACCTGAATGATCCATGAGAAAGTTAGGCTTTACTAATCTAGATACAATAGTTTCTCAAGTATGTGGATTTCTGGGAGATGTCACAAATATTTTTCCCATTTAGTTTAGCTCTATAAATCTCTTCTGCACCTAAGAATTTTGGTACTTGGGAGGCTGCTGCTGGGCATGAACTGTTAGCACACATTTCCAGGCTGTTCCATTATTCTGTGACATGGGAGTCTATACAAGACAATTAATTTCCTAGTTTTAACTGGCTTTATAATCAGTAGATCATTAATCTGGTTGTTTCAGTTACTTACAAGCCATAGCCAATAACAGAAACTTTGCAAGTGAACAGAGAAAGGAAGTATCTCCTCTTAGTAGTCTTATTGCCCTTACTATTTAATGATATTAGCACATGTCTTCTAAGCTAATAGGTACTACATACATAAAAGGCACAGTAAATGCATAAATTTTTTAGAGTTTGAGTAATAATATTATAATAAAACCATACTAAGGCCAAATTGAGAGTTGACTTAAGGAAGTTATGAAGGACATGGCTATCTCTCCCATAACTCTTACCCCATTTAAGGAAGCACTTGCTTTGGAAATTTCAACTCTGTTGGTGAAATCAGATTGCAGATTCTGATACTGATTTATCAAGTTTGTAATAAGGGTGCTGATCAAACTGGCACAGTTTGCTTCAGAAAACACTTGACCTTGAACCTGAAAAAGATTAAAAAAAAAAAAATCTCCAAAGACCAACATAACGCAAACACAACCATTACCTAATTGGAAGTAACACTCTGAGTTTCCAAAGTATCACATACCTTTAGAAGAAAATGTGTCATGAATGTGTAGACAATGTTATTGTTTAGAAAGGTTCTTTCGTCCATTAGGATACATTTTATATATTCTGCAAACACGGGATCTTCACACAAAAGCTTGATGCAATTTTTTGACATCGCAGACTGAAGTGGGGAGAGAAGTATTGATGGGTGAGCCCTAAAATAACTGCACACCTTCACCATTCTGCTTCTGACGTGCATCCCAAGTCTTTTAAATCCCACTGGAACGCCACTTTTAACTCTGTCTACTAAACTTTCAGTTACAACTCTCATCCCAAATAAGTGAGGAAGAGACTTGTAAGAAGTCCAAAACAGAACAAGTGTTTTAAAAAGAAATGCAGCTTTATTATCTAGCATCAAGTCAGTTAAGGACTTGACAACTAAATAGGAAAAGAGAGTTTTCAGGGGACCAGTTAATGTGTAATAGATGCCAAGCCACATGTAAAGATGTATTTTAAGAATTCTCTAAAATGAATTAAAACCTTTACTGTATAATCTCATTAGCAATAGTACTTTGGTAAATATCCTTAGCCCCCCCCAACCCCCCATAACTATTGCAAAGGCAAACAAACCTCTTTTCCTAATTATCTCACACAAAGAATTAGTGGGTCCCAATATATGGAAATTATGCTAAAATTTGGTTTTCCTGTTTTCAAATGGTCATGGCTCTTAAACACAAGTAGTATGTCTTTAAGTAGTTATGTTCCCTAGATTTGTGTGTGTTAATAATAGATCATTTGTGTGGAAGAGTTCTTTAAAAATAGGACAAAGTTTAGATATTATGTACACGTATACACTAATGTATTTTATTTGAATAAGCAACTGTGTTAGGTAAACTGCTCATGGTCACCCAAGAAATTAGGAGTTATATAGGACTACGACCCAGGTCTTCAGGACACCCGGTCCCTTGGTGTCAGGAAAATCTGCCTTATTCTACCAATCACAGCCTCTGCCTGCTGCCTGTTTCTTGTACATGGGAGCTGCTTCTTTGCGGTTGACAGGAGCTTTGGAAGCCTTAGATGGTTTAGCTTTATTTTAAAGTAAGTTTTGGGGGATGGTAAATTCTGTGGGAAAAGAAGCCAAATAAAGGGTGCAGTAGAATGCAAAAGTAGATAAAGCAGTAGGGAAGCCATAGGTGGTGGCAGAGAACAGGAAAACAAACAAACCCAAATCAAAAGGAAAGAAATGGGCAACAGGAGCAGCAGGGGAAAAAAGTGGAGCTCTTCCATGTACTGGACAGACGCTCAGCTCAGAAACCAACCAGCACTTGTTTTCTGACTGCTGTGTCCTAAGCCATGTAGTTGGTCAGTGAACACTGTACTAGCCTTTCCTACTGTAGTAATAAACAAAATGACATTTCTTCAAGGAATAGAGATCACTCAGATAGTCTCTACAATTGAGGAGCTCACAGTTTGGGACAAGGAGCTAGAGAAACAACTGTTACAGTACCATGTGACACATCCATTAGAATACAGAGTGGGACCAGACTCTCAGTATTTCAGATACTATAATGTGGGAAAAGGGTTTATGCCAAAGGAAAGCAAGCAAATTAATCTTTTCCTCTGGGAATGGGCATATGCAACCACATAGGAAACCAATCATTTTTTCAGGGTCTGAACAGAGTGGGGATCCTTTATGCATGATCCAGGGAATGAGCCAACCTTAGGACCAATCTGGTTTCTCCCTTCCCCTCCATTCTCCTCCACCATTTAACAAGCATTATTCAGGTGTCCACTTTTATTTTAAGGGATTGGTTCTTAGATACTCAAGATTGAAGAGTTTTCTGTTCTCAATGAGATTGTCAATAAGAAAACACATGCATCAGATTCTCGGAAAACTACTCTGAGGTAACAATAAGCAAGAGGTAAAGGACAGACTGCTGAAGTAGTTTCTGCTAGAGCTTTGCAACAGTGGAGGGGAGCAAGTGACAGATGGGGGATAGGAGAGAGGGGGAAAGCAAGACGTGGCATATGCCTTCTGCCCCTAATACCACTTTTGACTTTTACCACAACTGTTTATATTGACCTATGAAGAGGAGGAATTCAATTATGAACAGCGTATTTGGAATAATCTATGACACAAATCTTCTAAAGTAAAAAACCTCAAAGGACAACTAGATGCCCAATAGGTATTATTTCCACGAGTCATGTTTTACCTGTCAAGATTCTAAAACATCCCCAATTTCCAGCCAGTTTTCAACCCATTGTTTCTAAATTACTGACCAAATGGTCAAATAAGATGAAAGACCAAATCATCTAAAACTCGTTTTCTTTACCTGAGTCTGGCATAGCTCAGTCCAAAGTTTGGGGAACAGTGCAAGATGAAGTGGCAAACCTTCATAGGCAACTAGGACACCTAATATTTGAAAAGAAATCAGAATAGGTTATAATTATAAATTTCACTACTGAGTTATTATACTCTGCAGGTACAAATATTACAGCTACTTCTAGTCATAATTATGCATATTTTAAATGCTTTTAGAAATACATAAATTCTTAAAGAATTCATTCCAATGTTTTAACCAGTAAAATAACTTAGAA
The DNA here is from genome assembly GCA_029783875.1 of Phataginus tricuspis. Classification (NCBI taxonomy): domain Eukaryota; kingdom Metazoa; phylum Chordata; class Mammalia; order Pholidota; family Manidae; genus Phataginus; species Phataginus tricuspis. Next base: position 54,749,175 of record JAQQAC010020896.1, on the reverse strand, counting down.
TGCAGGACACTTTCAATTTATTTCTATTCCACACCTCATGCCTAGAAGGATCTGAGGCAACTTAAACCAATTTTGCCTTTTGAATATTAGAACTTTATCTGAGACATTTCATAAGAGTTACTGCAAGTGGTTCCACAGCTTTCTTGGATTTAGGTACCACTGTACATATTAGATAATCTTCAAAGAATAGCAAGGCTGCAGAGGCAGAGGGCTGCAAGGTCAAAAAGAAGATGTGGAGAATTAAAAGTATGTTGTTCCTTCCTCTTTTACACTGTTTCTCAACAGGGAGAATTATCTTTACGGTAGACTTTGGTGAACACTGCTCTAACAGCTTATAGCCTTGTCCCCAACATCTTTTGGGTGGACCATACTTCACTGTATGTCAGCATCCTATTTGGCACCGCTGTGGTTTTAACCTTTCCTCTTCTTGACTATCCCAGATGTCACATATACCTTTAAGGAGTTTGTTCCCCTACCCTCTGCCCTCCTACCTCTCAAAGCATGGAAAGTGCAATATAACAGTCATACGTAAATTCACCATCCTCCAGAATCCCACCTCCAAGGGCAGCATAATCATGGAGAAGGTGAAATATGATAAAACTATCCTCCAGCTAAGAAAAAATTACGAGTTAGACCTGAAGTTGGCAAACTTTGTCTATAAAGGGCCAAACAGTAATTTTGGTCTTTGTGGCCATATGAGCTCTGTTGCAACAACTCAACTCTGCAGAAGTAGTGTGAAAGCAGCCACAGACACCACCACATGAATGTGTGTGGCTGTCTTTCAATAAAACTTTATTTAGGAACACTGAAACTTGAAACTAAAAATGTAAAAACCCTTCTTAGCTTGCAGGTAGTTCACTGGTCATACAAAAACAGGCAGCGTGCAGACTACTGCTTGCCAGCCTCTGGGTTAGATGAAGGGTTTGAGAAAATCTAGACAAGTCATCTCTGTTATTCAAGGATCCCTAGACCCACTTTTGTAGGTAAGCCTATTTAATTTCCTGTCAAGATCAATCCCTTTCTAGAAATACTCAAGGAAACTCTAATCTTTCTCCTTTATCCTAACCTAATCTCGTTGGGTTAGAGGCATTTGTCTAATATAACATCATAATATGTGGAAACAAACAAGGGCATGTCATCAAAACTGCTGGCCACAGGGAAGAAAGTTTCTATGCTCCTATGTCCCTGGCATGGTAATTACCATAAAAGAGCAGGGGTTGGCGAACTGCCCAATGGGCCTATTTTTGTGTGGCCATGTGAGCTAAGAAAGGGCTTTTAGATTCTTAAAGGACTGTAAAAAAAACAGCCAAATGAAGAATATTCGACAGAGACCATATGGCCTGCAAAATCTACTCTGTGCAGAAAGTCTGCCAACCTCTGAACAGAAGCTGCCTATAAGCCTCAGGTAGAAGTATAAAATTACATACTGCCATTTGTTTCTCTAATCTTGTATTCTTTTTTCCCCAATTATTTCTCAAAATAAAACATTCTTTATTCCTATTTCCCCAACTATGGAAAAGCTAGCACTACCACAACACAAAAAACTTGGAGGCCTTCTGTGAGATCATCTCAGAGTAACATCCTGATATAAATACCTCTATTTTGTAAGTGAAGGAGGAAATAAACACCTACTCTCATCTATTGTGCTAGGTACCTCAGATCACCACATTTAATTCTCATCAACTTTAGAAGGAAATATTTTATCCTCATCTCACACTCTGCTTTTTGGATGCGGACATGAGGTTCAGAGATGGAGTATCTCAGCTCAGGTTCATCCCCATACCCAGTAAGTGATACAGTTGCATCTACCCCAGATTTATCCAATTCTAAAGCCCATAAATCTTTTCAGTAATCAGTGTTTACCCAAACTTCAGTCATTCATACATCATTTTCATGACTGTTTTCATATCTGTCCATACCTATTCTACTCAATACTGTTCTTTAGATTCACTTAGGCTAATACATGTTAGTTTTTTTTTGTTTTCTTTTTTAGGCAATATAACATCTAGGACACCATGGATTTGGTGTCCAGTTACATATTTTTGTCATACAGTAAGATGCATACATATTTACCAACAGAAAAATTATTCTCCCTGGGCCAACTTGTACACTATGCTCTGGAAAACACTGCCAACTATGGTGAGCTAAAGACACATTTTTCACAGTTCTACTTATTTCCTCTCTGAGCTGCACCTCTTCTTTGCAAGACCACCCCCTCAGAGCAACAGAGTTTTAGTTTCTTTCTAGCATTTTCACAAAGCACTCATGATCAGGAACATCTCGGGCTCTGTGACTCACACAGAGGCCAATGTCACCCTTCTCCACACACTTCTCCAGTGCCTTCTGAGATGTCTTACTGACTGGGTGCAAAGCACAGGGAGATGATGGCACTCACCAAGTTCTCAGGCACATGTCCAAGCCTTATCTCAGTAAACAGGACAGGCAGGTCTAGAAAATACTGGCTTCTGTACCACTTATCTTTCTTCATCTTGGGACTTCAGGTATCCTCAGTAGGGTCCTCACCCCACCCCATACCCAACCATGGAGGAACTAATACACCATAATCAACAACTGTTCCAAACATCTTTCCTCATTAGACGACCTCATACTGTAGAAGCTGCTGAGTGTTATTAAAAGAAAATTTTTTTTTAACATTTTTACCATTTTATAGGTTCAATGGTAATTCAGATGACTACTGTGAGGGTTTCTCATATCTGAATTGTGTTATGATTCTTTGTCTAGTTTTCTATGGGAGTGTTTACCCCATCCAAACCCATGGAAAGTGGTAGCTTTAGCCAAAGGATGAAAATCAACAATCAACAACTAATGCTTCACTTTAAATGGAATCATCAAGACCTCTTAGCCTATATCACACATTTGATTCTTCTAATTCCATTTATTGTGACTTCCTACCCACTAAATGCAACCTACTGTTGTTTATTCAGCTTCTCTTATAGGTTATTGGGAAAAAAATCTACTGGCCCTACCACGGAATATTCAGATCCATGTGTGAGTTCTTTATCTTTCTAATTAGCAAACTGGTAACCTACTGCTGAATTATAAATATGTCTATTAAATGTAATTACTGTGTATTAGTCTAAGATAAATGGATTTGCCCTTAGTGGACTGGTAAAAGCTGGCATGTGATATACACTCAGTGAGTGGAGTGAAGCACATTCACTGTAAGAAGCCTTTTGGGGAACAGCTACTCAGTTTTTTCAATCAGTACCACCTTGACATCACCAAAAGGTAAACATTGAAACCAGAACTGTACTTTCTGTAATTTGAGTTTTTCATCTATTTATTAACTATACTAGTTTTTTAATTCTACAGATTTTGGATTTTCTAGGTCCATCCCAATGTTACTTGCAAAAAACTGGTTTATCTTTCATTTATTACTACATTAAGAAAACCTTCAAAAACAATGTTAAATAATAAAAGGTGACAGAAATTCTTGTTTTGTTCCTGAGAATGAAAATTATTTAAATTTAAATGAAATCTAGGCATTTGCTATTTAGTTTAATTTTACTTGAGCATCTCATTGTTAATTTTGCATGTGAACTTTGGTACCTAAAAAAATGTAATTAGAGTTTGCAGTAGTATTCTACATACTTTTTAAGAGTTATGTTTTCCTGCCAAATACAAAACCAATGTATGATCATTCAAATAATTTAAACCTTATAGACATTTAATCTAGAGAATTAAAGTATCCTGTAATTTTTCCTTATGAAGTTATATATTTTTTGCACATACCAATTTTTTTCTCGTTTGTAAGAATGTAGTCATATTCTGTGTAATGTTTTCTAATTTGCTTTTTTCATGTAATCTAGGGTTATTTCTATCTTTGTTATAAAGATTAATACAGATGAACTATGGTTTATTTAAGCTCTTGTTCTGATGGACATTTGGGCTGTTCCCAGTTTTTACCAAATACAAACCAAGTGAAAATAAGCATCCTATGTATGTTGTTGTACATTTTTATGAGTTGAATAAGGTGGATTCCTTTATCTGATACAATCTAAATTGAGAATGCCAAATTATTTCTCAAAACTGACTCCATTGTAAGATCTCTTCTTTCACCAAACTATGTAAGTATGCCTATCATCTAAATTTTATCTCACATTTAGGGGGAAAAATAGAAAAATCATTTTTGCTTTATTAGTAAGGCTTGGCAATTTCTCATACATCTACCAAATATTCACTTTTTTACAGTGAATCTGCCTCATATCCTTTGTTTATTTTACTTAATGTTCTTTACCATTTACTGAATCATTAAGTTTTTGCATAGTGGCAATACTAGCTATTTATCTGTTAAAAATACAAGTATTTTTCCCATTAGCTGTTTGCATTTTAACTTACGGCCTTCTCTCACATTTTCAATTTTTATGCAGTCAATATTTTCAATTTCTTATTTGACTGTTTTGGAGTTTTGTGTCCTACTTAACATGATCTGTCAAATATCAAGGTGGTATCTCCAAGATGCTATATTTTTCTTTAATATTCCTACAATTTATTTTTCACAACTAAATCTTTAATCCACCTGGAATGTATTTTGATCCAAGAAATGAAGTAGGTATTGAAGTCTTACTACCACTCCTCTCCTCAGAGCTAACCAATTCTCTCAATACTGGCCATTTCCCACAAGTCTGATGTCACCTTTATTATCTACCAAATCCTCACTTATCTCTTATGTTTATTTTTGGGCTTTTCCCCTACTGTTCTGCCTACGAATTTCTGTATCTGCATTGCACTATTTTAATGATTATCATTTACTTTTATATAAGAAAGGGGACAAAATACACCTGTATTTGCTGTTTTTATGCAGAAAAGAATAAAAATTGGGGGAAAGCCTGTGAGTGATAAGGTGATGTATACCTTTCTGATAATGTTTTGAATTATGAACTATGTGTATGTATTAAATACTAAACAATAAGATAAAAAATTACTGTATCTTTAGTAAACATTTTATAAATCAATCGTGCCAGTCCCTCATTATTACTCTTTTCAGAATATTTCTGGCTAAACTCTTGCTATTTTTAAGTATCAGAATGCTGGGTTTCAGACACACAGTTTTTCACTTTGTTCACCCTCCCTGAATTCTCTCCCCATTTCTTTCTCCCCTAACCCCATGCTTGGCTGTCCTCACTTCAAAAGCACCCCAACCCTCCCTGTTTACTATTTAGCACTGCAACTCTAGCTCCTGCAATTCTAATTGACAATTACTACATAATTCCTTTTTACCCAACAAATCTTAAAATCTGGTCAGTTACCCATATAAAAATTACCACAAAGACTTTTCCTTAAAACTGGAAATGACTTACAATCCAATGTAGGTCTTAAGACAGGTCCCATCTATGGTCACCATATTTTGGCCCTAAGGCCATCTAATCTCAAGGCTCAAATGATTAAGGACAGAACCAATTTAAACTTACACTTCCCTGTTGCCAAATAAAATTTCATTTAAGAAATTATGTAAATTAAGACTCCCTGTCTGCATTGTTTTGCCACTGCAGCCATTCATGGGGGCTTTGCTTTCTCAAGCCCTTGCCTATGTGCCTCTCTCTGGAAATAGTCATTTCAGCTGGAAGAGGGAGTTAACTTCAGACACCAGGACACAACCTCTCCATATATAAGAGGTGTGAGTAAAGCACTGGTTTTAGGTGTTTATCTTACTTCATAAGCAAAATAATGTCCAGTTTTCTGTATAACTAAGATGTATCTATTTTCTTCAATAAAAATTTATTTTCCTACTCAATTGGTCAGTTTATATCTAGAGCTGTGCTATTCAATATTGTAGCCACCAGCTACACTGTGCTATTTAAATTTGATTTGGTCAAAATTAAGTAAAAGATTCTTTGCTTAGGAACATTTTAAGTTCTCAACACTCACCTGCATACATACTGAGGCTGGTGATGCAGTTGGATAATACTCCCATCTTCATATTAAGTTCTATGGGCTAGTGCTTATGTAAGGAGCTAACTGTTACAGGAAGCCCCAACAGTGCTCACGGTTTAAGAGTGATGCAAGTATGACATACTATGGAAGCTGATTCAGTAACATGGATGGCTAGGAGTGCATCCCTTCCCTTCTTCCCCTTTCCCCTCCAATTGTAATTTCCCCAAAACTGCATATTTGAGTTGATGAGGAAGACAGTCCAAAACAGGTCTGAATGAAGAGTCAGAGCTAGTCAAGTGGCTAATATAGCTCCACACATAACTTTTATCTAAATTTTTAGTACACAGTTTACCAACAACTTTTCTTAAGGTCAGCATCTTTGTTGAGTCCCCTGCCTTATCTGGGAGCAAGGCTGTGTTACTAAAATTCCTAGGTATTTGCTCACACCTGATCATTTCTAGGTTTTAGAACTTTTTACCAAATGCCACGACCCAACTGTTTCATCATGAAACGGCCAATATGAGCATATCCTTTCTCCATCTTGGCACTTCAGCCACATATATATCTATAAAACCAGCTAATGATAACAGGTGGAAAGAACAACCTTTCAAATCTTAAGACACTAATCACTTACCAATATGATAGTTTTTCTGAAGAGGAATTATCCCTGACAGCTGTTAACACTTTAGTATTCTTCTTGGATAATGAAACCTAAGATAAGTTCACATCTTTTACCCTACCTGTAATGGATCAAAACTTTTTCCATAGGAAGGAAAGGGTTGTGACAGAGAGGGACATGGGGGTTTCTAGAGTGTCATAATATTCTATTTTTTCATAATATGTGTCATAATATCCTATGCTCTGAAACAAAACTCCAGAACACTGGAGGGATGCTGGGCCATCCCTAAAGTTGAGACTCATTGGACACAGAGCCTGGGAACTCTGGAGGTCCTGAGATAGGGGTCATTTGGAGAAGAGCTCCATGTCTTCTGAAGACTTATCAGCTAGAAAAAGTCACCCAAAGGGAGCAGTTCTCTTAACAGCTCTCAGGTACATTCTTGTAGAGACAATATAACTATTAAGTAATTGGAGTTTTTTCCTCCTTCATAATCCACTAATGGTTTTCTATTTCTCCTAACTTCGTTTTTAAATTTCCCTTATTCTCAACTCACCTTTCTACTTGATGAAACTTACCTCCTAATTTACTCATATATGCACCTCTGCTTCACCCTGGCAAGCCCACTTAGCTTGCCCTTTGCATTGCCAGCTCCAAAGCACAGCTGGCACTATAGATCTCATCTTATCTTCAAGATCAGAGCTGGGGAAGTCCATCTCTAAGCCTGCCTCCCTAAACAGAGCAGTTTTTGGTTTTTGTTTTTAAATTCTGCTGGGCAGATGGAGGAGGACTTGGGCTTCTATGTACAAAAGTGACCAGCCCTACTCCACACTCCTTTATAGGCCAGCTGAAACTCTGGGCAGAACTATTCAATGGAAACCAGTAAGTTCGTGTTTTGTTAATAAAAATAAAAATGTTCCCAAGAATAATTAATATTTTTAAACAGTCACTTTAAAAAAGAAAAAAAAGATTGTCTCATTTTTTTTCCTCCCCTTCCTGAATGGCTAGGGGCTTAAAATAATTCAGTGGAATTTACTGCTCATCTTTTATACTTACTCAGCTTAACTAATGTTTCAGTAAATTTTTCACAGTTGATTGCAACTCGGCATAATAGATGGATGAATTGATGATAAGAAAAGAAGTAGTCTAGCAGCATACGATCATAAACGTCATCTTTGCCCTGAAGGTTAAAGATGATAAAATGGTTGCACTTAAATTGTATAATAAATTAAAGAGCATATTTTGTGCAAATGTAATAAATTTAACTAAAAATCTGATTAAATATTTAAATTCTCTAAGAACCTAGCTTTAAATTCCAAGTTTCTAGTCATGGTATTAAGATCTTAATTGTCACAAGTTTATTTTCAGTGTGCTATCAATTAAAATTACCCATTATTTCTATAGACATTAATAAAGTAAAATTACTGTAGAATTAGAAAATGTTACACTGTAACTCTACAGACATTTCAAGAAGAGTGGATTATCTGATTTTTGAAATAAGATTTCAATTTATTTCTGTAGTGGTTACTGCGTGTTAATTATTTTTAATATTTTTAAAGAACTTCTTGAGTATATTTAAGATCCAAAGATAAGTGTGTGGGCAAGTAAGAGTGTAAATGAAGTGGGATGAAGAAAGATAAAGGGGAAAAATTGTTTAAAAAATGGTGAAACTAAGATAAATTATCCTATGTCAATATACCTTCTCTCTGTAATTTATAATTAGCATTATTTTAGAATAAGTGTTAGAGGACAACAATCAGACTGCAAATGATGATAAATCTATCAATTGGTTATATTAGGCTTAGGTCAAAGGATTATAATGAAAGAACAATAAAGTCACTATTGAATCTATGGCCAAATTTAAACAATAGTAAGTACCTAACTTGACTTTTCAGGTTTAGATGTATGACCCAGTTATAATTTAGCCTAGTGAAAAATATTAATAAGGCCTTCTACTAGTGTATTTTTTGAGGGGAAAAAAAACTTACTACTTGTGCTTAGTGTTGATTTTGTAAATATTCAACCAACATTTCAGAGCACTAAAAGGAAAAAGTCCAAATGAGTCTAAATCTTAGGAGCCACAAAATGGTCATTTAAATCTAATATATTCCTATCTGCTAAAGGGGAAATTACTCTACTACAGAAACATGATTTTCCTGGCATCCCAACATACCTTACTGGTTTCCACCATTGTGGGCAAGAGGCACATATTGAGTTCAGGGCGCGGAGGCCGAATATTGCTTTTCCCTCCTATTAGCTTGATATTTTCTCGACAAGGGAAATAAGGTCCAAGAGACACTAAGACATTAAAAGTGCACAATAAGAATAAATGGAAAAAATAAATCTCCATGTTTCAGTGTGCAGAAAGATTAAATGCCAGCCATATTCAAGTACTGTGCTAGATGAATACGTACTTGGTATGTTACTGTGATGGTAAGTACAATGGTTGTGTTGCAGAAACGGAACCAGAGTATGAAGAAAGTCATGGGGACTCAAAAGCACAAGTTCTTTGAGGACATCTGAAAACAAAAACACAGTTTGGTATTAAAGAACTGGAGTATATCTACCTGCTACTTTCAAACACAAACCCTGTTGGGTTGACTGGTAGTAGTGTGGCAGCTGAAAGGTTTTAATGAGTCTAAAACTGTTGCAGCTCCTGACACTGGGAGAAATTCTGTTTGATGCTCAATTACATCTGGATTATCAGAGTTACTAATTACAATAGGGCCATCACTTAGAGACCAAAATTTAAAACTATTTATTTGTATTTCATTTATCTAAGATAAATATCATAGATAAGTACACTATGGGAAATACATAATGCATGTTGATATGTGTCTTCATAAAATCAACGATAACAGCTTAGAAAGAAATCTAAAGATCCAAGTTCTTTGGATCTGAGGGATAATTATTAATTTACTTTTAATGTTTCATGATGCTGGCTGGATAATTCTCATCTTCTAATCACACAGGAGGAAAGCTCATGAAGACAGGCTACTGGCAATCAGAAGTTACTGCTATGTGCCCTTCTCTTCTTACTGGAGAAATATACAGAGGCCAGTAATTGAACATCAGGTCAAAAACTGCCAAGACTGACTGCTTACACTGGTTAACCAGTTATTCAGGTCATTTTGAGAAATTATTTGTGCAAATAATTATACAGCCTCTAAAGATAACTTAAAATGGCTTCTAAGGTAGTAAAAAATTCAATGTAAGTTTAAAAACAGGGGTCCTTCAACAGGCACAAATTATCAATTTACTATAAGTATGCAATCAATAAAAATATTCAGGAGTCTAAGAACAGCTACTACAAAGTATGTTTAGACAAAAGAACTCACAGTGAAATAATCACAACCCTTTATGTCAGATCTACTTTGTAAACATATGCATAGTTCTACCTTGTATATAGGATCAGAAGATTTCAGAGCTGCAAGAGATATAATCTAAGGTCAAATAACCCAAATATATTAAGTGACATACCTATGATCACAGAGGTAATTACTCGCATGTTAAGAAATAATCAATTTTCTTAGGACCTGCTGGGTAGTGTGAATTACACTTAAAAAATACAAATGTCTTCCAAACGCTACAGAACTAACATCTTACAAAGAAAAAATCCCACAGAAATGTTCTTCCACTAGGTATTTAACAGGAATATTCTTCAAGTATCTTACCTATACAGGCATTTCTAAGTTCTGGAGGGCTATAGGAATTCAGAAGAGTTAACAGTTTATGGGCAAATTCAATTCGCTCCTGCCACTGGATTAATGCTTGTTTCACATCTGAAAATATAAAAAGCATACACGAATATGCCATCTGAGATTATACGTCCTCACAATTATTTTTTATTATAAACTATAAACTATGAATGCTAACACTAAGGAATTCAAATTAATTACATAAACAGCTTTGGTGAAAGCTAAGTGATTATTTTCATGAGATGGCTACTACGGTTACACTTGCTAGATTTCTTAAAGCACATATTTTAATGATGAGTATGTCCCATTTTCTAGGAATCTGTATGAAGTTCACAGTTCACACTAACTTACAGGGACACAAGAGAGATGTTTTATAGTTACTTCTTTTGAAACTAAAAATGATCTAACCTAAGCCATAGATGTTTCCAGCTGGAGACCTTCACTTTTCCAATCTCCTAAATCTTGATACTTACGGCATGCTTGCCCATTTTTCAGGCAGGCATAAAGAAAATAAACAAGAGCATTATTCCAGCTTTATAGCAGGAAGTCATGATGAACGCCTCCTGATGATTAGCTAGTATTGGCCCCATCTTCTGTACATAAAAACTAGAGATAAAGACATTCTCTGAAGCATCCAATTTAAAAGCCTTTGTTTTTAATAGCTGAAACTAACAAAAATAAGTATGAATGACCAAACCTTTTCTCTGAAGATACGGGCGTGTAGACTTCAAAACTGAAAGAAATATTGATAGAAGTTCTACTAAGTCTCCAGTCACATGGCAAGCTGTGGCTTCATGATACATCATGTGCAGTGTGTTGAAAGACTGCAAGTGATTAAAAATGGAAAACTTCATTTTTACTTTACTGAGCCACAAAATGGTAGGGTTTATCCTTTATGACAGATGTTTTCAGACTCTATGTTTGTGCCTATGTACACAAAGCAAATTTGCTTTCTGTCCAAAAGTAAAATTCTCCCAAGCAGCCCTTTGAAAATACAAAATAGTCCTCACCTTCAGAGCGCTGTTATTTTATACACACATTTTAGTCTGAAGGAATAATTTGATTAATGGGATTTCTTTTTGGGGATTACTGTTTGCTCTAAGACTGCAGGCCATAGAGATTACAGAGCAGCAGGCAATGACAGGAAGATGGGGGAAAACTGCTTTAACTGTCCGGGGCTTCTGAAATAGCTGTCAGCCATAAGCAAAAGAGTAGGTCTGAGTGAGGTTAAGAGTAGGTCCAAAAGGTAGGAGTTCCTTTAATCATACTGGCTTGTTTAAGTCTTTTAATTCCTTTAATTATTAGCTTAAACAGTTTTTTTCCTATTGCATTTTACACCAAAACATCTTTTTCTAATCCTCTCACATCAGTTCCCCCCAGCCTATATACTGTATTATTCACAATTCAAAGTTCAAAATTCATAGCCCACAGTGTGTGGCATTACATAATCTGAACAATGTACACAGGCAGCATTTAACCTGTAAGCTGTAAGGACAGGAACCGTGTCTGTCTTGTTCACTGCTGTATCCCTAGTGTCCACCAAAATGTGTGTCACAGAGTAGGAATTCAAACATTTGCTGAATGAAAGAGTGAAATTCTCAGAACTCCTTTTCACATAGCTTTGTTTTAGCCCAACAGAAATACTCTGCATTTCTCAAATACAATTAATGTATTATTTCTTGCCTCTGTGCTGATTAAGTCATTTATCTAAATATTATCCCATTTTTCTTCACAAGTCCAAATTCTCTGAAGTCAGTTGCAAACATGTATTCTTATTCTATAATACTATTAGCTGAAAAAACTATCCTCCCTTTTATTTCTCATGGTACTCTTGGCATGTATTCTTTTGTCTCATCTCTATTACTTGACCAAGAAGTATGATGCACCTCTGGGTCTTAAAATCACCTCACAGCTGTGGATATTCAAGAATTATGGGAAGAATGAATGGCTGATTTTAAGCACTGTAATAATCTCAATGGCTTCCTCTAATGCTGCTAATCTCAGTTTCTGTAACTCTTAATAAGTGAGCTCCTGAGAAATTGTGTCCTTGATTAAATCTATGAGTTTCTTCTCCGTTTCTATCCTTACAAATGAAATAATTACAAGCAGGCTATTTTAAAGTGGCTGTTCTAAATACAAAATAAGGTTAAGTATGGAATTAAGATGGACAAAAAAAAAAAAGGCAACCTAAAAATTGTGGCCTTGTTTTTCTTGGAATATAAATTAGTACTTACTGATCAGTATAACTAAAATTCAGACACCTGTTTTAACAGTCTACCAGAAATTCTAAAAAGCCACAAAACAAGAAGTCTTGGCAGGATATTAAAATGTGATAAATCTACAGTAAAATGCGGTAATATATTTACCTCAGTCATCAGGATCAACCCTCGATTAAATACAACAAGAAGTCTATCTTCATCAGATTCTAATAGTATTCTGAAGGCACTAGAAGAATACATAAAGTCCAGTTTGAGAACTCTGAATCTCAGGTAAGAGCACAAAGGTGATAAATAATAATTAAAATCATCATTTAGGCACTCTACTTTTTACCTACAGAACAAACTGCTACATCTATTTCTTAGTAATGTAATAAAAGGAGATAATACTAAATAAGAAACCCTCAGTAACTGAGAAAAGTTATATCTATTAGTATCTAGTCAATTCTTAATCATCCACAATGGTGGAAGAGAGATGTGATGGGAATATTTTTAAAGTTTCAGTATAAAATAACGCTTGTTTTACTTTTTATTTTTATAGTAACATAATTATTTCTAAATTATGTTAAGATCTGGGCAATAAATATACTTAAATATCAAAGCATTCATCAGCTGGTTATTGGGAAGAAATAGTACCATGAGGAGAAAAACATTAAATATATATATTGGCCTTAAAAATAATTTATATAAAAATCACCAAAAGTCATTGTATTACTCTTGTTAACAGATCTTATTTCATTATAGGTAATGGAAATGCTGTTATATAATGTAACTGGAAATCCTTCTACTTTAATGAAATATTTTCTTTTCCTTTTCAAAAAAAATTAAGAGTCCTGAGGAGTTCTGGGAAGATGGCGGCATGAGCAGGGCAGTGGAAATCTCCTCCCCAAACCATATATATCTATGAGAATACAGCAAATACAACTATTCCTAAAAGAGAGACCAGAATATACAGGACAGCGCACAGCCTGCATCTGCACCTGAGAGGACTAGGCACCCCACGAGGCGGTTAAGATATGGAGCTGCGTCCTGGCGGGACATGAGCACTACCCCATCCCAGTGCACTGGCGGGAGGAGAGGATTCAGAGCCGGAGGGATTGGAAGTACAGGCCCGCGAAATAACCAGCCCTGGTGATCTGCACCGGGAGCACTAACACACATCGCGTGGTGTAGCGGAGATTGGAGAGGCAGAAGGTGCAGGTTTTGAGCTGGGAATGCACCCAGATCCTTGCAGCTGGCTCCCAGGACAAAAGAAAAGGGCATGCTTTTTTCAGCGGTCTTACGATCATCCCAGCAGGCTGGGAGTCCTGAGAAATTTTGGACCCCTTGGCTGGCGACTAGAAAAAGTAGCCGCACTGAACCTTCACACAGAGAACAATAGCCTCCCATTTGTTCCCGCCCTGGCCAGAGCAGCAAAAGGCCCAGCGGAGCAGAGCACTGCAGCCATGGCTGCAGAACAGTGGACCAACAGCGCCACCTACAGCATCCTTACAGAATCTACTTGCAGTGGCTTTTTTTTCCCTTTCTTTTCTTTCTTTCTTTTTTTTCTCTTTTCTTTCTTTTCCTTTTTTTCTCTTTTCTTTCTCCTTTTTTTTTTAAGTCTTAAAGAGCCCAGCTGACATACGTGGCACCTGCAAGTGACCACTTCTATCGCCATGAAAAGACAGAGGAATATGGTACAGACAAAGCTCACCCAGAAAACACCAGAGAGGGAGCCTGAAGGGATGGAAATGTACAATCTTCCTGAAAAAGAATTCAGAATAAAAGTCATAACCATGCTGATGGATCTACAGAGAAATATGCAAGAGCTGACGGAGGAAGTGAGGGAAGTCAGGAAAGACAATGCAGAAATGAGTCAAGCCATCCACGGGCGTAGCAGCAAACTGGACGAGATGCAAGAGACTGTTAATGCAATAGAAATCAGAGAACAGGAATACAGAGCAGCTGAGGCAGAGAGAGATAAAAGGATCCCTAGGAAAGAAAGAATATTAAGAGAACTGTGTGACCAATCCAAATGGAACAATATTCACATTATAGGAGTACCAGAGGAAGAAGAGAGAGAAAAAGGGATAGAAAGTGTCATTGAAGAAATAATTGCTGAAAACTTCCCCATGCTGGGGAAAGAAACAGTCTCACAGTCCACGGAAGCCCACAGTTCTCCCAACACAAGGGACCCAAGGAAGATAACACCAAGACACATAATAATTAAAATGGCAAAGATCAAAGATAAGGACAGAGTATTAAAGGCAGCTAGAGAGAGAGAAAAGATCACCTACAAAGGAAAACCCATCAGACTATCATCAGACGTCTCAATAGAAACCCTAGAGGTCAGAAGAAAATGGCATGATATATTTAATGTAATGAAACAGAAGAGCCTCGAACCAAGAATATTGTATCCAGGATGATTATCATTTAAATATGACGGAGGGATTAAACAATTTCCAGACAAGCGAAAGGTGAGAAAACTTGCCTCCCATAAACCACCTCTTCAGGACATCTTAAAGGAACTGCTCTAGAGGCAGGCACTCCTAAGCTAAAAAGATGTCACCAGAGACAATAAAATCATAGCAAAGAAAGCAGACCATCCAAATACTAACTAAAGGCAAAGAATAAAACACCTAGTATATAAAGAATGGAGAAGGAAGAATAAGAAGGGAGAGAAATAAAGAAACATCAGACTGTGTTTACAGTATCTTACAATCTAACTTAACTTTCTTGTTAATATAGTAAAGAAGCAACCCTTGAACCTTTGGTAACCACAAATCTAAAGCCAGCAATGGCAATAAGTACATATCTATTGATAATCACCCTAAATGTAAATGGACTGAATGCACCAATCAAAAGACACAGAGTAACAGAATGGATAAAAAAGCAAGACCCATCTATATGCTGCCTACAAGAAACTCACCTCAAACCCAGAGATATACACAGACTAAAAGTGATGGGATGGAAAAAGATATTTCATGCAAACAACAAGGAGAAAAAAGTAGGTATTGCAGTACTTGTATGAGACAAAATAGACTTCAAAATGAAGAAAATAGCAAGAGATAAAGACGGACATTACATAATGATAAAGGGGTCAATCCAAAAAGAGGATATAACCATTATAAATATATATGCACCCAACACAGGAGCGCCAAGATATGTGAAACAAATACTAACAGAATTAAAGAAGGAAATAGACAGCAATGCATTCATTTTAGGAGACTTCAACACACCACTCACTCCAAAGGACAGATCAACCACACAGAAAATAAGTAAAGACACGGAGGCACTGAACAACACACTAGAACAGATGGACCTAACAGACATCTACAGAACCCTACACCCAAAAGCAACAGGATACACATTCTTCTCAAGTGCATATGGAACATTTTCCAGAAGAGACCACATACTAGGCCACAAAAGGAATCTCAGTAAATTCAAAAATATTGAAATTCTACCAACCAACTTCTCAGATCACAAAGGTATAAAACTAGAAATACATTTTAGAAAGAAAACAAAAAGGCTCACAAATACATGGAGACTTAACAATATTCTCCTAATTAATCAATGGGTTAACGACTAAATCAAACCAGAAATCAAAGAATATATGGAGACTAATGACAACAACAACACAAAGCCAAAACTTCTGTGGGACACAGCAAAGGCAGTTCTAAAAGGAAAGTATATTGCAATCCAGGTCCATTGAAAGAAGGAAGAACATTCCCAAATAAAGAGTCTAAAGACACAATTACTGAAATTGGAAAAAGAAGAATAATGGAGGCCCAAAGTCACCAGAAGGAGGGACATAATAAAGATCAGAGAATAAATAAATAAAATTGAAAAGAATAAAACAATAGAAAAAAATCAATGAAACCAAGAGCTGGTTCTTTGAAAAAATAAACAAAATAGATAAACTCCTAGCCAGACTTATTAAGAGAAAAAGAGAATCTACACACATAAACAGAATCAGAAATAAGAAAGGAAAAATAACAACAGACCCCACAGAAATACAAAGAATTATAAGAGAATATTATGAGAATCTATACGCTAACAAGCTGGAAAACCTAGAAGAAATGGACAACTTCTTAGAAAAGTACAACCTTCCAAAACTGACCAAACAAGAAACAGAAAAACTAAACGGACCAATCACCAGCAAAGAAATTGAATCGGTAATCAAAAAACACCCAAGAACAAAACCCCCGGACCTGATGGATTCACCTCTGAATTCTACGAGACATATAGAGAAGAAATAACACCCATTTTCCTTAAAGTTTTCCAAAAAATAGAAGAGGAGGGAATACTTCCAAACTCATTCTATGAAGCCAGCATCACTCTAATACCAAAACCGGGCAAAGACCTCACCAAAAAAAGAAAATTACAGACCAGTATCCCTGATGAACGTAGATGCAAAAATACTCAATAAAATATTAGCAAACCGAATTCAAAAACACATCAAGAGGATCATACACCATGATCAAGTGGGATTCATCCGAGGGATGCAAGGATGGTACAACATTCGAAAATCCATCATCATCATCCACCACATCAACAAAAAGAACAAAAACCACATGATCATCTTCATAGATGCTGAAAAAGCATTTGACAAAATTCAGCATCCATTCATGATTAAAACTCTCAACAAAATGGGTATAGAGGGCAAGTACCTCAACATCCTAAAGGCCATATACAAAACCACAGCTAACATCATATTTAACAGCGAGAAGCTGAAAGCTTTTCATCTAAGACCGGGAACAAGACGGGGATGCCCACTCTCTCCACTGTTATTCAACATAGTACTGGAGGTCCTAGCCACGGCAATCAGACAAAACAAAGAAATACAAGGCATCCGGGTTAGTAAAGAAGAAGTCAAATTGTCACTATTTGCAGGTGACATGATAGTGTACATAAAAAACCCTAAAGATCCACTCCAAAACTACACGAACTAATATCTGAATTCAGCAAAGTTGCAGGATATAAAATTAACACACAGAAATCTGTTGCTTTTCTATACACTAACGATGAACTAACAGAAAGAGAAATCAGAAAAACAATTCCATTCACAATTGCATCAAAAAGAATAAAATACCTAGGAATAAACCTAAGGAAGGAAGTGAAAGACCTATACCCTGAAAACCAGAAGACACTCCTAAGAGAAATTAAAGAGGACACTAACAAATGGAAATCCATCCCATGCTTTTGGCTAGGTAGAATAAATATTGTCAAAATGGCTATACTACCTAAAGCAATCTATATATTGAACGCAATCCCTACCAAAATACCAACAGCTTTCTTCAATGAACTGGAACAAATAATTCTAAAATTCATATGGAACCACAAAAGACCCCGAATAGCCAAAGTAATCCTGAGAAGGAGGAATAAAACAGGGGGAATTATTCTCCCTGACTTCAAGCTCTACTACAAAGACACAATAATCAAGACAATTTGGTATTGGCACAAAAACAGAACCAAAGACCAGTGGAACAGAATAGAAAATCCAAACATTAACCCAAACATATACAGTCAATTAATATTTGATAAAGGAGCCTTGGATATACAGTGGGGAGATGACAGCCTCTTCAGTAGCTGGTGTTGGAAACACTGGACAGCTACATGTAAGAGAATGAAACTGGACTACTATCTAACCCCATACACAAAAGTAAACTCAAATGATGAAAGACCTGAGTGTAGGTCATGAAACCATAAAACTCTTAGAGAAAAACATAGACAAAAATTTCTTGGACATAAACATGAGCGACTTCTTTATGAACATATCTCCCCGAGCAAGGGAAACAAAAGGAAAAACGAACAAGTGGGCCTTATCAAGCTGAAAATCTTCTGTACAGCAAAGGACACCATCAGTAGAACAAAAAGATATCTTAAAGTATGGGAGAATATATTCATAAATGACGTATCTGATAAGGGGTTGACGTCCAAAACATATAAAGAACTCACACACCTCAACAAATATAAAGTAAATAATCCAATTAAGAAATGGGCAGAGGACATGAATAGACACTTCTCCAAAGAAGAAACTCAGATGGCCAACAGGCACATGAAAAGATGCTCCACATCACGAATCATCAGAGAAATGCAGATTAAAACCACAATGAGATATCACCTCACACCAGTGAGGATGGCCAACATCCAAAACACAAACAACAACAAATGTTGGCGGGGATGTGGAGAAAAGGGAACCCTCCTACAGTACTGGTGGGAATGCAAATTAGTTCAACCATAGTGGAAAGCAGTATGGAGGTTCCTCAAAAAACTCAAAATAGAAATACCATTTGACCCAGGAATCCCACTCCTAGGAATTTACCCTAAGAATGCAGCAGCCCAGTTTGAAAAAGACATATACACCCCTATGTTTATCGCAGCACTATTTACAATAGCCAAGAAAAGGAAACAACCTAAGTGTCCATCAGTAGATGAATGGATAAAGAAGATGTGGGACATATACAGAATGGAATATTATTCAGCCATAAGAAGAAAACAAATCCCCCCATTTGCAACAACATGGATGGAGCTAAGAGTGTTATGCTCAGTGAAATAAGCCAAGCCAAAAAAGACAAGTATCAAATGATTTCATTCACATGTGGAGTATAAGGACAAAGAAAAAAACTGAAGGAACATAATAGCAGGAGACTCACAGAACCCAAGAACGGACTAATAGTTACCGAAGGGAAAGGGACTGGGGAAGACAAGTAGTGATTCTATAGCATCTCACTACGCTGATGGACAGTGACTGTTATGGGGTTGGTGGGGGGGACCTGATGAAGGGGGTAGTTTAATCACCATAATATTGTACATGTAATTGTAGATTAATGATACCAAAATAAATTATAAAAAAAAAATTAAGAGTCCTAAGTCTTTATCTTTAAATAAGCTTTAAGTAAAAAACCTTGAGAAAACAATGTATTCATAATTAATGCTAAATTTTAAAAGAATTCTTTTTTAAAGTGTCCTGACAAAAGTATAGGTAATATCATTTTGTATACTAATAAAGATATTCAAATTTAGAAGCTTTCTGAGGAAGATACATCTGAAATAACCGTTTCTTGGGCAGATAAGCTTAAGATACTACAGTGTTGAAGAAAATACTACCAAAATATCTGTGCCTAAGAAATTATCTCACCTGCAAGTCTTAGATATACAGAAGCATTTTAAGGAATTAATCTAGGCTTTATTTCTACAGTTAAAGGGAATTAAATGTAATTTGCAGCAGCTCCATTTTAGTCATTCAAAAACTTCTGGAGCTCTCATCAATTGTAAACATGATGTTTTGTTATTTGAACTAACTCCTGCAGTTAAAAAAGACAGGTACATCTTGGCTAAATAGAACGAAAAATAGAGTAACAGTGAAACTCATCCTAAGGTGAAAAAAGCTGTTTCTGGAGGCCTCTAGAACTGAACTGACCAAGCACAAGTTAGGATAAATTAACATAAAGAGGAGGGTTACAATTTAGGTGTAAGACTGTACATTTAACGTTCCTTCCAATGATACGATTCTGTGATTCTGATGAAACACAAAACCACAATACTCTCAAACCAAACCAAAAGCTGTTCAAAAGTAGCTCACTAACTTTCAAAACATAAATTATTCCAAGGTGACTAAATATATAAATACTTCCCCAGTAACCTAAACAATTGGAAAACTTGCAATTATAAATAATTTGTTATGCTTCTTTAAGTTCAAAGGATGGTCCCTATCCCCTCACTTGGAAAAACAAAACAAAGTAAAACACCGGAAAACATCTTTTTACCTTATTAAAGTAGTCCAGCAGGAGCGGCCATCTAAACAACGTAAGTAACAACTTATAGTTGTTTTCTTAAACTGCTTAATATCTTCTAATTCTTCTTCCCTCATATCTGGCCTCTGAGCTATAAATAGCTGCATCAGGTTAAATAGTTCTTCCACTGCCTAAAAAGGACAATTAAGCATAATGGTGATCTTTTAAGCCTACATTTTATAATGTCTGCTTCACTTTTGAATGTTATGCTCATTAAACAGCTCTTAAAATTACACAAATGAAATTACACTACCATTCATTCAAGAATAGTTATAAAATTAGCAATGAATTCTGTTTCAGAAATTTAAGGTATTATTCATTAAAATCTTAAAATAGAACTTCAGGATGATTAGTAAATACAGTTTACATTAAGCACTAGTTTTGTAACTTGAAATGGGCATCCATAGATAAGCCACACCAATCCTCTGCTCCAAGAAATCACTACTTTGGCACAAATATTTTACCCCCCCACCCTCAAACACACCTAAATTAACACTGTTTCTGAGAAAACGCTCTGTGCCAATATTTGGAATGATCACCCAGACTGAATGTATGGTCAAGTTCAAGGTACCTGATGCATAACATGTGAGAATATTTTGGGTGTATTAGGAAAGTGGTGCTCTAACCCATACTTGTCAATGAACTGAAACTCCCAACTTCATATTTTTCATGGCAAAAATTGATTTAAGCACCATTTTCATGAAAATGTAATAGACAAGTTCTACAAAAAAAAGATGTTACACTTCATTGACGGTAAGGGTAAGAAGCTACATTATTAGATATATATTCTAAGTCACATGGCACTCATCAAAGTTGTATTTAATTATGTACATCATGTTTAGTTACAAAGTCAAATATTACTTATGTGAATGTGATAGAGAAAAATTACTGAATCTTAATAAGTCTTCTCTGACTTATTTAAAGTCAGGCAAACTCTTAATTCTTTTCCTACGCCACTCTTATTATCATTGGCTTTGAACCTCTTTTGGTACTTTACACACTCACTTTCCTTCCTTTATTATAGGCATTCTAATTTTCTTAGCTGAAAATTAGGTTATTCTTTCTGGGAGAGAATTTCTGAACAATTTACTACACTACATTATGTGTAAAGGATAGTTAAGGTCCTTTTTTTAAAGGGAAAAAGGAACGTAGTACCCAAATCAAGAATACCAATACTTAAAATACCGTTTACTTTATTCACTTGATTCAATTCTTAAGTAAATGTTGAATGTCTTGAACAAGCTCCTACTCCTCCACTTCCACCATCTCCCATTTAGCAAACAACTTCACATGTTAGCAGTTTGTGGCCTCTGGGTTGACAACAGCTTGAAAAATGTGTCTGTACTCTCCTTCTAATACCCTTCCCATTTATAACCCCTTGGTGTAATCTTGAGTTTACAATAGAGAGTAAGAGGCCACAGTGAAAAGAAATATCCAGGAATGACAACCTTACATGAAGGGGTAATAATTTAATATGTAACCCTCAAATAGTTTGCAGAGAAAAAGGGATCAGATTTAGACTGCATATATTTGTATTCTGATAGACCCCTTAGCCACTGAATTCACTTGAATGTAGTGTGAGGAAAAAAAAAACACTAGGGAATACTACAGCTAAGAGAAAATACTGCTAGCTCACAGCTTAGGATAGTATGTAGATCTTGGTAACAAATATCTAAATAGTAAATACTTCCTTAAGACTCTACCACAAAGCTGACTTTTTCATTAGGTACATATGAAAGACATTTATAAAACCACAAATTAAAATGATAAGTTCCATTACAGATAAAATTTCAACATCAACCTAAGAAAAACTATCGACATACCAGTTTTATAACAACAGAACATTTTATACATGTATTCAAGAACGCAAATACATGTTAAGTCCTTAAGAAAGAAGGGTTGGAGACTGTACTTCGGTATTTTGTCACCACTTCCCACATCGGGAAGTAGGTATTTCCAATCGACATGAGGATATAGATATGAAAGTTAGCAATTTTACTCACTCCAGGGTATTGGCTGGCATGTGGTGTAAGATTCTTAAAGGCCCACTGGATGTTCTGGTGAGAAGCCAGTTGTCGTGTGAATGCGGGAGACTGCTCACAGCAGAGCCTCAGGATGCCATAGTAGGCAGGCAGCATCCCACGGTTAAAAAGCACCACATCCTGATCATCATGGTCAGCAAGGATGTAATTGAAGGCAATGTTCTTGGTTACCACTGGGTTTTGAACAATAAGGCGGATATTCTCTGGACAGTCAGCACACACATTGTACCAAAATGAAAGCAAAGCCTGTTTATTGTGATTTGTAGCTATTGCTGGCTCAGAAAGTTTAGGCTGGAAAAGGTTCCACAAATCCATGAAATATGTGGAAAACATCAGCTTCTCAGTTTTGGAAATTAAACAGTAAGTCATAAAGCTAAAATAGGGCACTAGCTTTGTAGTGCCATGAACAGCAGCATCAACATAAAGTTTGGCTCTTGAGAGCAAACCAAGGAGCACGTTGTAGACCTGATGTAGGACTACTGTTGTGTCTGGACTGAGTGGAAGGTCACGGGTTGGGATGTGCAAAGACCTTGTTGACCGGAACATCTGGCGGAATGAATTGCTTGGTATAAGGGACACCAGAAGATAAGCTGCAGCTATAAAATGTAAAACAAAACTGTCAGATCCTTATGAGATATCAAATAGACTGAAGAGCAGTCATTAAACAAAATGCCACTCTTCTCTTTAAAAATTAAAATGAGTGAAAATTAAGGGACATGAACATCTCTTAATATCTTTCTGCTTTACCACTGGCCCCAAAGAAAGATCCCAAGGAATGATGAAAACAGATGTCTTCATGCTGTCGTCGTTTTTTTTTTTAAGTGGTGAAAACAATCACATTACCAGAAACAGTTTTAAACCTTTCCTGTTTAGCTTTCCCAAGATGTAGAAATTTCCCACTTATTTTGTTGTTTCATTTCTTCTCAGGAAATAATACGATTTAATGGAAGAACACAGCATTCGGAGCCTTAAGATCTATGTGAGGCTGTCTGACATGGTCAAATCATTTAGTGTTTTAGTATCTTACTTTGCTTATTTACAAAATAATGCCAAACTGTTCTGTAACAATTTACATATAATGGTAAAATGTTCTTAATTTCACTTATAAAGATAGAATGTAATCTTCTATTTAAAAGTAATTTGTAATATATAAGATCATATATATGCCAATTATACAACATTAACTTTGGAAGTCTTTGAAAGCCTTCTAGTTTAACCTTGAATGCAGACAATCTCTCCTTCAACACATCTGAAAAATGTTATTAAGTCTATGCTATAATTCTAAGAGGTTAACGACTCAATAGTTGAATCCATCTGTAAAAGCAATTACTATGAGCAAGACACTGAGCTAGGTAATCTAGAAATACTATCTCATTTAATCCTCACAATCACCATGATCCTGGAGGCAGGTGTTGTTACACTAGAAAATCTGAATCTTGAAGAAGCAAAGGCCAAGGTCACACAGATAAAGAGGTGGAGCCCAGATGTGGCCTTGGGAAACAATGACATTGGTAACAATAATAATAATGGTAAAACAATAACAATACCAACAAGAATTGCTAACATTTATAAATGTTTATACTATCTAACATCATAATTTTATGTAGAAGCCAGTACTTTTACTATCCCCACTTTTAGACTTAAAATAGTAAGACTGCCCCGAATTATACAGCTAGGGGCAGAGCTGGAATTCAAACCCAGATTATCACACTCATGAGCTAATGCTACTAGCATTCAGTACAGAGCCTCCTCAAAGCTTCTAACCCTTTAACACCCCTCAATATACCTACTAAATGCTGTCCAACTGTTCTACCTATTAGATTCCAATGTGCTGCCAAAGCAAATAGTTAGGGCTTCTAAAGTTTTAATTGTAATCTATTTTACAGATTCATTTCAAATTAAACAGTTTCTGCACAATAGTCTATAACTATGTATTTCTTCATCTTTATATCACTATGGTTAGTATATTTTCAGTTAGTACTAGTGTTTTCAAATCTACTTGGCATGCAGGTATCAGACTGATCAATTTTTGTATAAAACTGCAATTGAGAAAAGTAATTTGTGATCATGAAAAACTTATTCACTTTATAAATTATACGGTTTTATCCCAACATTTTATTATGAAAAGTTTTTAAACACAGTAAAAGATTGAAAAAGCTACTAAGGACCATGGACCTCCCAGTTAAATTCTACAATTATTAAAATTTTATTTTCTTTTATCACATACCTAAGCCTCTACTTTTTTCTGTAAAAGCTATTTGCTTCTAAATAAGTTAGTTATTTCAGGGAGAAAACACAACTTTTTAATTATGTTTATCTTTGAGAACAATTAGGAAGAAAAGACCATCTTGCTAAAAAGTGTCTTGCTATATAAGTTAAAAGACCCTGGGTCTAGTTTTATACTACAGAGAACTTGGAACAATCTACATCCATTTCTGTATGCAACTCAACTATTTAAAACACCTACCATGACTCCATTTTCCTTTTCTCTAAACATTCTCATCATTCCTTAAAATTATTTTGTAGGATTCAGAAGTATTTTTCTGTAGCTTTCTTCTATACATGTTACTCTAATTCTTACTCTAAGTTACAGTCATTCTACTTAAATATTTGGGCCCTTTTTTTTCAAGTTACATTATATCAGGAGTACTTTTTCTACTACAATCTTAACTATTGTAATTTGTAAATGATGCATTGTAACAATTTATTTCCTAAATGTACATCCAGCGTTTAATTCTTTACAATTACAAACAGTACATATATTAGATGACTGACTTATACTGGAATCCCCAAAATGGCATTACTAAATTAAAAAGAACAAAACATCTTTAAGGATCTTGGTACATACTACTAAACTGCCTTTCTTCAGAGTAATAGTACCTTAGAATGTCACTGCAGTGTATGGGAATGCCTCTTCCTCAGCACTGTCATGAATTATTAGGTGTAACAGCTAGCGCAAACACTTTTTTTTGGCATAGGTTTTTTATAGTCAGGAGTCAAGACATGAATGCAAATATCCCATTCCTGTGGGGGTTAACTAAACTGGCAGGAAAAACAAGTCTATAAGGAGAATCCCAATCCCAATCCATGTGTAACCACCACTGAAAGGTGTTTTTCCTAAATAAACCTTTTATAGAATAGGTAGAACAGAGAGTTCCCACACACCCCTCTCCCCATTTTCCCTATTGTTAACATCTATTATTACCATGGTGTATTTGCTGTGATTAAGGAATTAACACTGGCATATTACTGTTACTAAACTCCACACTTAAAATTTCATTAGTTTTGTCCTAATGTTCTTTTATTTTGGTTCTAGGATACATTACATTTAGTTGCCATGTCTCCTTAAGCTCCTCTTGTCTGTGACAGTTTCTCAGACTTTCCTTGCTTTGATAACCTTAACAGCTTTGAAGAGTACTGGTCAGGTATTTTTGTAGAATGTCCCTCAAACTGAGTTTGTCTGATGTTAATCAATCATGCTTAGACTCAGCTTATGGATTTTTGGGAGGAAGACCACATAGGTGAAGTGTCCTTTGCATCATATTACATCAAGGGTACAGGCTATGAACACGACTTATCAGTGATAATATTAACCTTTAATCACTTGACTGAGTTAATGTTTGTCAAGTTTCTTCACTTAAAGTTACTTTCCCCATCCCACATACTCTATCCTTTGAAAGCAAGTCACTAAGCTCACACTTAAGGGTGGAGGATGTATAAAATTATTTGGGATTCTTCTGTATGGGAGATCTGTCTCTTTTCCATATATATATTTATACAATCATTTATTTGTATCAGTATGGACTCATGGATATTTAAATTTGGGGTGACAATCAAGTGCTATGTTACTATCTTTTTTAAAATTCCAATTAGTCCAGCCTTGGCCATTTGGAGCTCTTTCAGGTTGGTTCTGTGTCCCTCTGACATACTCCCATCACTTTGTCTCGAGTACTTCTTTACTTTCTGGTACTACAAGATGCCCTGGGCTCATCTTGTATATTTCCTGCCCAGTCCTAGAATCAGCTATTTCTACAAGGAGCTGCAATTCATTTTACTGGAGAATGGTGTTTAGAAACAGAAATCTGGTATTCGGTATGCTTGTTGCTACTGTCGTGTCATTGATTCTAGGCCCTCTCAGCAGGCAGCTAGGATATATGATTTTAATAATGATTAACCAATTAAAAATTTATTTTGACTTTTATTTCTTAGAATGTGTTGTCTTTCGATAGTATTCAATGTTTATTTACAAGCAATTTTCTATTCTGTGAAATAATCTATTTTTGGTATGTGTCTATCAATCTTCCAAGGTCTTTGTTTATTCCCATCCAGCCTGTGTACAATAAAGGTATTTATCATTTAACTCCCATAATTTCAGTGAATATCTTCTCTCAGCTTTATTACTTTTATTACCTTACTCTTGGACTTCTCAAGTTACTTTTAAGATAGATTTTCTAGCCCTTTACTCTCTTCACTAATGCTACCATGCTGTGTCACTCTATCAAGCAAGCAAACAAAAAAGGTAGTGGTAGTGGTGTCACTTAAGAAAGAACATAGTTTCCTATCCTTAAATAACCAAACACACTATAGACTTTTGTTAAACATTGCCATAGGTTTCCAAATACTGATAGAACTTTGGCCTTTAGGGAACAGTATCTCCAAAAGCCTTTGTGTTATACAACAATGGGCACACTGTGGCTGCCTTGAAAACATAACAAAACTTGGAACATTAACAAATGGTTTGTTAAATTCTCAATATTTGACTTACAAGTCCTGACTCTAGGATAATTGTGAGCCAAAAGAAACCGCTCGACCCAGTTTTCCATATTCTGTAGGACCCAGCTGTGTGCCAGTTTATTTCGGGGTGTCTGCACTGCCAACCAATCCAGACACTGAGAAGGATTGTATTCAATTACCTAAAAATAAAATGACAAGTACAGAATATAAGGCCAACCAAATGGGCAGTTTCTTTTATACTTACTTTTGGTATATGCCATTAAACACGTAAAGCCAAAACAGTTTTTTGAAAACCAGAGCCTAAAAGATGTTTCACCCATGTTTTTTCCCATTTTTACAGCTACTCACTTTTCTTGAACAGGATGTTCAGAAAAATTTTTTTTAGTTTATAAGGTAAAATTTAAATAACCAAGGACTCTAATATAGGACCAATAAGAGAATCTAGTGACTTAGGTCTTGTTAGGTTTTTAAGTTTATTTAAAAGTGCTTTTAATTCTCTGAAGTTTCTTATCTTTACTTGCCTAATTGCTTACCCAATTTCTTACTATAAATGAGAATGAAAAACTGCTGACTATGTTGCTGGAGTTATTTTTTTCATCGTAAAAGGGAATCTTAGGAATCTAGAGTAGGCATCAGAAAACTATGGCTCACAGGCCAGGTTCTGTGGTTTGCCTGCTTTCGTTAAGTTTTTGCTGGAAAACAGCTGTGCTCACCACTCACTTACGTAGTGTCTATGGCTGGTTTTATGCCAAAACAGCAGCTGAGTGGTTTGACGGAGACCATGTGGTCCACAAAGACTAAAATATTTACTGCTTGGCCTGTTAATAGTTTGCTCATCTCTGGTTTAGAGAGTGGATCTTTCCAATGCTTACTAAATGAGAAATTTTGTGACCTCAGAAATAATTCTGGAAGAAATTAGGTGGCTGATGCTTCCTCTATCATTTCTGTGAATTGCTGAAGATACACTTGGTTTATAGTTCTAGAGATTCTATCACTTCACAGAATCTTTTTTGAGGGCAGAGGAATGAGAAACTTGGATTGGTTGATGGCTATTAGTGACTCTATGCAAGTCTTTTAAACATCTGGGAGACTAGCCAAGAACTTGTTTTGCCCCCCCAAACTTTCTGACCAAAAAGTGTTTCTTCTTCCCTTTACTGTAACTTACTAAAACAATTTTGGGTTGCCCAAGAAGAAACTGGTACTTAAAACAGTAGTGATTGTATTAGAAGAATAAAATCCTGGGGAAAAAAATACTGAAACATCTGCTCCAAGATTTACCTCCCATATCCTCTGTAGAATGTAAGATGCAAAGGGAGGCATTCCTGGAGGTCCTCCAGCAAACTCCATTAGCATAGTCAACAACTTAAAGAAAGGATTGGCTGCCTGTAAGAAAAATACATGACTGTGCATTTATATCTATTTGAACCCATTTCTTTCAGTGAAAAAGAAACAAAGCTCTTCTACACATCATTTAAATCTGCTGTTAGGTTAACAGAGCTCAGTAGTCCTGCATATGAACTTGAACTACCATAAAGCAGCAGGATCAGCTGAATACAAAGTGCATGAGAGCCACATATAACAGAAAACATGTCTTTTTCTACATGTTAATTTGGAAAAAAAAATCAAAACTTTTGTTATTGAGACAATCATATTTATAGAAAAATCCAGGTGAAAAGTTTCCTGTAACAATCTTTGCTCTGAGTTGTAATTTATATTAATATTTGATATGTATTATAAATGTAGCTGTAACAATTCCATCTATTTTCCACATATTTATTTACCTATACAGAGTTCTGGTTAGTCTATTTTTTTCTTGGGCACAATCATGATATATGAATCAAACAACTTTAAAGCTTAGTATCTAGGTGGCACTATGATATACTGAATTTGTATGTTTGGGAAATTATAATTGTGATAATACATGAAGAGGTGATTCAATTTATTCAAGTTACATACTCAAATATAGGTTATCATGTTATAGGGGGAAGCTTACGATAAATTGTTTTCAAGAACAACTAGAAAGGTTCATCTAGAAGCACCATCAGTGGATAGTTTTAAAAACATGGATTCACGAATGTCTACATACCTCAGGAGTCAACTTAGCTATTGATGTGAAAAGCATGGATACAATCTAAAACAGATAAGGAGAATTTCAGAATCTTCTTTTAAAAGTTAGCAAAAATCTCTAGAACTGTTTGTCAGCACTTACATGTTCTGCAAGTCGATTATTGTATCGACATAGACTGAAAATCAGATTACAGGTTTGTCTTATATTGATGCCATCACGAATGTGTTGAAACAAGAAGGGAAATCCCTGTCAAAAGTAAAAGTTGGTCATTTATGAATTGTTATTATTTTTGTCATTAGCAAATTCTCAAATATAGAGGAAGTATTATTACCTTTCCTCCTGTTAATGCTGCCATGTCAGTCTGTGATAATGTCAAGTGCCTGAAAGAAAATATTAGTGTAAATAAGCTTTTCTTTCTTCTGTACTATTTTATAGTTATTTGTATCATAACAAGCATCAAAATGGCTAATTCAGTTACAATTGTACCAAGCTACCATTTATTTTTAAAACTATTTTTGAACTTTCTGCTAGCTGGACTTGCTTGGTAGACATCTTTTAGACAATTTTTCAAGATTCCAGGATTGATACATGGAGGCCCAAATCTACCTTATTTCCATTAAGTAACTCAGTATTTTTGTATTTCCATTTAATTAACTCAATACTTGTATATAACACTAGGATGGGTCTAATTTAGAGAACTTTTTGACATGAGAACCTTCAAAACAAAATGAACGTCTAAGACATACTAGAGAGTTTCACTTCCCAGTTTAAAAATACTGCATATTTCTTTTTTTAACTTATCTTAGAAAAGTTCAGACACATACAAAAACAGAAAAAAACAGTGTAAGTATCCCCATCACTCTTGCTTCAAATTACCAATTCATGGCCAGTCTTGTTTCATTTCTATCTCCTACTCATTCAGTATGGACTGTTCTGAAACAATTACAGGTATTTTATCATTTAACCCATAAGTCTTAGTACGTATCTCTAACAGATAAATTTCAAAAACATAACAACACTATTATTCACACCTAAAATAGATCAACAATTCCTATCATACAATATCCAGTGTACAATTTCCTCAAGTTCCTAAAAAAAAAAATCTTATAATTTGCTTGTATAGGATCCATATAAGGTCTTTTGTTGCAATTGGTTGAAATGTCTTTTTAAATCTCTTTTAGATTACTGGTTTCCCTCCAAGTTGTTTTATCTTGCAATTTATCAGTTGACGAAATCAGGTGGTTTGTATCCTGTAGTATTTTCCACATTTCCATTTTGCTGATTGTATCCTTGTGATGATGCTTTAACATGTTCTTCTGTCCCCATATTTCCTGTAAACTGGTAGGTAGGCTCTAGAGTCTTGATCAAATCTATGTTTGACATTTTTAATCAACAGTGCTTTTAGATAGTGGTCTGGACTTTTCATCAGTAGGCACACAATGAAAAGTTGTCTTTCTGTAACATTTTCAGCCCATGATGATCATTTCCTAGATCCACTTTTCATTTGGGATGCAAAATATTGATATTCTAATTCCAACATTACTTGCTCATTTATTGACTCAAACACCTCTATAACAATAAACTTCCCCTGTAAGTGTTCTTGTTTTTAAGTACCGCTATGAACTCATGGATTTAAACATCTGTGATGTGTTCTGGTCCATCTGTAGTTATTCTTACTATTACTAATGCTCAGGTTGTCCAATCTATGACCAGTAGAAACCTCTTAAGTTGGCTCTGGAGTCCTTTTAACATGACCTCAGTAATCTCTGATAGCCTCCTTGCTTTCCAAAATGACAAATATTCAAGGCTTCCCATACATTTTTTTAGTCCAAAACCTGGAATTGGCCAATTTTTTCAAGGAACTCTTAATTTTTTTTTCCAGTGAGAAATTTTACCTACAGACTACAATCTAGATGCCAGGATCATGCATTAACTCTATGTTGGACAGGATTTCTAGGTCTTTTCAGAAAACAGAGGTATGTAAATACATTGTTTTGTTTGCTTAAGAAAAAGTACACCATGAACTCTATTGATATTTCCAAATTCAAATTTAGTTTTAAATAAGTTATGTAAAAACCCTGTAATTTTATATTTGTATTTAGTTTTTCTTTTGCTGAAAATCTTGGTTTCTAAAGACATTAAAAATTACTAATTTGCTTTATTCTATAATATAAATAGTTTCAGAATAATAACTCCAATTGTACTACTAACAATATTATTAGTAAGACAACTTAGGATAATTTTACAATTCTTTTTGTCCTTCATGTACATCCCTCTAGGAATTTACAATTATATTAATGTGTTATAAAGTCACTGTAATCAATTCCCCTCCAGTGGCTATGACACAAGCTCAATATATATAGTTAAGGTCATTTATTTCAGTCTACTTTCGATTTTTAGGGATTGCATTTTATTAATTTATTTATAATTATATAAAACATTTACATGAGTCCAAAGTTAAATCTAAAAAAACCCCAAACACTGTATATTCAAAGGAGTCAAGCTTTTATTCCTGTCCCCTCCAGCCTGTTTTTCCTTCCCCCAACCATAGGGAGCTTTTTGTAGGTTTTTGATTTAGTCACCAATTTTACAGTTCTAAAATTGCTGCAAACACCAAGTTTGTGAATAGTGGATCATTGCTTGCAGGGGAATATAGTTAGGTTCCTTTGAGCTTATGGTCCTAACATTTTCATCAACCAATTAATGTTACCTTGTTTTATGTGTGTTTCTGTTTAAAGATAGCTTATTTAATATTTAATATATATTATTGGTTCACTAGCATTGAACTTAGACAGTAACTGGCACTATAACTCGTACCTGAATGAAATGTATTTAACACATGTGTGTTTTCCCCTAAGGCACATTATGTATGGCCTTCTTGAGCTTAGGATACTGGACAGCACTTAGCACTACACCTGGGGGTCATTTGCAATAGCCAAATCACCAACAAATAGCATAAATGTGAAAACATGACATACACTGTGAAAAGGACATTTTTTTTACAACATGAGAATTCAAACAAGAGGCAGTGTGTTACCATGTTTGACCTCAACTGGAAAAGTATGTGTCAGAGAACTCGAATTTTTTTGCCAATGTGCACATGTACATTCTGCATTCCACAAATGACTGTAAAAGCTCTGAGTACTGATTTTGGGACTATACATACATTCTTGCATAGGAAAATTTGCAAATAGGAGAATCCATGAATGATGAGTGTTGGCTGTACACACACATACATACACACTCTCTCACTCTCTCTTATAGTCTTCCCTTTCTTTAAAAGTAGCATTATATACACTTTTCTCCACCTTGTTTTTACTTATTAATATTTATCCTTAAGATTTCTCCATGGTAACATAGATATAGTCAACACTTCCCCTTTTTTTCAGCTATCAGTGGATCCCGCTTTTTTTTTTCAATTAATCCCCTCTTAGTGGACAAATTCCAGTCTTTTACTATTACAATCACTGCTTTAATAAATAGCATTGCATATACATCTTTCTGTATTTTGGGGACAGAGTCCTAGAAGTGGGGTTGTTAGATTAAAGGATGACTGCACATATAATTTTGCTAGATTATTTTACTGTATATTTCTTCAATGTATATTTTCTAACATGACTCAGAGGCAAAGTAAGAGTATGGTACAAAGCATTGAAATACTTATGCCACAAGAGTTGATGAATAGTGATGTTATTATTTATAAGAAATTATGTAACAAAAGCTACTGAGTTAATAGTGGTAAAACAATTATGTAAAAGGAATAAAATCAAACATGCTTTAAGCATTTTGAATGTTGAAACATTTCACCTTTCTGAGCGAGACTGTTCAACCAAAAGAGCAACTAAAGCTATCATTTTTTCAAGGGCAGCTGGCCTGTATTTTTCTTCTGCCAGGGAAAGGATATCTTCTTCCTCCTCCTCTTCTTCCCCTTCTTCCTCTGACAGTACTTCAACTTGAGGCTAAAGTAGAACAAGATTCAATTTTAATATGATATTAGCTTTAACATCATCTTGAGAGCAAATAACTTGTTTTACATAACTATCCAGGGTTGGTGGCAGAAGCACATAACATAAAAAACAATCAAAGACCTGACCCTAACTTAAAAGTCTGAAACAAATTCAGGACAATTTTAGACTTATTTAATCAGCGGAACTGTTAAGAACAATGACTTTCAATAGTGTGACTATTCACCTTGCCTAAGGGATAAATCCTTTAATAATTTTTTTTCTTATAGGCGATCCCATTGGAAGATAAATCAGGATCAAAATTTATATAAGTATGATAAAATAGTATTTCCTATTTAATAAAAATGCCAGTTATACAAATTAAGGAATTCTTACTTGCAGTTTTCAGATAATCCAAACGGTGGGTATTTTAAAGAGATATTCATGTGAATTTTGAAATGCAAGAGAATGAAAAGATTTTATGATCTAATAAAGTAAAAGAAAGGCAGTTTAAACAAGTAGCTGTGTAGACTGGAATTAGATGATACTAGATACAGTCTGTATTCTGAGACGCATTACAACACAGTGGGTAATAGTTTGTCTCAGAAGTCTGTCCAAAGATCAAAACCCGACTCAATGTGATATAAAACAAGTTTACTTCTTATGTGTCTCTGGTTCTTCATCTGTCAGTTAGAGGTAACAATAGTACTTACCTCTTAAGGCTGCAACAGGATTAAATAAGAGAGTGCAAATACAGCATCCAATCCAATGTGATCATTATAAACAACACACAATTCATGTAATACTTTAATATTATGAATAGACCAGCTGCTTAAGGTTTTGGAAGACTCTGACAAACTTAATATAGAAAGCTTAAAAAACATGGTCAACAAAATGTTCACCAAAACAATACTCTATTGACAGGACCCCAAAGCAGGTGGTGGCCATTTCACCTGAATTTATTTGCTTTGGTCCAGGGCCTTACCAGGGAAATCTATTATTAGTTTCTTCTCCTGCTATACTGACTAAAAATATCACCCCAACTCAAGACCCTCAAAATTATCTAATATCAGTGCTAGAAGAGACTTTAAACGGTTCTAATATCTAATGACTTTCCATGATACAACTTGAAAACATGGCCCCTAAATCCCTGATATGAGGCAGAATTTTACTTACATTTTCAGGCCCTTTGGTTCCCATGTAAAAATGTACCATTGTAGATATGGCTTGCAATGAAAGCAAAAACTGGCTCTGAAAATAAAAATAGTGATGTAAAAATATAAAAAGAAACAAGTTTTAAATACTGAAAATATGTACACAATCCCAGAAATAAGATATAGCCTCACCTCTTCTTCACCCATTTTGGCAAATTCGTAAAGAAAGGCAAAATACTCCGTAAGATGTTTACTGTGAGGTTTTACACCATGTTCCATAATTAATAACAGAGTTCTCACAAATCGAGTGACACATGAACGACCACCAATGTCTTCTACTGAGGCATCCATATCATCTGACCTGAAGACACAATTTAATGTATCTTAGATATCATATGAAGTCTGGGGATAAATACTCTGGGAGAAGAAATATTTTTAAAAATCTGAACCAATCTCTTTCACCTTTGTAAAAATGAACATCATTTACAGTAATATAAGTATTTCAGTTGCAGTTATTGTATCTAGCTAACTCAGTCCAGACAAAAAGATTAAGTCACGAAGTTATTTATAGAGGACTTTGAAGATGCACTTAGTCAGAAATAAAAGTTTTCCCTTCTTGATTTGTATTACTACAGACTACTTTTAAGTAGAAGAACCTAAATATTTCAGTGTGGATATTTAAAAATACTTTGTAGACAGTTCATCAAAAAGCTTAAAAATAAAATGTTCAATGGTACTTCTTACCCATCTTCCATTCCTGGCTGTAGATAGAGATGAGCATGCACAGGTCTAAGTCTCTGAATCACATGGATACACAAACGCTGAAACATCTATAAATGAAAAGATACAACAACCTAAGAATAACTCATACAAAGATACTAAAAAATTAACATGATTTAAAATTTTCTGCCATTCATTTACATTTTGCCGGCTAATTTACCTTTTGATATTCTAAAGCTTTTATGGAGTACCAACTACAGACTGAAAATATAAAGCAAAATTAGCTTGAAAAATAATATTCAGTTTTACAATAAGGGAAAAAAACAGAACAAACTATAGGTTTCAGTAATAGTTTATCAAAAACAAAGCTTCACAAAACCCTCTCAACTAGTGGAGATACAGGGAAAAGAAAATTTAGCATCCATTTTTTTTTAGAAGAGTGGAGTGGGGGCAGGATAGTTGCTTATCAGAGTCAATGCATAGGAAAAGGAAATATGTAAGTTTACCCATAAGAAACATGGATTAAAAATCACTGGACATTCTCTAAATAAGGTATACAAATGGCCAATAAGTACATGAAAAGATGTTCAATATAATTATTAGGGAAATGCAAACCAAAACCACACTGAGATGCTACTTCACACCATTAGGATGACTAACGTAAAACAGACAGTAACCAAAGTTGAAGGATATATAGCAAAACTGGAACCCTCATGGATTGCTGATGGGAATGTAAACTGGGTCAGACACTTATGAGAAAGTTTGTAGTTCCTAAAAACATTAAACATAGTGTGACCATATGACCCAGGAATTCCACTACTAGGTATATAGCTAAAAAAATGGAAAATATACATCCACACAAATATTTGTATCTGTATGTTCATAGCAGCACTATTCAAAGTAGTTCCAACATGGAAACATCCCAAAAGTTTATCAACTGCTGAACCAGATAAACAAAATTTAGTATAGCCATTCAATGGAATATTATTTGGCAAAAAGAAATGAAGCACAGATTCACACTATGATATGGATAAACCTTGAAAAGATTGCTAAATTAAAGAAGTCAGTCACAAAAGACCACTTCCTGTATAATTCCACTTATATGAAATGATCAGAATAGGTAAATCCACAGAGACAGAAAATTAGTGGTTGCCAAAGGTGGGGAGAAGGGACAGGATAAAATGGGGAGTAAGTACTAATAGGTATTGGGTTTCTTTTTGGTGTGTTATAAAACTAGATGGTGGGTGTGTAAAGTTTGGGAATATACTAAAAACCACTAAACTTTACACTTTGAAAGGTTTTGGTGAATTCTGTAAGAATTATATCTCAATAATAACTGGAAAGTAGCATTTTAAGCTTAAATTTTTGGTTTATATCGTAAGTGAATATAAAGTAATATTTACATTTTCCCTAATTTTTCCAGTTATTTAAGGAAAACAAACTGATTTATGTGACAGTTCAGAATCGGTCATAGAAATTAATTATATACTATTCATTTAACTTTCAAGGTCATTACAGTACCCTACATGTTTAGAATATCTAAGCATCTGAAAGGAATACAGTACAACTTATAAAGCAGCCAAGAGTAGGATCTAAGAGAGTAGGTGATCACAGCTATTTTCCTAACATTCAGGAAATATGAATGATTTTAACCACTTGATTGGAATGATACTTGGTTTGCTAAAAGAAGTGAGTGAAAACAACAGCAAAATGACTTTTATGTAAGAGGTTGTGGTAGATCTTTTCAAACCACTTTCAGTGCTGGGTTAAGATATTCATAGGCAAATTTAGAACAATTAACTTGAATGACACCTCTTTTTCAAATAAATTTTTTCTTACCTGTCTTACAATTTGATTAGGGCACTTAATTAGTATCTGCATTGGCCACCAGTCATCATCAGCCATGCGGTCTAAAAACCACTGCAAAAAATTAGTGTCATTTTTTGTTAAGTGAGATAAAAATCACATAAGGATTTTACTTCTAGTCGGTATTAAATTAAGTTCTTACCAAAACAGATTCTTCAATTATTAGAAAGACCCAAAATCTAGAATGCCTACAGTCATCATCAGGGTCATTTCATTACAGAATTCCAGGGATTCCATTTACATCAGAATGTACAACCTGCAATCCTTTTCATAATAAAATGAAATACTATTTTCATCTTAGACCTCATAAATGTCAGACTTTTTTCCTATTAGTAATATACGGTCTGAGTATGATTCACTTTCTTTCTGCTTAAAAGCTAATTGTTTTCTTGATTAAAAGAACAACCTTCTTTATCCTAAATAATTTCCCATTGATTTCAAGATATGTCTTAATCATGTATTTAACTTCTCTATTCAATTGCACTGCCTGTATGCATAAAATTACTGACAACTGTACAGAATTTTTGAGAGTTCCAGAGGCAAATCCTTAGGGAAAAAAAAAGTGGCAATTTAAAAAAGAAACAAACAAACAAAAAAACAAGTGCTCGCTTCGGCAGCACATATAATAAAATTGGAATGATACAGAGAAGATTAGCATGGTCCCTGCACAAGGATGACACACAAATTTGTGAAGCGTTCCATAAAAATAATATTAAAAAAAGGAAACAAAAAAACAAATAAATTAGGACCTAATCAACCATCTGGATCTATCACTCAATTAAAAAAAAATCATGAAGCAGGAAAAGAACAGAGGAACTTTTTAAATTACACCAGAAGGATGCAACCAAAACCAGCATGTGGAAAATCGTGTAGAATAAATCACGAAGTGGTGAGAGAAAAAAGAAACTATTATAGATGAAAAGAGATTTACAAAACAAAAGCAAAATGTGCACCTTGTGTGAATCCTAATTCCTTTAAACCGCCAACTGAAAAAATTTTTTTTAGACAATCAGAGAAAACCAAACACAAAATGGGTATTGGATGACAATGAGGAATTGCTTCAAATTTTACCAGGAGTGAATGAAACCCTGGTTGTATTTTTAAAGTTCTCATCTATTAGAAATACACACTGAGTATGTATGAAATGGTATCTAGGTTTGCTTTTAAATAATGCAGCTGACAAACACAGAGGATAGGATGAAGATAAAAAACTTAGTATTTGTTGAAACTGAGTGACAGGTACATGAGAGTTCACTATATTTTTCTACTTTTGTGCATATTTTGAAAGGTTCATTTTAAAGTTTCAAAAGTTATGCTTTTGTGTTTGATATTTACCATAACCAGATTCTCCTGTTCCACTGCTCTAATAATTGGATGACATTCTATATACAAAAAAAAAATCTTCAACTAATTTAATCTATTGCACACTATGCTGCTATTTCTCACCTCCAGAAATTTTAAGAGCTATGTTCCTAGGAAGGTTTACACCACTTTGAGAGATAATAAAAAATGATAAATGATAATAAGATGGCAATATGGTTAAGTGGTCATTATCTATGGGCTGATTACCCTTAGTAATGTCTCTTATAATGCAATGTTGGAGGAGACAAAATTGAACATAAAGTGATCTACTGGGATATATATACATTTTTATGTCAAAGATGGAGGAAAGACATGCATTTTTAAGTATTTACTGATAACATGCAAAAGTAGTTATGAAATATCTGGTACAGTCTTTTTGAGTTTTCTATACCTTTTCCTTCTAATACATGGGGGAAAAAAACAAGGATTTTAAATAACTTAAAAATCATTTAATCAGTATAACAGATTTAATACATAAACTATAACTTTCTCATCTATCAAGTAATGTAAGAACTTACACTGTACTCCCTATGATTTATAATATATACAAATAATTTTTCTATACCATCTAAGTTAAGAATAAAAGAAAACAAAAAAGTACAGCTTAAGCTATGCATTGTTTGTTGAATTATTCACCTTACCTCACAAGCTGCTTGACTGTTATTAAATTGTTTGGTTAACAGTTCAATCCACTGAAGCATTGTGGGCTAAAAGAAAAAGAAAGAAAAAAAGTCACTCAAGGCATTAAGGACTTCTGAGTTAAAGAATGAAAACCAAAGGTATCTGATAAATGACACAAAGTTCACAAAATAGAATACCTTTTCTTTTGAATGAATAAATGTCTCTAGGACAAAGGAAGTGCTTAACTGTAAGAAAAGACAAAATTAAATAAAGGTTTAATTATTTTTAAGCAGTCAATTTTGAAAAAATTATCTAAGGTGTATATATTACCTTTGCTGTCATTAGGGACACAGCTTTAGGATCTGGTAATGTACTGGGAATACAACTACACAACTGCCACATAAACCTAGAATTTAAAAATAAAAAGTTAAAATTCTCGTAGGATAATATTTTTAAAAAATGTTTAACAAAATATCTATTACTAAAATTTACCAAACTTACCCAAAATATGTATGTTCAAAAATATTTTTGTCTTGGAGAAATTGCATGTTATCATGCCAAATCCACTGAAGAAAAAAAATGTTAACATTAGATATCAGAAAAGCATTTACTTCACTGCATTTTACCAATATTTTTATTAGACAAAAAAAAGACTCGAGTTAAAAGAAAAAACAAACATATGCACTTAAAATTCATGTTGATTTTTTCCCCAGGTATATGGAATATGAAAGTAGTCACTAAACCAGCTCCAACTTACATTACTTATCTGGCTACCTCAAACAATCAAGGTTTTTTTAAAAAACGCATGTATACAGATTTTGAAAGTTAGAACTCTGAAATTCCATCTCTCTGATGAGCAAATACATAAATGAATAAAACTATGTCATGTTGCATTTTATTAAGAACAGGTTATTACAAGAGAAAGATTTATGTTTAAAAACTGGCAAAACAAAAAATAACTCAGGTTGGCAAACCTAAATAAGAAATGATTTCCTTGTTTATAAAAATCCTGAAAAATCATTATTTCTGACATTAGCCTTACAGAATTGCTCTGACTTTAGTTTTTGTGTTGCTTCATTTTTATCCTTTATCCTCACTTTAAGTTCTATAAAACTGTTTTTATCTGGAACAAATTTATGTTCTGATTATTCATATTATTGGTTTTCTTTACCCCTTTAAAAGATTTCAACTACCTCTACTAGCTCTCCTAGTACACTACCCCAGTCCAGAAACAGGTCTTAGTTGCATATTAGGGCTCCTGCCCACATTTATATTTAGAAAAGCACATACCTAGTCACTGAATGGCCAGCGTCAGAGCTCTTGGTCCTCTAGCATTTCTAAACACACAGCTTTCTATGAAGCTGCAGCATGGAGGAGAATTTGACAGCATTCATCCATTCTAATTCAATGCCTTTTCATAGCAAGAGAGCTCCGTTCTAAGCTTCTAGCTTCTAGCTATGAGCTTGGCTCTAGATCCTCTGTCGTAATTTTTGTA
Source organism: Phataginus tricuspis (assembly GCA_029783875.1). Lineage (NCBI taxonomy): Eukaryota > Metazoa > Chordata > Mammalia > Pholidota > Manidae > Phataginus > Phataginus tricuspis. The sequence goes on along the minus strand of JAQQAC010020896.1, from coordinate 54,708,969 downwards.
CCCTTTACCCCCACAAGAACTGAACTCTTGGCCACCATTATTTGCTTTGGACCTAAAACCTAGTAGTCCTGTGGTTCCACCAAACTCAGTGCTTTTAATTCTGTTCCACTTTTGTTATAGGAAATATTATGTTTTTGATGATCCTTTTTACACTTATCAATACAACATATGTGGAGCCATCTGAATGTGTCGAAGTATGAAATTACTGCACTACACTGATGAGAACTTTCCTAGGTATTTTCTATATACTCGTCCAACTTAATCTTGGGCCATTCTTTCTTGCACTTAATCATCACAGCCACAGAGGTGATCTTTTAAGCTTTATCTTTCCTCAGGAGATTTGTATCCAATGTTCCCTTTGCCTGGAGTACTCTCCACATGATTAACTCTGCTAACTTTCAAGTCTCAGTTTAAGGTTAATCTGAAACATCTCCTGATCAGTTTCCCCAGCAATCTCAATCAACCACTCTGAGTGCTCTGCTTGTTTTATTCGTAAATCTATATAATTTATAATGTTTGTTTACTTAATATATTTTACGATTTCTAAAATTTTCTATTTACCTTTTGGGGAAGTTGGTTACTACCTACCTATTTTTTTTAAATTAAGGTATCATTGATATACAATCTTATGAAGGTTTCACATGAACAACACTGTGGTTACTACATTCAGCCATATTATATTATCAAATCCCCCCCCATTGTAGTCACTGTCCATCAGTGTAGTAAGATGCTAGAGTCACTACTTGTCTTCTCTGTGCTATATTGCTTTCCCCGTGACCCCCCCTACACCATGTGCACTAATCATAATGCCCTCCAATTCCCTTCACCCACCCTCCCTACACCTCCCCTTCCCTCTGGTAACCACTAGTCCTTTCTTGTGGTCTGAGTCTGCTGCTGTTTTGTGCCTTTAGTTTTGTTTTGTTGTTATACTCCACAAATGAGTGAAATCATTTGGTATTTGTTTTCCTCCACCTGGCTTATTTCACTGAGCATAACACCTTCCAGCTCCAACCATGTTGTTGCAGATGGCAACTACCTATCTATTTTTAAATGTATGTATCTTAAGAACCAAATTCCAGTTTATGTATCTAAAATCTATATTAATGTTATATAACAGTATTATATTTTTATTTAACCATTTTAGTAAAGTGTATATATAAACTCATTTTAATAAGCTGAAACGATGGGAAAAAAATTATTGGTTTAGGCCAATAAAGAGTAATCTAACGTAGTTCAGGGATTTTTTTTTTTCTTGTTACAGGACAGCAAAGGCCCGAGATCCCCTTTTGTCCCAGCATAAAAAAAAATCACTAGTTCTCAAAGAATGGTTCACACAGTTGTGGAGTCTCTGTGACCTTTTTAGAGTCTCTGTAAGGTCAAAACAATTTTCTTAGTGATAGTGTAGTATTATCTGCCTTTCAAAAAAAACACTCCTCCTCTCCTGATTACATACAATGCTGTTTTCCAGAGGCTAAACGATGAATGAGATCTTAACAGACCAAACGCAAAAGCTGCTAATGAGACTCCAGCTGTCTTCCATTAAATCAGATATTAAAGAGATTTGCAAAAATGTAAAACAGGGCCACTTTTCTTGTTGAATGGTTTTGTTCCAAAAAAATTCTTTTTCATAAAATGTTACTTCTCTTAGCATGCTTTGGGTGTATTTTTATTATTTTTAAATGAATACGAATTTTAGAATTTTGTTTTACTTTCTAACATAAATACTATTAGATATAACCACTTTAAAACTAATATTAAAAAAAACTCTAAGATTCTCAATAATTTTTAAGAACATAAAGGAGTCCTGATCGCAGGAAATTTGAGAACCATGATATAAATGAATATACATCATTAGAGTTTTATTGAAATTTCATTTTACTTCACAAGTGGGCTGGTTATCATTAAATAATGTCAGGTCCTCATCTTGAACAAGATGTAGATTTGTTTGAATGCTTTTGGGTCACAAGGTCTTGCACATAATGGTGATTATGACCTGATTTTGGTTATTAAGGTGGTTGAAATAAATTTTTGTGCAAATTAGTGAGTTTAATAGCTTGAAATCTAGTGAAGCACCCAATTTTGCTGGTAAATCCAAATCAACAGTCTGAAAGAAGATGACATTGTTGGGTTTTTTTATCAGTAATATTATGGATAGGCAAGATAACACAAAGGACTCAGGGAACAAAATCCACTCAGTTTTAAGACCAGTGCAAATATCAATAAATCAACTAAGCTAGTTAAAAGCTTAACTGTCTACAAGGAAGGGTATATTTTTATCAAGTATAAACTTCAGGAGATTTACTTTTTATACTTCTGGCTAACTGAGTTTATAACCTGGACACAATATACACTGAGTTGTGAATTTTTTATAAATCTTAAAACATTAACATTACCATTTACTACATTATGAATCAAAGAAAGCCTATTATTATAAATGAGACATTTTTAAAGTATGTAAAATCCATATTTTAAAGGCCTTTCAAATACACTGTACACTGTGGGTAACATGAAGAGTAAGAGAAGGAACACTTGCCACCCACCATCTATACAAGTTACTTAGGAGCTTGCCCTGATTCTATCAACAATTTTACCTTTCTTATTTTTCTTCAGTGTTACTAATAATTACTTTCCACTCTGTTTAATTTCATTCACTCTACATTTACCTGTCAATTGTCAGTATTACCAGGACCATTTGATAAACAGTGTTAAGGCCTACTTTAGATTACAGCTCCTATTGTTGCTATAGCCTACTCTTACAATACTACTACTCTCTAAATACGTAACATGCTTTTAAATTGTTCCTAAAGTTAAATTAGCTTATACCTCTAGTAACTCTGATGAAACATCAAATTTGTATTCTTTGCCATTTTCTTCCTCTGGTTCCATGCGCTTGTAAAACAGCATATATGCACTGTGTGTCTTCAAGAGGAAAAAACAGTAAGTAAGTAGTGTATGTTCATTTTGAAAAGTATAACTATAAAATAAGTAGACAATGTAGAAGAAAGAAACAATATAAAATTATATGGGAAAGAATAGTTACCTTTTCAAAGGAGAAATCCATAAATTTATCTGTAACAGAATCATAGGTCTTGGTCTGTTTAAAAAAAAAAACAAAAGTTTTCCTTCTATAAAAAATAGGTATATTAGCTATATTTATATATATTAAATATTTCACAAACAGCTATTTTATTCTTAAGCTTTATCAATCTTTTCAAATAGCATTACATTTATAAAAATTTCTTACAGAAGTTTTTGAACAAGGGTACTCGGAAAGCAAAGATTCCCAACATTTTTTAAGGTACTTACATAAAACATATAAAGCATTAAGAAAATAAAATGGACCTGCAATTTGAAAAACTGACTTTTAAGAGAAGAGCTTCACAAAAAGTTACATTTCTTTTCTTTTCCTTAGGAAATATTCTAGGAGTAACATCTAGAGATGCAACTGGTTTAGTGATGACTTCAATAGTAATTATTTACTTCTTTCTTCTACCCATTTCCAAAGTGTTAGCAATTTGCCTATTTATCCTTTTCTATTCAGAATAGTACATAAGAGCACAAAAGAGCAATAAGGAAGTTCTTCACTAAAATCCAGTTACCGAGTCTTATTTTTATTATTTACTAATAATTTAATTTTAACGTGAAGAATAACTTTATCTTGGCCTATATGTGAAATGGAAATCACTATTTGCTTCTTGACTTGTGAAAATCATCAGGGTATTTTAAAACTGGTCTCAGAAAATTGATACTAGGATTAACTGCCTAGAAAAAGTGAAATTATTACAACTACTACAACCTAATTGTCTTGTCTTATGCCTTACTGTTAATTATGTAACAGATAACATACTCTTTTTCTATGTTTTCATTAATAATCAGGCTGCTGCTGCTGTTAGATAAAGTTCCTTTCTCAAGCCAACTTCCTTGTCAAAGAATCTTCATATTAAGTCAATAAAGAGTAATTTCTTTTTGCTCTAATCCCAAAGCATTTAAGTAAACAACTTCTTCAATCATGTTTCATGGCAATGTAATTCAATTCTTATACTATTATTTAATTTGTCAATTGTTAAGTCTTAACATTCTTAATCAACTGAAGACAAAAAACAGTAATTTAAAAAATATTTCCCAGCATCTGGTATACATGCCAAACCTCCAGTAAGTAACAATTGAATAGATTTTAGATTTAATCACAGTGACAGCTAAGTGACTCTGCTACTGAGTTACATGGAACTGTAAAGCACTTTGAAAGTCCCAAAGAATTTATAATCACTGAATAAAACTTACTGTCATCTCTCCACCAAAACATTCAGAGGCCAGTTGAGCAGAATCAAAAGGTTTTACCTCAGCATCATTAAAAAGATACCTAAAATAGAGCATGTACTATTGATCAAATATATATGTACTGAATATCTCTATGACTATTTAAAAAATATTAATATTATCTACTGATAATATTATAAATATTGATCAAAACTATTCTTAACATGAGGTAAGTTCTAACTAAGCTGTTTTGAAAATTCTATCTATTAGAAATTGGAAATTTTACAACATAGTCATAACCACCCTAAAATTGGATAGATCGATTATAACCTAGGAATAACATAGAAGAGTTCATAGAAACAAAGAATTAAAAGCTTGCATAAATATAACAAAGTTGTTGGACAGAAAAGATTAAGAGATGGGAGAACTTTCAAAGATACAAATGTCATTTCAAAACTTATGATTAAAAAATGATTCAAAATATACTTGTGGAAATATATTTAAATGGACGAAAAAGCAAAAGATATCCCAGATATGAAGGCTTAAAGAGAAATAGTTGAACAAAACTATTCTGCTAACTGCAGATCAATTTAGCAATGTACATTTTGTTAAAAGCAATATTCCCAATTCTTAGAATAATGCCCAGTACAAATAGAATTTCTATACAGGAGACTCTACCTAACAACATCTGAACACCAAAAATATCTATTAAGGATTGATTTAATGACTTCCAACCATTAAGTTGGTAAGAGATGGTAAGAAGAGTGTTATGTTGGAAGGCAAGGGAAAGAGAGCAGACCACACAGGTAACTTCTAATTGGCATACATAAGGACTTTGTGGCCACCCTACAGAAGACTTAGTCAACAGCTCTTGAATGAGTCCACACAAAAAGGTAAGATTTGGAAGGTGCAATATTGTCATTGACTCTATAAAGTTGTGTGCAAAACTTTGTGTGTGTTTATCAAGAGAACATTCATCAAATTCTCAAATCAGGAGAATAACTGATTCATACTGTCTTTTGAAAGTCACTTTTATTTAAAAAATTCGTCTGCCCCCTTTCCTAGAGAAAATTTTTTGAAAACTGAAATCAGGAAACATATCTGAGGAGAAAACTATCATAAAGCTTATAGTTTAAAGACAGATTTTTTTAAATCCCAAGAATAAAATATTTTAAACTCACCATTTATTGTTTTTATAAGCATGTGGATTGACTATATCTCTGATGAAGCTATAATAGTGCCCACCATCTGCTGTTCCTGTATGAACAGTCACTCCTATTAAGTCATACTCATAGCTCTCTGTGTCTTTTGAATGATCACTGACTTCCTTAAAACCTGAAATGATTTACATGTCATTTGGCAATAATGCTCAAATATCAAATGGCATTACATATCAAATAGCAATAATTTTGAAAACTGAATGCAGTGACACCTTAGAATCACTTTAAGGACATATATAGGAATAGATACTTTTTATATTAAAATAGGTACAAAACAACTCTATTTGCTAGTCATTCACCAACCATAGCCTACAATTTTAAGGAACATTTATATAAATCATTGGAAAAATAACCATATGTTAGTGCAAAAATAACTATGGACAACCTCAATATAATATATAAATGTAAAATATGTTTTTTGTTTAATCTAGGTATTCCTTTTGAAAAAGATAACACAAAATTCTTCATTCGAGTTTATCCTTATTAGGAGCAGGCAAACACAAGATCTAAAAAAGCATTAACATTTATGCCTTTTAGTCTCATGTTAAGGAATATGAAATACTGTACTGGTAGCAGGCTTACGACTGTATATCAGTTAATAGAAAACACTCTATATTAGGAGCTGTATGTAAAAAGAAACAAAGCAAATGAAAGATATACTTCACATCCCCAAAGATATATATTTGAAAAGTATAAAAGATGCTAGGAAAAAATTATAAAATGGTCTAACAAGTTTGAAGATGATTTATGATTTGCAATCTCTAGTCCCAGCATCACACAGAAAGGAAAATGTATAACCAGAAGCAAGTAAGTGAAAGCAGATTTAGTTAACTTGAGTGCAGTATTAAACAGAAAAAAGTGAAGTGGCAATTAAGCCACTAACAGTGTCACAAGTAGCAGGCTGAAGAGTTCGATACTGTAGGACCTGAATCTGAATGCATCACCTGTAGCCTAACAAAATCTTTTATCCTGCCACAAGTTTCTGCTACTTCCATACATGGAAGCATCATGAAAAATATAATAAAGCACAGTTACTGGGCAGTCTTGCTCTAATTTTACAAACGGTTTAGAAAGAGTTTCTAAAAAGTAGGATATATATATATCTTCTAAGAGGCAAGAGCTAGATCCATTCTGTTTTTCTCCTACCTGTTTCCATTCATCACCTCTGTGGTCCTCAAGGAACATTCACAGAAGTTTAAAAATCACTGGTGTTAGAAAAGCAGTAACAATTTGGAGTAACTCCTTATGAACCAAGTGCCATCTTTAATTTAACTCACTGCAGTCTCCCTGCTTATTGCAACACGCCAGTGAAATTGCTCTGATAAAAATAACCTAAGGACTCTCCAGATATCAAATTATTTTCAATCATGTTCTTACTGGAAATGTTCCTTTTCCTTAGCATTCAATACTTCTGACAACATTCCCTCTTTCTTAAGAGCTTCTGGAAATACTGATACCACTATTTACACAGCTGATCAAGCCAGAAACCTGAGTCATTCTTGACTTTCCCTCTGCCCTTTAGCAGCAGACTAAAATGTAAACTGCATAAGGGCAAAGACCTTATTTTTTGTTGTCACTATTCCATTACCGTAAGAATAGCAAGTTACATGGTAGAGAGATATTCACTAACTTTATTGGATTCATTTATTCATTCAATCATTAAGTCCTATTAATAACTCTATCTTCATACACTTCTCTCCAACTCTAATGGTATATGCTTTCTCTTCTAAGCTACCATCCTCTGTGGTTTACAGAGAGAATGGCTTCCCCACATCCCTTTCATCATCCTCTAATTGACTTCTATTCCTGTAGTCAAAATAATCTTTTCTAGATCCTATCTCTGTTGCCTGCTTAAAATCTCCTAACAGATTCACACTGAGTAAAGAGAAAATTAACATGGCCTACAAACAAAATTATCTGGCCACTGCCTTTTGCCTATCTCATTGATGCCACCCTGCCCATCCATTCCTCTCAATTTAGCTCTTATTCAAGCTCTGCTTAAATGTTATCATGAAAGTCCTCCCTGAGTCCCCTATATCTGTGATACATTCACTGTTGTATTGACAACACATCATGTTTTTAATTCCTTATTCAGTAATATTTGCCAAGTACTGGATTCTACAAGGTCAGGGACCATGTTTATCTTGTTCATTAATGTTTTTCCAACATCTAAAAGATCATGTTAGAACACAGTCCTACTAGATGATGTGCTGTGTTGTCTTTAAAAACATTCTCCTAAGATTCAGTTTAATTAAGTATGTAGTTGATTACAACTTTATGTCTACCTTGTTATGGAGACTTACAATAAACATAGGCAGAGAAAGAGATGGAAAATTACCTTCTTTTCTGTCACTCTTTCCCATAAGAAAATCTTCCGTATAGGGTGTCATATCCAAACGTAATGGGAAGGAAAAGTGTGTGTTCACTTTCTCTTTCATCATCGTGACCATATTAAATGTATATCTCATCGTATTGAAACTCAGAATGCGAGGCAATTTCTTAAAACATGCTCTGAAAGATAAAAAAAAACAAAGAAAGCCAAAAAACCCTTTTTTGTTAAAAACATTTTGTTAAAAATTCTTTCAAAAGTACTTTAAGCTAGTATCATTTATATTTACTCTACTTAATTCCAATATTCAACTAGAGTAAATAGTACTCTAAATCATGGCTCTTATTAAATTCAATCAATTAATCACCCTTACATAACTTTCTCCAATCTGAAAAGGTTTTCCTGTGTCTAGATAAGGAAAATAAAAAATTATAGCAGACTGGTAAATACTATGAAGAACGTATGTAAAGGTGCTATAGAAGCACAAAAAGAGTTCACACATCATACTTCAATAGCAAGGAGGCCTTTGGTTGAGTTTTCTTTTCCACCTTAAAGTATTTATTTTTATGAATTAGAATTGAAAAGTTTGGCTGTATCACTTACTAGATGTATAACCCTAAACAAGTTAATGAACCACCCTGAGCTTAATTCCTGATTTGTAAAATGGAGATGAAAGTGCCTGCTCCCTACCACTTTCAGAATGCTGCCTGGCAAACAGCATTGTCCCAGATTATACCCACCACAGCAGCAGTAAGCCCACTGGTTACAGAAATCTTATGGTATACTATATTGCTAGTTCAAATTTAAAGAGACAAATTTCAGTTTAAAAAATATATATATATAAAACTTGGACTTATGAAAAGGATGACTTTTGGGGAATAATTCTTCACTGCATATAAGATTCTTGGTTTAAACAAAGAGCTTGGTTTAAAAAAGGGGCGGTGTTACAAGCAGAGGGTAAAGAAATCTTAAAAATTCATCATTATTGATTATTTGGGAGTCTGGCAAAAGATGAGGTTACAGAATTATAAAGGAGTCAAATTTTGAAGGGCTTTGTGTATAATATTAGAGTATAAACTTTACCCTGAGAGCTGAAAGACACTAAGGACTTGTGGTGGGCAGTGGAACCATGCATTACACGTCAGAGAATAAAAGATACAAACGAATCTTAGGAAATGAGAGTTTATGTTATAGACCTACTGAATATATAAGACACACAAGTTAAGATAGTTGGGAAAAACACACTAGAGTATTCTTAATTAGGTAAGATGATTTGGGAATCATCAGCATGTCAGTAGAGATTGATGATCTGGTGGTAGATAAAGTTATTCAGGAAAGAATAAATAAACTGGGAAAACCAGAGGTTTGAAGATAGAATATGATCCCTGGTCCATTTCTGTTGAATATTATGTTATTACAGACATCTGTAAGTATGAAAGAGTACAAGGGACTGAATAACACTGTACCTGGGAGAAGTGAGCCACTATTTTAGAATAACAGTAGAATCATATTTAGTCAAAAGAAGGCAATGTTTCAAGAAGTAGGGAGTTGTCAAGAATGACATATTCAATAATTTCACTTATTCCATCTATATAAAGAGATTCTCCAAAGAACATGATTCAGCCTCTCAATTTTCTTTATTGATGCCTCATTATATTCCTCACAGTAACAAACTTTTAACTGACTCTATTCTGTATCAGTCCTTAACTCTTACCCTAACCCAGTTCTTCTCAGGTGAGTTTGTTTTCTCCCTATAACTGCTTGCACAGCTATGCTTTCTTTTGAGTATGTCCATATACCAATTTTTCTCTTGCAAGCAACTTGATTTCTGGAGACTGAGAAAAAGAGTACCATTTCTTTCAAATGCATATTTATCTGGAAAAATCTTCTATCAAGCAATCTTAAGAGATGGCTTTTCATTCTCCACTTTTCAATATGCACATATCTATTTCATCTAGTAAACCCCCATTTGATCCAAAGTTCATTCTAGATTCCACCTTCCTTGCTGTTTCTTACTGTCAAACAACTAAAATGAATGATCTATACTTGATACCATGTACCCTGATAACCCGGCTTCTATAGCTACAACCTAACAAAACAGACCACTAACGACTTTTTTGGAAAACCCAATGGTTTTACGCAGTTGTCATTTTTTTCTGCCTTGTCTGTGGATTATGTTGGTTTGTGGGTTATCATCCTATCTTGATTTTCTTTCTTTCCTAGCTTCAATTCTGCCACTTTTTCCTCTGTACTTAAGATTGGCTTAGGACTCAGTCCTTTCTAACAGTTATGCTCCTTCTCAATCATTTCTCAAGATCATTTCTCTGCCTTTGTTCCTAGTAACTAACTGGGTAAGATTATCTTTCAATCCAATCTCTATTTGGCATTCAGTGTTCACGTAGAATTGAAACATCTTTACCCAACTACTTTGTCCTAAACTGGCTGTTTTATGGCTGGTTCTTAAGAAAAAAATCTCTCACTTTAGAAATTCAGAGGAGGACGTTTTCAGTTCCTACGCAGACCGTTTATCATGCTCCACTGAGTGCACAGCAAAAGGCTAAACAATCAGACAGACCTTGGTAAATATTTAATAGGACAAAAATCTGAAAAAATTTAAGGGTGCTTTAAAGTATACCTGAGTGACTGAATGAAAGTTGCTGCATGATAATGAGCTCTAAGCAGCTGACTGTAATCTTACCACATACTTTTCATAAAGTTTTTAATGTTAATTTATCCTAAGTTCCTGTTTTACTTCCATATGATTCATCAAAACAATAAAAATTACATTTCAAAAAACACACCTTTTTTCAGCTCGTACTTTCTTCCCACAATGAGAGCAAGTATACATGTTGTCTCCTTCTAAAGTGTCTTTAATGGTAACTTCATCAAGAGATTCCTGTGTATAACACCCAATTTAAATATTTCTTATTAGTGCTTATAGCATGCCAAAATACAAAATGCAACTACAAGTTGGGCAGAATGCACATAGGAAAACAAATCTTTTTGAAAAAAACAAGTAAATTCTTAATTTTAGTAAAGAATTGTTTTCTTTGTATTGATAAGATGCTCTATGAATTTTAATAAACTCTTCAAAAGTGCAAATATTTAACTTCCGACCGGGAAAAATCAGCTTTGTAATCTACCTTTAATTCTTATTTCAGTAGAATAGCAAGAAGGAAATAGAGGAAAACATGAGAGTTCATTTTCTCTCAAGATGATAAACCTGCTGTATACAAATAGTTAAAAGCAGCTAAAAGTCTAAAAAAGTGTATATACAACATTACTCACATAAATGTTCTTCATATCAGCCACCTGGCACCTCACAGTATAAAACTCTTCAGCAGTCTGACTAACGTGTTCACAATCCTGGTCAATCAACAGTTAAAAATTGGAAAATATTTGTAGTGAGTTAAAATATACATTGAGATTTCCCCTCAAAAAAAAAAACAAACAAAGAACAGGTAGAGTACTTACCAAGGACACAACATTGTTGGTAATTACACCTCCAAACAAACTTTTGACGGTATTTTTCTTTAAAAAAAAAAAAAAAAAAAGTGAGTAATTAAAAAATGGGCAAACCTGTACAGATTTCAAAGAAACTTCAGTATTCTGGAACTAACCAGTTCTGGAGACATTTCTTCAATTTTGGTAATCAGATCAGTAAAAAACTCTGTCATATCTTTCTGCTCCCCAGTATTCAGAGGCTGCTTATCCATGGTGTACGTCTTACAGAAGGGTCTAGGATTATATGCTTTACATTCACTCTCCTGCAAAGGAGTGCGGGAAGCAATGTGAAACAATCAAATAAATAAATCTAAGACTCAAATAAAAATAAAGTTATCACAAGGTTCTTGAATAAACAAACAACACAACAGGGAGTAAATCTACAAAGAGAGGTTTAAAACGTTCTCTTCTATTTCATTTTTGTTTGATTTTCATGGCATTTTCAGTTTATTTTGGTGCCAGAAGATGCTTAAATTACTGTAAGTTAAGAAATTGGTATTTTTTTTAAGTTTAGTAATTTCTAGGAAGAAATCTGGGGTGCAAGGGATGCAGATTTGTATTGTGAATCATTAAAAAAAAACACCTTTGCAGGTTATGTTTTCCTACGTAACTTTTGTTCAAATAGCTGTTTAAATACGAATAATGGCATGTTCTATTACAGGGAGATTTAAAGTACAATCAAAGGATGAGTAATAATCTTTTAATTTTGTTAAAAATCTCATTTACTGAATCCTCACTAAGTATGAGAAGCTGAAAAATCCAGAACTGAATATATTATCTCTGTTGTCAAGATTCTAATAGATGCTACAAGTAACTTTCAATAAGTGGAAGGAACGACAGAGAGTTATGGTGACTTGGAGACACTGGAATCTTTGGTCTCTTAGAGGAAGTGAAAACCAAGTTGATTCCTAGAGGATGGAGAAAAGAAAACGGAGAACAGTACTGAGGGACTAGCACTATAGCAGAAGGCACACCATGAATCGCTCCACAAGTGATGAAGCAACAGGTGATGGACAAAGGTCTACCATTATTAAACAGTGAGGCTGGATATGCAGGAAGGTAAGAGAGGAGGTTGAAGGGAAGGGGCAAAATGCTCATGAACATGAACATTGTTCTGTTCATAATAAAGAACCACTGAAGAGTTTTAAGAAGGGGAGTAATACTATAAAATTTGTTATTTTTTAAAGATTACTTTTAGACTTTGGGGGGGTGGGAGGAATTAAAAGGAACAAAGAGAAACAAGTCAGGATATTCTGAGGAGAAGGGGTAACCCTATGATAGGTAAAGGATCACACACAAGACATTCTTCAAAGGACAAATAAACAGAAGGTAGATAACTGAGATATGACTGTTAAAAGTCACCATGATAAAAACACCAGTGCCGGACAAATTTGATTTGAAAAATAAAGAGTATACAGTCAGGACAAATCCAATACAAACGAATATCATTTAATGTTTTCAGCTTTGGTCAAGATTACATCTAGTAAGTTTTCCATACATGGTTCTCAAACATACCATTAAATATGTAAACATTTTTTGAAGCTCCAGAAGAGTGGTCTTGTGCTTCATATCTTCTGAATACTGGAAATTAAGGGAAAGCTTTCCATTAAAACATACTGATGGTAGTAAGTTAGGCAGTCTATCAAAGAAAATACTACAATGTGTTTAATACAGTATCTGTTTTCATTCTTTCAGCTATTTGTAGGAAAAACAGAAACAGTTTATTCTCTCTTTAGCAATTTCAGCACTTTAAAAATTGGGAGTATTTTGTTTGTTATATAAATACTGCAAGGAAACAGACTAAAGAGATGTTAAAAATTGCTTTCCCGATTAACACCCTTTTGGTGTGATGCTGGTTTTACAAGTTGGTGACTGTTCAACAAAGTTCAAATTTTCATTAACAGGTGACATCTCACCCTCATCTGGTCATATCTTTATATTTTTGAGAACAGCAGACCCTTAACATTGCAGAGAAATACTGGCCAAACACTTTGAAAAGCCTTTATACATTCAAATATCATTAACTGATGATATACAGGTATGTGACTAGACTTATGCACTAGAAATTTAGTCCTGAACATCAGACTTAAAGGAGATCCCAAATCATGCCAGGCACTCATAAGATACACTCTATTTCAAATATTAAAACTATGAAGTAAGTATTATCCCCATTTCAAATTCCTACCTGTCATATAATTTTAAAGTAGCTTTGGTAGTCTCATGGAATAATAAACCTATATGTCAGAAGTACACACTAGTTATTTGTGTCAATTTTGTGGGAAGTACAAGCAGTATATGGCTCTGCTACTTAGCTTATAATCTGAGGACACAGTGTAAGAACAATGAAACAGGGATCTGTTCAATATATAGTTACTGCAAAATGATATGATATTAAGTGCAACAGCAATTGACTAAAAGGAATCAACAAAATGGGCAAAAACAACTACAGTATATTCCTGGCATATAGGAGGCTTAGTATTTCATGAGATTATGAGCATAGTCACATGAAATGTATTTTCCAACACAGACTGATACATGCAAACTGTTAATAATTCAGAATAATAAAATTATCAGGAATAAAAGTTTTATATTTTCATTACCAGGGAATAAAGTTGGTTAAAGGAGAGAAGTGACTGAATTCGTTTAAGTAAAACCAAGGTTATTTACTTAATGTGCAATTTCTAAGTAAATATATACCCTACATATATGTATTTACTACTTAAAAGAATAAATTCACACCCATTAGGATAGTTATTATAAAAAAAACAGAAAATGACAAGCATTAGCAAGAATATGAAGAAACTGGAACCTCTGTGCACTGCCAGTAGGAATATAAAATGGCGCAGACACTGTGGAAAAAATGGTATGGTGATTCCTCAAAAAGGCAAACACAGAATTACTGTTATGATCCAGCAATTCCACTTCTAAGTATACATATAAAAGAAGTGAAAGCAGGTGTTGGAATGGAAATCTGTACACTCATGTTCATAGCTGCATTACAATAGCCAAAAGGCATAAAAAACCCAAATGTGTCCATTAACAGATAGATAGATAATAAAATATGGTATATACATATAGGGGAATATTATTCAGCTTTAAAAAAGAAGGAAATTCTGTTATACGCTACAACATGGATTAACTTTGAAAACATTATGCTAAGTTAAATAAGCCAATCACAAAAGGACTAATATTGTATGAGTCCATTTATATGAGGCACCTAGAGTAGTCAAATTCATAGATATAGGAAACAGAATAGGGTTTGCAAGGGATCTGGGGAAAGGAAAATGGGGAGTTCGGTATTTAATGGATACAGAGGTGATGGAGGTGAAAAAATTCTGGAGATTGATGATGGTGGTGACTACAATGTGAATGTAATTAGTATCACAGAACTATATATTTATAAATGGTTAATATGGTAAATTTCATGTTGCATACATTTCACAAGTGAAATACATGTAGCTCTCTAATATTTCTATGAATATCAGAAAAGGGAATAAAAATAATCTTTTCATATAAATAATCAAGTGCCTAATTGACTATTTTCCAAAGTATCACTGAATTCTATTCTGTAAGAATTCTTCATGTAGATAAATTGTTTTTAACCAAAAATGCCACTTAGAAGACTTGAAATTAACATATTTGTTCCTTCTGCTACATATTAATTCCTGAGAGTGCTGATGGCTAACAGGTGAGCACTGAAGCCATGAAATATGGCCAAGTCACCAGGTAAAAAGAAAAATCACTAAAAACATGCCTCTTTTTTAAAAACTGGCTCCATGAAATTATACAGATGGTACCAACAAATTTAGTCACAAAAATCTCTATATACTAAATGAATCAATTATTCAACTATTTCTAATTATAATCAGTCTCAGAAGATAAAAGCATTAATGTTAACTAAAGCTAAAAAAAAAAACCCCACATTAAATATATTATAAATTGGAGACCTGAAAGCATAATTTAAATATATTAAGGACTCACTGAAGGTATATAAAGAATTGTAATACTTTACTGGGTTACGGGTAGAGGAGGTAGAGGGAAGCAAGAACATCAAGATGATATAATGGAGGAAAACAAAAACCCAAATACAAGCATAAAGTGCGTTTGCCAAGAAATTATAAAAGCAGTGCAGAAGGCAAACTAAAAAATAGCCCATTGTAAAAAGGAATGAAAACTAGAAAGAGCAAGTTTAACAAATATAACATGAAGCAGAGCTTACCCAAACCAACTAGGCCCACAATCAAATTTACTTTGGGAAAAATATAAATGAAACAAGTTCAGTGATTCTGGTAATATTTCCCTACTTTGCTTTAGGCTTTGCTTATTTTCTACATGATTAAATTTTATTTTTTACTGAAAATCTCATGTTTATTGTATACACAAGCATGTATATTCCAAAACTTTATTTTCTTTTGAGAAATAAAGAAATTAGATATACAAGGTTAGAAATATATATGTATTGAAATGTATAAAATGTATTCAATACATTAGTGTATTGAAATGTAAAAATAATTAAAATATGATAGCAAGTTACATGATTGTCATTTTTTAATTCTTAAGTAATTTTATCAAATAATATTTTACTAAATTGAAATAATCAAGATTTATCAGCAAAACTTAAAATTTTTGTTTTATCGTTTTAAAGTGAGGAAACTGTACCTTAGCAGTGAAGACAGCCTGTCTTGCCTCAGGTATCATATAAAGTTGCTGAATTGTGGAAGCCAAGTAACAAGTAGCTCCAAGGTTAGTGAGGCCAACAAATCTACATTCAGCACGGACATCTTCATGAGGCCAGTAGTCCCATTTGTAAGGTGCATGAGCTGCTGAAAAAAGACGGAGAAAAAGAAAAAAGCCCCCCCAAACTATTAAACAATACATTTTTCTTTTATTAATAGCCACTACCTTCATCACTTTAGCTAATACACACAAGATATTACAGATGGTAATTTTTAGAATTAGTAAGAAAACATACTAAAACTAACTCATTACATAAAAATCCAAAGGACTATCAAAACTTGATTTTACTTGGCATTAAATTATTTTAACAAAAACTGCCAAAGTATTTCAGATACCTATAAAAAAGTTCTTCACAACTGTTTTTTTTAAACAGCCAACGTTTACTTTTTAATGTCCCAGCAACAGTTTATAATGTTAAAGTGTGTGAACAGTGAATTCTCTCTTTAAAACATGCCCTCCAAAATCTCATCTCTGCATATAAAATTTAGGAAGATTAAAGGAGAGGAAGAATGCTTACACTGCATGTGTTGTGCCATAACCCAATTGTGTATTAGCCTGTAGTTCTCAACAGATCCCTTTACCATCTCTACTAACAGATCATAAGCAGCAGCTCTTGAAGAATGTGACTTGCACTTTGGCTGTTGTCTATCTTTTAGACTAGGCAACAAAAACAGAAGATTGAAGATATCTCTTAAAAATTCCTGGAAAAAAGAGAAAGACCAAGTATATTATCTAAACTTGGATATTATAATTAATATAATTATTCCAAATACAATGAGTAACTTACATAGAGTAAATTAGACTACATGACTATCTACAACTTACTAAAAAGACTTTAAAAACTCAAAGTAGCATGGTATACCATCATCTGAAAGTCTTTCCAATGTTCAGATTTCTAAAAGAAAACGGAATGGGTGGGGATCACCTTTACTCTTCCCTTCCTCTTGATACCTAATAGGCTCATTCTTACAGATTCCCATCAGCAAGGCTATTATTTTCTACACCATTAATTGACCAAGTTTTTGTTAAGGACTCATTATTTCCAATCTTGACTGCCTCTCCATTTACTTAAGTTTCTCTCTGAGTAATAATACCAGCCGCAGCAGAAGCAGCAAGAGCAGAAAAGCAGCACCATAACTTATCATGAGCACTTGGAAGCGCCAGGTACTCTTCAATGGCCCCAAAACAGAATAACAAAAAAGATTAAGAACCTTGCCTGGAGTCATACAATTGGAAGGTGCCAGAGTTAGATTTCAGACACCAAACTTTAAACTTCTATACAGTAAAGTTCAAACTAAGGTGCAATGTTTTATCATGTAAAGCACATTCTAGAAGTACTTTTTCCTAAATTTGATCTGCCTGAGAAAGGGTCACCTTTCCTACCTGTTCTTTCTTAACTGGTCCTTTGCTACTTTACCAAAGAGAGTAAGCTAGACATCACACACACGTTGTCACTATCACTGATGGGAAAATTAAGCACATGCTGTACAACTCCACCGGGAAAGAAGAGTGTATCTGGTTTCTACCTGAGCTGGCCCCATGCTGTCTTTTTTTTTTTTTTTTTTTTGCTGATTTCATTTCATATCATAATGTGTTGATAAATGTTAGCCATGAGCACAAGCACATGCTGACTCCTTCTAGTGATCATTGAAATTGGGAATGGTCTTGGGAACCTCTGATACAGGTACCAAATAAAGAACAATTTGAAATATTTACCATTAATGACCTCAGCTCTTCTCACTATTGTGAAAGAAGGCACAATGCGTAATTCCTGACTTTGCAAAGAAAAGTTGGGCTCAGAAATACGGCAAGTGAACAGGGGCTTATTTCATATAGTTGACAGACTTATAATAAGATTGTATCCTGTGTAAAGTCTTAAAATTCAGAGGTAAGATGACTGTCGTGGGGACACAAAGTAACACATTTACTTGAACTATCTGCCAATCAGTTTAGATCCAGAAATTGAATGAGCTGAATATCCATAGTTCCAAAGCTTTGATGAAATGTATTTAAAAACTTGATAAAGTACCAGTATTTTACCAGAAATATAGGAGGTAAAGCATAATGAAATTAACATTTTCATTCTTCTTACTCTCAGTTTGCCAGGAAAGCAACTATTTCTAAGTGAAAGAGTAGTGTGCATATTATCATATCTATTTGACAAATAATGGTGAAGCCATTTTGGTATACTTCACAGAAAGAAGAACCACAGACTGCTACCTGAGAGAGTATTAAAAATAGTTTTTGTTGATAGATCATAATTTGATTTTTGATATGTAATTAAGAAGTAATTCAAAGAACTAAATAACACTGTTAAGACAAAAATTCTTCCATTCCCACTATAAACATTATGTGAACAAGGTTTACATTTCCATTATGTAAATAATGTTTCTCAGAATTACATCTGTAAAAATACAAAGTAGGAAGAGAATGCATGACCACTAACTAAACAATATCCATCAACAACTATATAAATTTTAAAGGCCCCATTCTCATTAATGCATGTTTTCAGTAAAATTTAATTCTAATGTTTCATATTTAACTGGAAGTATATTTATGTTTGATTGCCTCTATCCAAATAAATATAATATAATGATATTTAAATACAGAAGAAATTCAAGACAACACATGGCCACAGGAAATAAATATTTTATCAATTTCCACAATTTCTTGGAATTATACCCTTTAAAAATACTTAAACTTGAAAACCTAGGAATCTTTAAAAATTTTTAAATCTGTGAGTGTAAATCTAGTTATCCAAAATTCTTTATGTGAGAACAGTTTGAGGGCCCTCTCAATCTGTTACCAGAATTTTTGCTATACTATATATTCCTGATGTTATTTGACTGATGAAAAGCTTCAAAGGCCCCTTTTTTAAAATTACTAATATTTGTTTTATTGTACATATAAAAATAATTTCCTGTGAACACAACAGATGGTTACCTAATTTCCCAAAGTTCTACCAGTATTTCTTCGAACTCAAGCCAAACTGAACTAACCATTCAATTTCCTGCACACACCGAGTGGTTTCCTGTGATTTTTTATTTACATTCTTTTTTATGACTTAAATGTTCCCTTTTTCTACTTACGAAAACTTAATCATTACAAAAGCTTTATGATCATCAAAGTCTTTCCTAAGCATGTCAATGCTATCTGATCTTTCATATCCCTGATGGTACCCCACTCACAGCTTTATTTGTGAGAGTACCTACATATATTGCACAAGGCAGGTTTCTCAATAATTACCTGCTGAACAAATGAACCATTAGATTGTCAGTTCTTAAGAATCAGACCTGAGTCTTTAATTGAGGTATATGCAATAAAATGCCCAAATCTTAAGAGTCTGATGCATTTTGACTTATGTAACCATCGTCCACATCAAGAAATCTCAGTTTTTTTCTGTGTCTGTGAGTCTATATGTTTTGTTTGTTCATTCTTTTTTTTTATAGATTATACATGTAAGTGAAGTCATATGGTATTTGTCTTTCTCTGTCTAACTTATTTCACTTAGCATAATACTCTTCAGGTCCATCCATGTTGTCACAAATGTGTCATTATTTTTTATGGCTGAGTATTCTATTATGTATATGTACACATCTTTATCCATTCATCTATTATTGCTGGACATTTTGGTTGCTTGTGTATCTTGGCTACTGTCTGCTGCAATAAACATAGGAGTATGCATGTCTTCTCAAATTAGTGACTGTGTTTTCTTTGGGTAAATTCCCAGAAGTAGAATTATTGGATCCTATGGTATTTCTATTTTTAGCTTTTCAGAAACCACCATACTTCTTTCCCTAGTGGCTTCACCAATTTACATTACCACCAGCAGTGTATAAGGGTTCCCTTTTCTCCACACCCTTGTCAAAACTTATTTTTTTCTTATCTTCTTGATATCAGCCACTCCGACTAGTGTGAAGTGGTATCTCATCGTGGTTTTGATTTCCATTTCACCAATTAGTGATGTGGAGCACTGTTTCATGTATCTGTTGGCCATCTGTATGTCTTCTTTGGAAAAATATCTATTCAGAGCCTTTGCCCATTTTTTGTTCAAGTTAATTGTTTTTCTGGTGTTGGTTGTATAAGTTCTTTATATATTTTGGATATTAGTCCCTTATCAGATTTATCACTTGCAAAAGAATCAGGAATGAGCCTTAATCATCCATTTGCTTAATATATTTATTTGCTAGATATTCTGCACAGTTATTTTTAAAGGCGACTTAGAAGATGGGAGGAGGAAGGAAGGGAAAAGAAGGGAGAAAGGGAGAGGTGAGGCAGGAGAAATGATAAAATCATTAACTTAAAAGGCATTTTAAGTATCTTGGAGGTAAAGAAGACTTTTAATATTACACCAAAACCAGCTGCCTTAAATACCTCCACTTGGACACCTAATTGACATTTCAAATTTAACATGTCCAAAATAGAATTCCTGAACTTGACATCTCCACTCTCCCCAATTGATCTATCCTGAGTTTTCCCTTTCTTAGTAAATAGTATTACCATTCACTTAATTTCTCAAACTTAAAAACTAAGATGTAATTCTTAATTAAGTGCTCTCTCCCCTGCCTCCTCAAAACCCTATCCAAATTTAAAAGCTTATGATTTGTACCTTAAATAAACACCCCAAATTCAACCACTTTTCACCATCATCCCTCTCTGGAACCACTCCAAAACTTCCTAAATGGACCCGTGACCAAAACACTTGCCATCCTAGTTCTCTACCTAGAGTCTAAATCTACACCTAGAGCATTAGTGAAGCAGTCAAAATGTTAATAAAAACCACATATACAGTAGCTTCTTAAAGGTATCCCATCTCACCAAAAAACGATGTGAAACTAGTTGTTACTACATAAACATTAAAACTTTCTCAATAAACAGCATTATTAAACAACAAAAAAAAACTATTATTTAACATTTTCTGGAGGGCCTAGACAAAATTAAATAAGTGAAAACAATGAAGAGAGGTTAAGACTTAAAAACCAAGAAATAATTACTTGCAGATGATAAACTAAAAACAAATAGGAAAATTTTAAAAAAGGGGAATCAAAGAAAATTCTGAAGAGAACAGCAAAGATAAATGAAAAACAACAATAAACAAATGTAAGATGGCCAGCAATCATACAGAAAAATCCTTATTCCACTTAAACTAGCTAGAAAACATAACTGAAGAAAAGATTTAATTTCTAATGTCAGCAGAGAAGGTAAAATTCCTAGGTAATCTTATTCAGAAATGCTAAAAATTCAAATTCTAAATGAAAACTTTACAGATAAGAACACAAAATGACTGGTCATACATAAATAAGAACACAAATCCTGTTCTTGTTTAGGAAAGTTAAATACAATAAGATGTAAAATTTTCTATATCAATCTATAAAATTTAACACGACTCCAGTAAAAAAAAAAACTCGTATTTTAATTTTTCAAAGAATGAGGCAAAATGACTCTAAAGTTCATGTGGAAAAATAAACAGCAAAGAAAATTCTGAAAAATAAAAATGGAATGGACCATCTCTAGAATATACTATCAACTGTAATTAGGGTATGATATTGGTGAATGAATAGATCAGCAGAATAAAAAGGAAAGCACATAAGTAAATCTAAGTACATGTGGCAGTTTCGAATATAAGAAATGAGACATTAATACAATGTGGATAAAAAATAAACTAGCCAGGAGGATTAAAGATGGTGGCGTGAGAGGTGAGACAGAGGCTTCCTCCTAAAACCACATATAATACAAAAATATAATTAATACAACTAATCCTGAAAGAGCAACAGGAATGAGGACTCACCAAACTGCATACACCTGGAGAAAAGAATAAACCTCACGGAACAGGGTAACGTACCAAAGCCATGGCCCGGCAGGACCCAAGCCCTTCCCCCACCGCAGTTCACCAGCGGGAGGAAGAGAAACAGCGGGGAGGGAGTGGAGGCCTGTGACTGCTGAATACCTAACTCCGAATATCTGAACAGGGAGCACAAACCTACATTTCATGGTGTTTTCATGGTACTCTTGTGATTAGGGGGTTGGAAAGCTAAGACAAGCAGAATACCTGGAGAGACAGAGATTCCAGCCACTTGTGGAAGGCAGGGATCCATATCCCACTGCTCTAGGACAAAAGAAAGGTGGGCAGTCTGAGAGACTTCCTAACAGCGAGAGGGCTGCTAAAGGGACAAGCATTTCACAGAACTTATGGCTCCGAAGAAAACACTGCTAGACAAAATTGTCCAGGTGCACTCTGCCCAGCAGGTTGAAAACTTTCTTGACCTTCAGGTGCTCCAGCTCCCTGGCTGGATACAAAGCTCCAAGGACACCCTCTGTGATATGCAGCCTACTGCGCCCTTCTCCCGGCCAGCCACACCTGGCTTGCAAACTAGCAAACCCTACCCTGGCATTAGGCCAGCCAGAGGGAAGCCCCATCTACAACAACTACAAACGCAAAGCACAGAGGCTTATACCTGTGTGCTCGACCCGCTGGTTCTGGCAGATGAGACAGGAATAGCAGCTGGCAAGAAGGAAACAGCTCTTTCCTCCAAGCAGGCACCAATACTACACCCCTGTGACGCCCCTACATTGCTTCAGGGACTGAGCAGCTCCAGAGAGTAGAGCTTCTGGGCACTAGAGGACACCATATACAAATATGAAATGCCAAATGAAACCCGGTTCAAAGTAAAATTATGAATACAACCCCTCAGAAAGATTCAAATGAAATCGACCTCATGAATCTGCCTGAAAGGAATTTCAAAATAAAAATCATTAACATGCTCATGGAGGTACATAAAAATATTCAATAACTCACAAATGAATTCTGGTCGGAGATCCAATAATTATGTAACACAGTATCAGAAACGAAAAATACAATGGAAAGTTTTAAAAGCAGATTAGATACGGTGGAGGAGACGATAAATGAAATAGATAAGAGGAATACAAAGAAGCTGAGGAACAGAGAGAAAAAAGGATCTCTAAGAATGAAAGAATATTGAGAGAACTGTGTGACCGATCCAAATGGAACAATACCCGCATTATAGGGGTACCAAAAGAAGAAGAGGGAGAGAAAGGGATAGAAAGTGTCTTTGAGGAGGTAATTGCTGAAAACTTCCCCAATCTAGGGAAGGATATAGTCTCTCAGGCCATGTAGGTGCACAGATCTCCCAAAACAAGGGACCCAAAGAAGACAACACCAAGACATACAGTAATTAAAATGGCAAAGACCAAGGATAAGGACAAACAATTAAAAGCAACCAGAGAGAGAAATAAGACCACATACAAAGGAAAGCCCATCAGGCTATCATCAGACTTCTTCAGCAGAAACCTTACAGGCCAGAAGGGAGTGGCATGATGTATTTAATGCAATGAAGCAGAAGGGCCTCTAACCAAGATTATTTTATCCGGCAAGATTATCATTTAAATTTGAAGGACCAATTTAACAGTTTCCAGATAAGCAAAAGCCCAGAGAATTTACCTCCCACAAACCATCTCTACAGTGTATTTTGGAGGGACTGCTACAGATGGAAGTGGTCCTACGGTTTAATAGCTGTCAGCAGAGGTAATAAAACCACAGTACAGAAAGCAGAACAGCTAATTACTAAGCAAATGCAAAATTAAATTAACTATTCCCAAAGTCAATCAAGGGACAGAAAAAAGAGTACAGAATATGATACCTAATATATAAAGAATGGAGGAGGAAGAAAAAGGAGGAGAAAAAAGAACCTTTAGATTGTGTTTGTAATAGCATATCAAGTGAGTTAAGTTAGACTCTTAGATAGTAAGGAAGTTAACCTTGAACCTTTGGTAACAACGAATCTAAAGCCTCCAATGGCAACAAGTACATACCTATTGAGACTCACCCTAAATGTAAATAATCTGAATGCACCAATCAAAAGACATAAGAGTCAATGAATGGGCAAAAAAAACAAGACCCATCTATATGCTGCCTACAAGAGACTCACTTTAAACCCAAAGACATACACACACTAAAAGTGAAGGGATGGAAAAAGATATTTCATGCAACTAATAGGGAGAATAAGGCAGGAGTTGCAGTACTTGTATTGGACAAAATAGATTTCAAAAAGTCACAGGAGATTAAAGACGGCGGCATGAGAGGTGAGACAGAGGCTTCCTCCTAAAACCTCATATAATATGAAAATAAAGCTACTACAACTACTCTTGAAAGAGCAACGGGAAAGAGGACTACAACAAACTGCATACACCTGGAGACAAGAGCAGCCCTCACAGAAAATGGTAACGTACTAAAGCTGTGGGCCTGCGGGATCCAAGCCCTTCCCCAACCCCAGCTCACTGGCAGTAGGAAAAGGAACAGAGCAGAGAGGGAGTGGAGAACTGGGACTGCTGAATACCTAACTCTGGAGATCTACTCTGGGAGCACAAACCTACATTTCATGATGCTGGCAGGATACTCTTGTAATGAGGAGCTTAGAAAGCTAAGACAGGCAGAGTTCCTGGAGAGACTAAGATTCCGGCTGCTTGTGAGATCAGGGATCCATACCCAGCTGCTCTGGGACGGGGGAGGGGCAGGCAGTCTGAGAGACTTCCTGGCACGGAGGACCTTGGCAGGAGGCCTGCTGAGGGGGCAAGGACTGCACAGAGCTTGCTGCTCGGGGGAAAGGACAAGTGGACAGGATTGTCTGGGTGTACTCTGCCCAGAAGATTGGGAGTTTTCTGATCTTCAGGTGTGCCAGCTCCCTGGCTGCCTGCATGGCTCCAGGAACCCCTTCTGTGACAGGCAGACTAGTGCACCTTTTGCCTGGCCAGCCCCACCGGGCTTGCAAACCTGGAAGCCATTCCCTGGTGTTGGGCCAGCCGGAGGGAGGATCTGTCTACAGCAACTAAAAAGGCAAAGCAGAGAGGCTTCTACCTGTGTGCTCAGCCCACTGGTTCAGACAGTGGAGACAGGCATAGCAGCCAGGAACCAGGAAACTGCCCTTTCCTCCCCTGAGGCCCCAATACCACTCCCCTACAATCCCTGACATTGCTTCATGGGCTGAGCAGCTCCAGAGAGTAGAGCTTCTGGGCACTAGAGGGCTCCATACACAAATATGAAACACCAAAGGAACCTGGTCCAGAGTAAAATTATGAATACAACTCCTGAGAAAGATTTAAATGATATGGACCTTATGACTCTCCCTGAAAGGGAGTTCAAAATAAAAATCATGAACATGCTCATGGAGGTACGGAAAGATATTCAAGAACTCAGGAATGAATTCCGGTCGTAGATCCAATCCTTGAAGAACACAATGGATGGTATTAAAAGCAGATTGGATACGGTGGAGGAGACGATAAATGAAAGAGAAACTAGAGAAGAGGAATACAAAGAAGCTGAGGTACTGAGAGAAAAAAGGATCTCTAAGAATGAAAGAATATTGAGAGAACTGTGTGACCAATCCAAACGGAACAATATTCGCATTATAGGAGTACCAGAGGAAGAAGAGAGAGAAAAAGGGATAGAAAGTGTTTTTGAAGAAATAATTGCTGAAAACTTTCCCACACCGGGGAAGGAAATAGTCTCGCAGTCCACGGAAGCCCACAGATCTCCCAACACAAGGGACCCAAGGAAGACAACACCAAGACACATAATAATTCAGATGGCAAAGGTCAAAGATAAAGACAGAGTATTAAAGGCAGCTAGACAGAGAAAAAAGATCACCTACAAAGGAAAACCCATCAGACTATCATCAGACTTCTCAACAGAAACCTTACAGGCCAGAAGAGAATGGCATGATATATTTAACGTAATGAAACAGAAGGACATCGAACCAAGAATATTGTATCCAGCACGATTATCATTTAAATATGACGGAGGGATTAAACAATTTCCAGACAAAGGAAAGTTGAAAGAGTTTGCCTCTCATAAACCACCACTACAGGATATCTTAAATGGACTGCTCTAGAGGGAAACACCCCTAAGGCTAAAAAGATGTCACAAGAGAAAATAAAATCATAGCAAAGAAAGCAGACCATCCAAATACTAACTAAAGGCAAAGAATAAAACACCCAATATATAAAGAATGGAGGAGGAAGAATAGGAAGGGAGAAATAAAGAAACATCAGACGGCATTCACAATAACTTAACAAGAAAGTTAAGTTAGATTCTTAGACAGTAAAGAAGCAACCCTTGAACCTTTGGTAACCACGAATCTAAAGCCAGCAATGGCAATAAGTACATATCTATCAATAATCACCCTAAATGTAAATGGACTGAATGCACCAATCAAAAGACACAGAGTACCAGAGTGGATAAAATAGCAAGACCCATCTATATGCTGCTTACAAGAGACTCACCTCAAACTGAAAGATATACACAGACTAAAAGTGAAGTGATGGAAAAAGATATTTCATACAAACAACAAAGAGAAAAAAGCAGGTGTTGCAGTACTTGTATCAGACAAAATAGACTTCAAAATGAAGAAAGTAGCAAGAGATAAAGAAGGACATTACATAATGATAAAGGGGTCAGTCCAACAAGAAGATATAACCATTATAAACATATATGCACCCAATACAAGAGCGCCAACACATGTGAAACAAATACTAACAGAAGTGAAGGAGGAAATAGACGACAATGCATTCATTTTACGAGACTTCAACACACCACTCACTCCAAAGGATAGATCAACCAGACAGAGAATAAGTAAAGATACAGAGGCACTGAACAACACACTAGAACAGATGGACCTAACAGATATCTACAGAACCCAAAAGCAACAGGATACACATTCTTCTCAAGTGCACATGGAACATTTTCCAGAATAGATAACATACTAGGCCACAAAAAGAACCTCAGTAAAATCAAAAATATTGAAATCCTACCAACCAACGTCTCAGATTACAAAGATAGAAAACTAGAAATAAATTTTAGAAAGAAATCAAAAAGGCTCACAAATACATGGAGACTTAACAACATTCTCCAAATTAATCAATGGCTTAACGACCAAATCAAAACAGAAATCAAAGAATATATGGAGACTAATGACAACAACAACACAAAGCCACAACTCTTGTGGGACGCAGCAAAGGCAGTTCTAAGAGGAAAGTATATTGCAATCCAGGCCTATTTAAAGAAGGAAGAACATTCCCAAATGAACAGTCTAAAGACACAATTACTGAAATTGGAAAAAGAAGAACAAAGGAGGCCCAAAGTCACCAGAAGGAGGGACATAATAAAGATCAGAGAAGAAATAAATAAAATTGAGAAGAATAAAACAATAGAAAATATCAATGAAACCAAGAGCTGGTTCTTTGAAAAAATAAACAAAATAGATAAACCCCTAGCCAGACTCATTAAGAGAAAAAGAGAATCTACACACATAAACAAAATCACAAATGAGAAAGGAAAAATAACGACGGACCACACAGAAATACAAAGAATTATAAGAGACTATTATGCGCATCTGTATGCTAACAAGCTGCAAAACCTAGAAGAAATGGACAACTTCTTAGAAAAATACAACCTTCCAAGACTGACCAACCAAGAAACAGAAAAACTAAACAGATCAATCACCAGCAACAAAAATGATACCATAATCAAAAAAATACCCAAGAACAAAACCCCTGGACCTGATGGATTCACCTCTGAATTCTACCAGACATATAGAGAAGAAATAACACCCATTCTCCTTAAAGTTTTCCAAACAATAGAAGAGGAGGGAATACTTCCAAACTCTTTCTATGAAGCCAGCATCACTCTAATACCAAAACCGGGCAAAGACCTCACTAAAAAAGAAAATTACAGACCTATATCCCTGATGAACGTAGATGCAAAAATACTCAACAAAATATTAGGCAATCGAATTCAAAAATACATCAAGAGAATCATTCACCATGATCAAGTGGGATTCATCCCAGGGATGCAAGGATGGTACAACATTCGAAAATCCATCAACATCATCCACCACATCAACAAAAAGAAGAAGAAAAACCACATGATCATCTCCATAGATGCTGAAAAAGCATTTGACAAAATACAGCATCCATTCATGATTAAAACTCTCAACAAAATGGGTATAGATGGCAAGTACCTCAACATCATAAAGGCTATATATGACAAACCCACAGCTAACATCATACTTAACAGCGAGAAGCTGAAAGCGTTTCACCTAAGATCGAGAACAAGACAGGGATGCCCACTCTCTCCACTGTTATTCAACAGAGTACTGGAGGTCCTAGCCACGGCAATCAGACAAAGCAAAGACATACAAGGCATCCAGATTGGTAAAGAAGAAGTCAAATTGTCACTATTTGCAGATGACATGATACTGTACATAAAAAACCCTAAAGACTCCACTCCAAAACTACTAGAACTAATATCTGAATTCAGCAAAGTTGCAGGATATAAAATTAAAACACAGAAATCTGTTGCTTTCCTATACACTAATGATGAACTAACAGAAAGAGAAATCAGAAAAACAATTCCATTCACAATTGCACCTAAAAGAATAAAATACCTAGGAATAAACCTAATGAAGGAAGTGAAAGACCTGTACCCTGAAAACTACAAGACACTCCTAGGAGAAATTAAAGAGGACACTAACAAATGGAAATGCATCCCATGCTCTTGGATAAGAAGAATAAATATTGTCAAAATGGGTATCCTACCTAAAGCAATCTACAGATTCAACGCAATCCCTATCAAACTACCAACAGCTTTCTTCAATGAACGGGAACAAATAATTCTAAAATTCATATGAAACCACAAGAGACCCCGAATAGCCAAAGCAATTCTGAGAAGGAGGAATAAAACAGGGGGAATTACACTCCCTGACTTCAAACTCTACTACAAAGCCACAGTAATCAAGACAATTTGGTACTGGCAAAAAAACAGACCCACAGACCAGTGGAACAGAATAGAAAATCCAAACATTAACCCAAACATTTACAGTCAATTAATATTTGATAAAGGAGCCTTGGATATACAATGGGGAGATGACAGCCTCTTCAGCAGCTGGTGTTGGAAAAACTGGACAGCTACATGGAAGAGAATGAAACTGGACTACTGTCTAGCCCCATACACAAAGGTAAACTCAAGGTGGATCAAAGACCTGAATGTAAGTCAGGAAACCATAAGACTCTTAGGAAAAAACATAGGCAAAAATCTCTTGGACATAAACATGAGCGACTTCTTTATGAACATATCCCCCCAGGCAAGGGAAACAAAAGCAAAAATGAACAAATGGGACTATATCAAGCTGAAAAGCTTCTGTATAGCAAAGGACACCATCAGTAGAACAAAAAGACATCCTACAGTATGGGAAAATATATTCATAAATGATGCATCTGATAAGGGGTCGACATCCAAAATATATAAAGAACTCATGCACCTTAACAAACAAAAAGCAAATAATCCAATTAAGAAATGGGCAGAGGACATGAATACACACTTCTCTAAAGAAGAAAGTCAGATGGCCAAGAGGCACATAAAAAGATGCTCCACATCGCTAGTCATCACAGAAATGCAGATTAAAACCACAATGAGATATCACCTCACACCAGTGAGGATGGCCAACATCCAAAACACAAACAACAACAAATGTTGGCGAGGATGTGGAGAAAAGGGAACCCTCCTACAGTACTGGTGGGAATGCAAATTAGTTCAACCATTGTGGGAAACATTATGGAGGTTCCTCAAAAAACTCAAAATCGAAATACCATTCGACCCAGGAATCCCACTCCTAGGAATTTACCCTAAGAATGCAGCAGCCCAGTTTCAAAAAGACAGGTGCACCCCTATGTTTATTGCAGCACTATTTACAATAGCCAAGAAATGGAAGCAACCTAAGTGTCCATCAGTAGATGAATGGATAAAGAAGATGTGGTACATATACACAATAGAATGTTATTCAGACATTAGAAGAAAACAAATCCTACCATTTGCAACAACATGGATGGAGCTAGAGGGTATCATGCTCAGTGAAATAAGCCAAGCGGAAAAAGACAAGTATCAAATGATTTCACTCATATGTGGAGTATAAGAACAAAGAAAAAAACTCAGGGAACAAAACAGCAGCAGACTCACAGAACCCAAGAACAGACTAATAGTTACCAAAGGGAAAGGGACTGGGGAAGATGGGTGGGAAGGGAGGGATAAGAGGGTAAAAGGGGTATTACGATTAGCAGACGTAAGGTAGCAGGGGCATGGGGAGGGCTGTACAACTCAGAGAAGACAAGTAGTGACTCTATAGCATCTCACTACACTGATGGACAGTGACTGTAATGGGGTTGGTGGGGCAGACCTGATGAAGGGGGTAGTTTAATCACCATAATATTGCACAGGTAATTGTAGGTTAATGATACCAAAATAAATTGTAAAAAATAATAATAAACAAACAAACAAACAAATAAATAAATAAACAAGGTCACAGGAGACAAGAAGGACATTACATAATGATAAAGGGGTCAATCAACCAAAAAGATATAACCATTATAAATATCTATGGACCCAAGACAGTAGCACCACATATGTGAAACAAATAGTAACAGAATTAAAAGGGGTAATAGAATGCAATGCATTCATACTTCAACACTACACTCACTCCAAAGGACAGATCAACCAGACAGAAAATAAGTAAGGAGACAGAGCACTGAATAACATATTAGAACAGATGGACCTAACAGACATCTACAGAACACTCCATCCAAAAGCAGCAGAACACACATTCTTCTCAAGTGCACATGGAACATTTTCAAGAATAAATCATATACGAGGCCATAAAAAGAGCCTCAGTAAATTCAAAAACATTGAAATTGTACCAACCAGTTTCTCAGACCACAAAGGTATGAAACTAGAAATAAATCATGCAAATAAAATATCCCACAAACACATGTAGGCTTCACAACATGCTCCTAAATAACCAAAGGATCATTGACCAAATAAAAACAGAGATCAAGCAATATATGGAGACAAATGACAACAATACAAAATCTGTGGGATGCAGCGAAAGCCGTACTAAGAGGAAAGTATATTGAAGTACAGGCCTACCTCAGGAAAAGATGAACAATCCCATATGAACAGTCTAAATTCACAATTAAGGAAACTAGAAAAAGAACAAATGAGGCTCAAAGTCAGTAGAAGGAGAGACATAATAAAGATTAAAAAAGAAGTAAGTAATACCAAGAGGAATAAAACAATACAAAGAATCAATGAAAGCAGAAGCTGGTTCAAGAAAATAAACAAAACAGATAAACCAGTAGCCAGACTTACCAAGAAAAAAAAGAGTCTACACACATAAACAGAATCAGAAATGAGAAAGGAAACATCACTATGGACACCACTGAAATACAAAGAATTATGAGAGAATACTACAAAAAATTATATGCTAAGAAACTGGATAACTTAGAAGAAATGTACAGCGTTCTGGAAAAATACAACCTTCCAAGGCTGACCCAGAAAGAAACAGAAAATCTGAATAGACCAATTACCAGCAACAAAATTGAACTGGGAATCAGAAACCTACCTAACAACAAAATACACGGATCAGATGGTTTCACTGCTGAATTTTATCAAACATTTAGTGAACACCCAATACCCATCCTCCTTAAAGTTTTCTGAAGAGTAGAAGAAGAGGGAATAATTCTAAAACCATTCTATGAGGCCACTGCTCTAATACCAAAACCAGGCAAAGACACCACAAAAAAAGAAAATTACACACCAATGTACCTACTGAACACAGATAAAAAATACTCAACAAAAAATTAGCAAACCGAATTCAAAATTACTTCAAAAAGATCATCCATCATGATCTAGGAGGATTTATTCCAGGGATGCAAGGATGGTACAACATTTGAAAATCCATCAACATCATCGACCACATCAACAAAAAGAACAAAAACCACATGATCATCTCCATAGATGCTGAAAAAGCATTTGACAAAATTCAACATCCATTCATGATAAAATCTCTCAACAAAATGGGTATAGAGGGCAAGTACCTCAACATAATAAAAGACCATATATGACAAACCCACAGCTAACATCATACTTAACAGTGAGAAGCTGCAAGTTTTTCCTTTAAGATTGGGAACAAGACAAGGATGCCCACTCTCCCCACTGTTATTCAACATAGTACTGGAAGTCCTAGCCACGGCAATCAGGCAACACAAAGAAATGAAAGGCACCCAGTTTGGCAAGGTAGAAGTTAAACTGTCCCTGTTTGTAAATGACACGATATTGTACATAAATAACCCTGAAGAATCCACTCCAAAACTACTAGATCTAATATCTGAATTCAGAAATGTTGTGGGATACAAAATTAATACACAGAAATCTGTTGCATTCCTATATACTAATGATGAACTAGCAGAAAGAGAAATCAGGAAAACAATTCCATTCACAGTTGCATCAAAAAGAATAAAATACCTTGGAATAAACCTAACCAAGAAAGTGAAAGACCTATACTCTGAAAACTACAATATGCTCATGAGAGAAATTAAGGAAGATACCAATAAATGGAAACACATCCTGTGCTCATGGATAGGAGGAATTAATATTGTCAAAATGGCCATCCTGCCTAAAACAATCTACAGATTCAATGCAATTCCTATCAAAATACCAACAGCATTCTTCAATGAACTAGAGCATATCATTCTAAAATTCATATGGAACCACAAAAGACCCCGAACAGCCAAAGCAATCCTGAGAAGAAAGAATAAAGCTGGGGGGATTATGCTCCCCATCTTCAAGCTCTACTACAAAGCCACAATAATCAAGACAATTTGGTACTGGCAGAAGAACAGAACCATAGACTAATGGAACAGACTAGAGAGCCCTGATATAAACACAACTGTATATGGTCAATCAGTATAAGATAAAGGAGCCATGGACATACAATGGGGAAATGACAGCCTCTTCAACAACTGGTGTTGGCAAAACTGGACAGCTACATGAAAGAGAATGAAACTGGATATTGTTTAACCCCATACACAAAAGTAAACTCAAAATGGATCAAGGACCTGAATGTAAACCATGAAACCATAAAACTCTTAGAAGACAACATAGGCAAAAATCTCCTAAATATAAACATGAGCGACTTCTTCCTGAACACATCTCCTCAAGCAAGGGAAACAAAAGCAAAAATGAACACATGCAACTACATCAAACTAAAAAGTTTCTGTAAGGCAAAGGACACCATCAACTGAACAAAAAGGCATCCTACAGTAGGGGAGAATATATTTGTAAATGACATATCTGACAAGGGGTTAACATCCAAAATATATAAAGAACTCACATGCCTCAACACCCAAAAAGCAAATAACCTGATTAAAAAATGGGCAGAGGATATGAAGAGACAATTCTCCAAAGAAGAAATTCAGATGGCCAACAGACACATGAAAAGGTGCTCCACATCACATCACTAATCATCAGGGAAATGCAAATTAAAACCACAATGAGATATCACCTCACACCAGTAAGGATGGCCAGCATCGAAAAGGCTAAGAACAACAGATGCTGGTGAGGATGCGGAGAAAGGGGAACCCTCCTACACTGCTGGTGGGTATGTAAGCTAGTTCAACCATTGTGGAAAGCAATGTGGAGATTCCTCAAAAACCTAAAAATTGAAATACCATTTGACCCGGGAATCCCACTCCTTGGAATTTACCCAAAGAATACAACTTCTCAGACTCAGAAAGACATATGCACCCCTATGTTTATTGCAGCGCTTTTTACAATAGCCAAGATATGGCAGCAACCTGAGTGTCCATCAGTAGATGAATGGATAAAGAAGACGTGGTACATATACACAATGGAATAGTATTCAGCCATAAGAAACAAATCCTACCATTTGCAACAACATGGATGGAACTGGAGGATATTATGCTCAGTGAAATAAGCCAGGTGGAGAAAGACAAGTGCCAAATGATTTCCCTCCTTAGTGGAGTATTACAATGCAGCAAAATTGAAGGAACAAAAGAGCAGCAGAAACACAGACTCCAAGAAGGGACTAGTGGTTACCAAAGGGGAGGGGTGTGGTAGGGCAGGTAGGGAGGGAGGGAGAAGGGGATTGAGGGGTATTATGTTTAGTACAGATGGTTTGGTGGGGTCATAGGGAAAACAGTGTAGCACAGAGAAGGCAAACGGTGAATGTGTCATCTTACTACACTGATGGACAGTGACTGCAATGGGGTATGGGTGGAGACTTGATAATATGGATAAATGTAGTAACCACATTGTTTTTTCATGTGAAACCTTCATAAGAGTGTATATCAATACCTTAATAAAAAATTTAAAAAAGAAAAAATATATATAAAATTATGAAAATGAGAAAACAATGACTTTTTAAATTATAACAAAAAATCCAGAAGCTATTAAAAGATTAGTAAATCTGATTATATGAAAATGAAAAAAAAATTCTGCTCAAAAGAACAAGTGAAACCAAAACTACAGTCAAGAAAAAAAAAATATTCGGAATTCATATTACAAAGGGATAATTTCCTTTATTTAAAAAAAGTTACAAATTAGTAAGAAAAGGACTAAATAAACATACATTAATAGGAAAATGAGGAAAGGATTCGAGTAGGAAAGATAACACAAATAAATGACCTTCACACACACAAGAAGAAACTCAACTTTACTCATGATTACAAAAACTTTAAAAAAAAAATAGGAATCTTTCACCTGTAAGACTGGCAAGCATTAAAATATTTGATATTACACTGGGTTAACAGGAATATGGAGAAAGAGGCATTCGCTCACATACATTGTAGGTGGGCCCATAAACTGGCTTAGCCTCCATAGAGGGCAACATGGTTATATTGACAAAAATCTTAAAAGATACCTACCCTGTGAACCAGAAATTATACTTCTAGAATTTTTTCCTATAGATTTCCTAAATGAGGATGTATACATTGAAATATCACTTGTAATAGTGTAAGACAATATTCATCATTAGAAAGCTAGTTAGATACATTAAATATATTCAAAAAAGAATGTTTTGCAGTTGTTAAATGGAATGAATTAACTGTATATATATACTCAGATGGAAAATCTCTAATGTAGGTGAAAAAAGCAAACTATAAAACAGTGTGTTTAAGGTTTTAATATTTGTAGACGGGTACTGCTTAATGGTTAAAAGCTAAGCCAAGTGAAGAGTCTGAACAACACCAGTGAGGGAAGCTGCTTAACCTGTTTATGCCTTAATGTTACCTGCCAAAATGGGGTTTAATAAGAATATTTAGCTTATAAGGTTTCAAAAACTATGCCTAAGATAATTATTTGTATAAATCAATGAACAAAAGAGAGAAGGAGAAGCAAGTGGCCTTGAAAAAAAACATGAATAATGAGGAAAAATAAGACTTTTGGAAATATCTATTACATATGTAATAGAGAACTGGTATTTTCAAAAGAACTTTTACAAATAAATAAGAAGGAAAATGACAGAACAACACATACAGATTATCATCAGAAAATTTCCAAGTTAATATAAATAGAAAATACATGATGAAAAGACACTCGTCTTCCAACAACAATTAAGTAACACTAAAGCAACGGTAAGACTGGCAAAGATGAGAGTCACTTAAGGAATGTAGGGATGTCTGAGAAACTGGCATTCTCATATAGTGTGCTGGGAGTATAAAATGACATACAGTCTTTTGTAAACTTATGTTCTTTGATTAAAATGAATCAAATTCACTTTAGAATTTATATAGATATATAATGGGACAGGTGTGCAAAGATGATCTATGCAGTTTTGTGGGGTTTTTGTTACAATTTAGCAGCAACATGAATGTCAACAAAGATTAAATTATTTCCCTACATGTTCAATTTTGAATCTCTTACCCCATAGGAGACAGCCTTCATCCTTTTGCTTATTTCTGTTTCCTGACACAATCATTGCCTCAAGAAAACAACCCTCCAAACCATAACTGTCTCACTCAACACAGGCAGTGAACATTCTAAAACCAAGCCTAAGATTTATATTTCTAGGGTTCATTTTATTCAAGGTCATTTCTCCTGCCAGTAATAAAGTTCTAGCAAACTTTATGTTTGCATGGTTAAGGAAATTTAACATATCCACATATAATGCAACAACAAAAAAGTTTCAATCATATTTCATATAGATATTTGGATGTCTTAATACCTACCTGTCCTTCCCTTGAAAATTTAAAGGGTGGTTTGTGTTTAATAACACTTGTTGCAAGCCTTAGGAGTCCTGTAAGCCCATCATCTTCAATATTACCATCGTGATGATCAAGGATCTCCCTGCTACAAAACAGAATACAAGCAAAACAAGATACTTCACATAATTATATCCTTTATCTTTCCTCAACAGTGTATTTGTCAATTTCACATCAAATTTTACCTTCGAATACAATCAGCCAAATGTCGTGCCAATGCATCTAGGTCGAGGAGTGTCGTCTTAATAAAAAGAGAAAATAAAAAATTCAAATACAGATTTTCACGTTCAGTCAGTCAAAGATCATCAAAACAAAAAAATCATTTCAAGTAACAAGAATATGAATCTTCCAAATTCATTAATATACCAATTAAATCATAAACATGACAAGCTACTCTTACATAAGATGTCAGTTAAGAAAAACATAGGTGTAAACACATCATTAGTCTTTGAAAAAGAATCCTAGAACATAGTAATTTCTGACAGTCACAGTAACTCATCAAAGACATAACTTGTTTTATCTTCTCTTTAATGATCTTATTGCAACATCACCACAGATCATACAACTCACCCACTGAGGTTTGTTTATAATGCCACCTTAAAACTAGGCTTTAAAAACAAACTTAAATGTACAGTTAAACAATTTCAGAAAGTTTTCTCATTATAGCTGAGCAACAAAATTATAACAGATTTCATAAAACAGAACTTAAGAGGATTCTCAAAGAAACTCATATCTCTAAGGAGGAAAATTACTTTGACTGGCAAAGCAAGAAATATTAAATTCCTAACTTCAAATAAGGCAACCCCATTAAAAAAAAATGTCTGGCATCAAGATTTAATGAATAATCACTTAAATTAAAACATGATAAATATTAATCTTGATAATGAAGCAGAATAAGAATTCAAATGTAAACAGTTGTTAAATGTAAGAAGTTCAAACACTATAGGATTTTTAAAATGTAAAGTGTATATATTGCATTTTGATTAAAATACATGAAAAGAACTTGAGGAAGTATTTCCTAAATAATGTATCTTTCTAGTGTCTCTCTCATTTTTTCTGAGATCACTTAGATGCAGCACTGTAGCTTAGTAAATGTATAAAGGAGAAAAAAACTCTTTAAGTGGAAAATGTGTCTTTGAAATCAGCTTGTTTTAAACATTTCTTTGGAAAAAATATTTTCATCTAGTACAAGAAAATTAGTAGATTGGAAAACTGATAATGTTTCTTTAGCTTCAGATTTCTACTTGAATTGTAGTTTTATTTTACATATTTAGAACTCCAAATTCACATGCTATTATAGAAAGCTGCATATTTAAAGTCTAAAATTCACATTGCAAATAAGATTTTATACCCACAGATGTTACTCAGAAGAGACAGGAAATTATTTTTATAGTACCAGATGAAGACATTTCAACTAAGGTTAAAGTAAAAAGAAGAAAGGAATTAGAGCAGAACAGAAAGGTACAAATACAGTAGAAAAATTATGACATTTTCAACTCATTATAGATAAAAATGCCCTTAATAAGGACCCATAAAATCATGAACATATATGTGCATAATTCAACTCTATTAACAAATTAATGTATTATTTTCTAAACATACCTGGCTAGCGTCCTTTATATGTATGTTGTCAACTAATTTGCACAACAACCAGAAATACTCCTTACATCCAGGTTTTAACATTGGTTCTTCCTCATAATCATCTATCTATTAAAAAAAATTTTAACTTTGTGAAGCATTTTAAAAAGGGAAATAAGTTAGAATTATAGTACATTTAAGAATATAGGCTTTATGAAAAAATTAAGTCCCTATACGAACTAAACAGTACCCAAAATTTAACAAAAAAAAATGGAGAGAACACTCCTAATTTCTGTAAAATGAGAATACTAGGTACTTAAGTGAACAGTATGTGAACTCTCGGAAAAACACTACTCTCAAATCACTTACGACCTACTTGGAAAAGATATGATGTATAATGCTAAATAATGTGATACAAACTAAGAATCCAATTAAAACGTGGAAACAGAAGAAACCTATAGAATGTAAGTGTATATAAATCTACCCACATGCAATGATCTATTACAGTTTTGAAATGTGAAAAATAAAAAATACATTATATTTCATATACAGGTGATGATAGGTAAATATGGAGGAGGAAAATGTAAGTCCTACAAATGCATTATATTTCTGGGATTAGTAAAATTTCCTAATTTTTAATGAAGTCGGGATTTATTTTGGGACAGAAGGCTTTTACAAGGCTAGTAATATATTGGAGAAGGGAAGGAAATTGAAATTCCAGTATTATAAATATTAAAAATAAAAACAAACAAAACCTGTGTGACTGAATGAGAAAAAAGCTACACTGATGATATTTCTATCATTAACTTATTAACACAAGGTCCTGAACCTAGTAAGAACAAATGCTATCTCTAAAACAGAATATCCATAAGAGATCTCACAGAGCTGTAATCAAAGCACTGCATTCCTGGGTTTATCATGGATACAGTATGTCACAATACTGTTGTGTTAAGAGCTATGTAACTACTATCCTTTTGATGAAAACTACATACAGTAAACAAGTACTCAAAATTACTGCAAAGATATAATACAACAAACGCTGGAATCAAAGTAATTGCAGAAATAGAAACTACCACTCAACAGAGTAAAAATCTTACCCTGATAGGTTTTAGTGCTTGAGCATCAGGAAGAAATTTCAACAATGTTGAGGCAGCCAATAGCAGAAAAGAGCGATTGATTGAGTCTCCTCCATCCAGCCCTGACAGAGATAACTTATAAAGACCATTGCAAGACTCATGACGGACTGCAGTCTAAATGAAAAAGCAAGTTCCAAAGACAGTCTGAATTAGCATTAAAAAGTTAATCTTAAAGTTAATATAGTGACAGAAACAACATGTTAGGTTGCTTCTTTAGTAATATATTGTAAAATGCAATGTTCTGATCTCATACTCATGCACATAATATATGATCAATACTCCAAAGCATACAGTAATACATAAAAACATATTTTAGAAATTCCCAAATATGGCCATAAAACAAACCAAAAAAATATAAAAACAAATTCAAAAGTGATTAAGGAGAGGATATTCATAATAATTTACTTATAAGATTTGGTCACAGAATAGAAGATTTTCAGAACTAGAAGCAACTGAGAAGTACTTAAACCAGAACATTTTACAGATTCTTAGGGTCTTGTCCAAATGTTAACATGGCTACCTGGGACAGAGCCTGAACAAGAACACATATGCATTCAATTCAGAGCTAACAATTCTAGATAATGCTGTCTAAAATCTGTGACTATGGTGGCTAAGTGTATTAGTAAGAGTGTGTTTCTACTAGTACACTTAGGAATATGGTGTGAGTATTACCAAGATATGGTTAGTGAAAATTATATTGACCTCATTGTCAATACTAGAATCAAAAGGAAATATATTTTTAGTATCTCTTGCATCTAAGGATACACTCTAATTAAATAGAAAGTGCAAAAGAAACTTATCTAAAGCTCAAATCACCAACACAAATGCCCAAATCCTCACCACCCCCAGAAAAAAGCAACTTAAAAAAAAACAAAGCAAAATAATCACTCTGTAAACAAGTATTTCAGAAAAAGACAGATACGAATGCTACAGAATGTTTAATGTTCACACTCAAGGGCACATAGTTCAAAACACTCTAGATCTTAAAGGATTAAATAAGCACATTCCAGATAACGTGATGTATTTATAGAATCATGTTCATTTGTTTCCATTAGCTTTTCTTTTCATTATCAATGCTAATAATAGAAAAAACATGAATAATAATAATACTAACAATCTTCAATCTTTATCTTACCTCAGGAATAAGGAGGGTCAATTTCTTTAGCCAGTCTTGTAAATGATCGCTGTCAGCAAGGCTAGATTTCACTAAAGAACAGCAATGAGCCCAACTCACCAAGAGCCACATCGAATAATGTGAAACTAAAGAAAAATTAGAAAAAACCAAAAACTGTAAGGGCTTGTGCTCTGAAGAAAACACATGCTCATTACTAAAATAACATATAAATGTATCTAGTTATCCAAATCTTTATCTATTAAAAACAACTTTGTGGAATCCTTACCTTCATGTCTAGACCTGTGATCAGACTGAGCTTTCAAAACTCTGTAAAAACACAACAACACCATCAATTAAATTCTGCAATCAATTAAAAATAAACTGCCACATATCCTTTAAAGTTTATACTATGCCCCCCCCCAAAAATATTAGACTTTAAGAAAGCTCCTTACTTACTTCTCCTATGGTGTTTATCTTTTATTTTAAAATATCACTGGTAAAATCTTAGAGCCCACACCAAACGACTGTTCCAATTCAACAAAATTTGAGTGAACACAAACTAATTGAAATAAATGAACCTTAGAAAGTGCCCATGATTCAGACTAAAGAGATGCATATTACAGAGAAAGGTTATAATGGTTTAAAGTGTAAACTTCAGACTCCTAAAAAAAGGAAATCATACACTGACATAAAATGCCATTCCTTTTGTACTGTTAATGCCAATTTCTATCAAGAATGGTGAAAATCAAATTATTAAAATGTAGAGAAAACTAATTTAATTCTGATTTCCTTCCTTCAGCTTCTAGTAACATCAATGGAAAATTTAGTGACCTCAATTTGAAGAAAATTAAATACTAAAATTTTCATTTTAACAAAACCAATAAATAGGGATTTACTATTTGTCTTATAAATAGTCTGTTTAACAAAACAAACACCAATTTCTAGCATATTCACTCTGTATAATTAATAAAATACCTTTTCAATTCTCAAAAAGCAAGATTCACCCATATATTGATTTAAAGGTTCTAAGGAGATGATCTTATAAACCAAATACTTGGCCATACTTTGTGTTTAATTTTTATCAAATTGGTATAATATATTTAACTTTACCAAGAACAAACTACACATCTACCTTTTAAATCTGTAGCAATAGAAAGTTTTTAAAAACAAATGTTCATTCCAGCTGCCTTGACTGGTAACAACCTCCTAGCAAAATATGAACTGAAGGCAGGAGTCCATGAAAAGATAATGGCATGGAATAGAGCCAGGAAAACACTGGGATGTGGGGTGCAAAGGGGGGAAGAGCTCACATTAAAGACTGTAATGAGTTTTAAAAATGGAACTGGTAGACTGAAAACAAACACTGTCAGAGTGAACCAACTTACATAGCAGCAGCTGGTATAAAACCTGAAATATTTTGTTTTTCATTGTATGAGTTTAACAGAGTCAAGTGAGTTATTTATTAATTGTGAAGAATTAAAAGCAGACTAAAACAATCATTGAGTTGCCTGTTAACTCAGTATATTATAATGTGTGGGAGAGTGAGGTAGAGTGTGTGATAAGAGGACAAGAAGAAGAGTTAAGAATTAGTGAAGTGGAGAGTAACTGGTGGTTGGAGTGTAAAAATTTTTTTTTATCATACAAATGAAGGGCATGTATAGCACTTTCTTTGTCTCCCCACATTACCCATTCGTACATTTAACAAACGATGAAGATGAGTGGCACTGAAAATACAATGGTGAGCAAAATCAGATATAGTCTATACAGAACTTTAAGTCTAGTGGGGGTAAAGCAGATACTGATCAGGTATGATTTGAGTAAAGAGAGTAGTTAACAGTAATGAATTATAGCATACTGAATGAAAAAAAAAATCCATGCATCCAAATTGATACTAATTGAATAAATAAAAGGGAAAAAGAGAAAGTTCTTCCTTATAATAGGATGTCAACTAATAAACATAGAAGGAGTGGTAAGAGAAAAATCACTAGTTTGCAAACATTATACTTAAACAGGTTCTTTGTAAAAGAACTGGCTTGTACTACTCTGAAATGTCAGTAACACGAAAGAAAAACCGATAAAAGAATTCCTGAATAAAGGAAATGAAAAAAAGATGACAACTAAATGTAGTACATAATCTTGGGCCAGCAAAAAACTTGCTTATAAAGATTATTAATGGGATGATTTGAGTATGGACTATGTATGAGATATTATTATAGTAACATTAAATTTTCTAAATGTGAATATTTTACTCTAGTTCAGAAAATGTCTTTGGTATTAGGAAATATCTAAGTATTTATGGGTAAATAGTCATGATGTGTGAAACTTCCACAAGATTCAGGACAATATGCAAATATATGTGTGCACACAGATACACAGAGAACACTCATGCTTATGATAACGTGCTAACAACTGGCAAAATGTTGATAACAATATGCAAATGTAAGTGAATGGTATGAGTTCATTAAAATACCTAATAAATTTTCTGTTAAGCTTTAAATTTTTCAAAATGAAGCTGTGAAACACTATATTTTTATTACAAATACATACATAAATCATGTAAAAACTTCATACCTAGGAGCCAGATTATCATATGTATAAGCAACAGACATAAGTCGCTGAATCAAACTGGTTCCTTGCACAAGAACAAGAAATACCTTTAAAACAAAAACATTAAAAAATATATTTAAATACAGTAAAACGTAAAATTACACTTTTAATCCAAGATTCCAAATTATTTTGATTTTTATCTATGACAAGGAATGTCCTAAGAATATTTGAAAATATTTGTAACTATTCAAAAATACTGTAAAAGTATCAAATATTAGAAAACAAGAATTTTGTAACCAAACTTAAGAACAGCAGCTTAAAAAAATTAATGAAAATGTAGAAATAAAGTAGCAAAACTATTCTTTATATTTGATTTACATATTCTCTGCATGTCACCCAGTTGGGTGAGAATATATGTTGCACATGTCAGTGATTTATTGTGGTGGTAAATAAAGAATGAAACGTTTTCTAATTTTGAAATACAGAGAAAAAAGGTCAAGTTGTCACAGATTTCACTATCATCCTGAAATAAAGGAAAGCAATATAATGTACCATGATGAGTACAGGACATGGATTCTAGATTCAAAATCCTAATTTTCAAGATGCATAATTCCAATAAATACCTAAGTCTAGATTCTAGTTTTTTATCCATGCAATCAAAGAAAATAATTTGCTAGTTTATACATAAAGAATTACTGAATCCCTTCTGCAGGTTGGAACCCATTGTGAGAACATATTTTATAAGGCACTGTTTTCATCCTAAAAATTTGAGTCTAGTGCAGCCAATAACAGAAAGCACTTTAACACAAGTATATACTATATGCCAAATGAACAAAAGGGAGGAGCAACTAAATCTGTCCCCGGCAAAATCAGGAAAGCTTCCAGAAAAGCTATGTATAGGATAGAATTTGAAAGTTCAGTTTTGAATCTGGACCTTCTAACAGGCTATTAATGAGAACAGATGAAATAATGCATGACAGTAAATTATTTTCAAATTTTCTGTTCTTCCTTTCTATGTAATATGCCCAAATAGGGTGTTCATTCTGGAAAAAACTGTAACATTACGGCAATTCAAGGTCAAAGTAAATAACTCACAATATGCAACACTGTAGAACACATTTAAACATATGTATTCCCTATGTGTTCTTTTAATTGTATAGCTGTAAATGATTTGAAACACTAGCAGAGATCACCTTTTCCATTAAACTTTCAAAATTACAGAAGGGAAATATGCTTTGAGTTTCCATTTACACCAACAGTTTAAAACCTATGTTTACCACAGTATTTCTTTATCAGTAACAGCTCATTACTTTGGAATTTCTTGGGCAGGTATGAGGTCAGGCACCATTTTCAAAAGGTTATAAAATGAAGAAGAGATTTTACTGAACACTCATCTTCATCTCTCCCCACTCCCTGTTCATTTATGGAGACAATGGCAGGGCAAATATTTGTCACATGAACAACAGAATCCAGAGTCAAAAAAATTCCATTTTTATCGCTGGATATGCTGGTAACTGTGCCATTTCCTTTTACCTCTATTCCATAGATTTGCTCTGTGATGCTAGGGCTGGTACATTACAAACTAAATCCCTCCTTCGCCAGCTGCTTTTTTATTGAGCTCTGTCAACCTTGGACACTAG
The DNA here is from genome assembly GCA_029783875.1 of Phataginus tricuspis. Lineage (NCBI taxonomy): Eukaryota > Metazoa > Chordata > Mammalia > Pholidota > Manidae > Phataginus > Phataginus tricuspis. The sequence continues at coordinate 54,664,786 of JAQQAC010020896.1, read as the reverse complement.
AAAGATGACTCCTTTGATTATTCTGTTAGCACAGTTCCAGAAATGTACTACCCAAAAGAGGCACTGGTTTCAGAAGCAGCAGCACAGTCCCTTCCTTAGCAACCTAAATCCCAGTTCAACAGAAGCTTCTCTTTCTGATAATCCTTTTCCATATGTTCCTCAAACTGTAGGGGTGGTTAATGATTGCCTCGACATTACTGTTCTGTATTTTTAGCCCTCCAACCCATATATGTAAAACCAATTCTCTATTTAAAATTTCCTATATTGAAATACCTAGAGTGGCTTGTTTTCCAAAATGGACCCTGATACACTCATACATACTTACTGAATCTCAATAATGAATTAAATGCTACAGTTATCATTAAAATGGTGTATAATTCATTCCTGCATTTTGAATGATTAACTGAAAAGCATTACTGCTTCATAATTATTACTGCCTTAAAATGAAGGTGTAACTTCAATTGTTAGGTCACATTGTGGTAATTTAGGTTAGTATTTCTTATGCAATGGTGTTATTTCTTAACTCTGAAAAAAACAAAAATATACAAGGTCTGGTAAAACATAAATAGAATTCATTGCTATAATTTAATGGTGAACTTCTGTACTTTACCTCTGTTAATCTTGGTATATGAAGACCCTTGGCATGATCACCAGCAGCCTTTCTTGATTTGCCAGGCCAGGTTCTTTTCCTATGGCTTTCTGCTATACCAGACCAGGCAAAGACATCATGATAAGCTAAATCCAAATCGGATGGATCAACTGCAAACTGGCATATTAACTTCAGCAAGCAAGCAAGACAGTCTAGCTGCCACTGTGGATAAGAAGAAAATGTCATTTCCCTATTTCCATTAATATAATATGGTTACTATAAAACTTCAAATTAAAGGCCAAATTAAATTAATCCATGTACTATAGATATTTTACTCCACATATATCCACATGTATTATGGCTAGTAACAATCAAATCTTAAAAATTAAGATAAAAATATCTAAGAGGGTGTATTTAATGAAACAGAAATGGCAGTTGCATTTCTATCACGATAGCAGCATACAAATATATATAAAAGAGAAATACAGGTGGGGTTACTGGGAAGACAGTGTAGCTCAGAGAAGACAAATAGGGACTCTGTGGCATCTTACTACACTGATGGACAGTGACTGCAATGGGGTATGGGGGGGACTTGATAATAAGGGTGAATGTAATAACCACATTGTGTTTTTTGTGAAACCTTTGTAAGAGTGTATATCAGTGATACCTTAAGAAAAAAAAAAGAAAAAAGAGAAATACAGGATTTAAAAAAAAATACTGCTCAGAATGTACTATAATTTTTTAAATTATTAAACTGCTAATAAAAATATCATTTACCTACCAATAAGATGAGTTAAGAGACAAAGTATTGCAACTTGCTTCTCCACACAAGTGATATATACTCTGATGATACTCTGGAGCCAAAGCAATTCTCAATAATTTTAGAAAATAATCCAACTAAGTATTTTTCACTTTACACATATACATTTAAAATAAAAGAAACATTTCTTAGGTTAAAATATTGTTTAGTATGAAAAGTAAAATTTATAACTGACCTAAACTCTATGTTAAAAGTTTAAAATAAAACAAGTCCTTTAAATAAATTAATAAGAACAACACTATGTACAAGATGAGATTTTCAGAGCTTTCTCTTCAATAGTCATTTCCTCCTCTTTTCCTAATCCCACTGCTAACTTGTATACCTATACCAATATGCCAGGAAATAAAGCAATACTACATAACTAATTTTCAAGAAAGGGACCAAAATATTTCAGTAAGGAAAGAATAGTCTTTTCAACAAATGGTGATAGAAAAATTGAATAGCTATTTGAAAAAAATAAAACAAAACCTCAGCCTCTAACTCTACAAAAAATTAACTCAAAATGTAACAAAGACCTAAATGTAAAAGATTACTATAAAACTTACAGATGAAAACATGGGAGAAAACCTTTGTGATCTTGGAATCAAGATTTCTTAAGATAGGATACAAATTATGTTAATATTAAAAACTTCTCCATTTAAAGGACACTGTCAATATAATGAAAAATCAGGATACAAATTGAATGCAAATATTCCCACTATATATACCTGGCAAAAACAAAAACAAAAACTTGTCCAAATTGATTAAGGGAAAAAAACCTTATATATCTTTACAAGGACCAAAACAAACAGATAACCCCCCCCCCCAAAACCCAAGATATGAACAGACACTTCACAAAAGAAGATAGAATGCAAGGTCAATATTAATTTTAAGGGACACAGTGAAGGCAGTGCTAAAGGGGAAATGTATAGTTATAAAATGCTTACATTAAAAAATCCAACAATCTAACTTTACAACTTAAGGAACTGTAAAAGGAACAAACTAAATCCAGAGCTAACAGAAAGAAAGAAAGAACAGAGATTCGAGCAGAGGTAAACAAAACAGAACAGAACAACAGAAAATGATCAACAAAAACAAAAGTTGGTTCTTTAAAAAGAAGAAAATTGAAAAACCTTTAGCTAGGAGGATGAAGAAAAGAGAGAGAAGAGTAAAAGCACTAAAATCAGAAATGAAAGTGGAACTTTTTCTACCAATTCTACAGAAAATAAAGGATTATAAGAGTACTAAGAACAACTGCACACCAAAGAAACTGAACAATCTACATGAAATGGACAAATTCCTAGAAAGAAATAAAAAACATACCAAGACTCAATCATGAAGAAATAGAAAACCTGAAGAGACTGTAATTAGCAAGGAGATTAAATCAGCAATCAAAAAATCTTACAACAAAGAAAAGTTGTGGTCCTGATAACTTCACTAGTAAATTCTATCAAACATTTAAAGAACTAATACCAATCCTTCTCAAACATCTTCAAAAAACAGAAGAGGGAACATTTCCTAACTCATTCTATGAGGCCAACATAACCCTGATTATTAAAGCCAGACAAAACACTACAAGAGAACTACAGACCAATATCCCTTATGAACACTGATGCAAAAATCCTCAACAAAATGTTACCAAACAGAATTCAGCAATATATTAAAAGGATTATATTATTATGATCAAGAGGGTTTTTCTTGAATGCAAGGATGGTTCAACATGTAAGAATCAATCAATATAATACTTCACATCAACAAAATGAAGGAAAAAGACCACATGACCAACTCAGATGATATAGAAGAAGCATTTAACAAAAATTCAATACCCTTTCATGATCAAACCCCCAACAAAATAGGAACAAAGGAAACTACCTCAACCTAATGAAAGCCATACGTGGAAAAACCCACAGTGAAAATCATCCTTAACAGTTGGAAGACTGAAGACTTTTCCTCCAAGATTAGGAACAGGGCAAGGATATCCTTTTTATTCGCTATAGTAGTGGGAGTTTTGGCCTGAACAATGAGGCAAGAAAAGGGTATCCAAATTGGAAAGGAAGAAGTATAATTATGTTTGTAGATGACATGTTCTTATATGTAAAAAACCCAAAGACACCACAAAAACGCTCTTAAACTAATAAATGATTTCAGTACAGTAACAGGATACGAAGTCAACACACAAAATCCAGTTGCATTTCTATATACAAACAATAAAAACTATGAAAAGGAAATCACAAAAAAATTCAATTTACATAGTATCAAAAAGAATAAAATACTTAGAAATTAACTTAACCAAGGAGGTGAAAGACTTCTACAATGAAAACTACAAAACATTGCTAAATTAAAGATATAAATAAATGTAAACATATCCCATGTTCATGGACTAGACGACAGTATTATTAAAATGTCAATACTACCCAAAGTGTTACAGAGTCAATGAGATCACTAATAAAATTATAAAGATTATTTTTGCAGAAACAGAAAAACCCATCCTAAAATTCATACAGAATCTTAAGGGACCCCAGACAGCCAATATAATATTGAAAGAAAAGATCAAAACTGTAGGACTCCCATTTTCTGATTTCAAAACTTACTACAAAAGCTTACTTACTATAATAATCAACACCGTGTGGTACTGGCAAATAAACATATAGACTAAGGGAATAAAATAGAGAGCCCAGAAATAAACCCTCACATACATGATCAAATGATTTTTGACAAGGGTGCCAAGACCATTCATTCAGTGGAGGAAAGGACAGTGTTTTCCAAACTGGAGGACTCCCATTTCCTGATTTCAAAACTTACTACAAAAACTACAGTAATCATCAGTGTGGTACTGGCAAACAGACATATAAACTAATGGAATAGAACAGAAAGCCCCAAAATAAACTCTCACATGTATGGTCAAATGATTTTTGACAAGGGCGCCAAAACCATTCAATGGGGAAAGGACAGTATTTTCAAGAAATTGTGCTGGGAAACTTCAATGTCCACATGCAAGAAAAGAACAAAGTTCAACCCTTACCTAACACCATATGAAAAAATTAACTCAAAATGAAACAAGGACATAAATATAAGACCTAAAACAACAAAGCTCTCAGAAAAAACATATGACCAAAGTTTCATGACACTGGACTTGGCAGTGATTTCTTGGCTAGGACACCAAAGACACAGGTAACAAAACAAGAAACACACAAACTGGACTTGATGAAAACGTTTTTAAATTTCTGCATAAGACTATCCATAGTAAAAAGACAACCCATAGAATGGGAGAAAACATTTGCAAACTACCCATCCAGTAAAGGATTAATATCCACAATATATAGAGAACTCTTAAAACTCAGCAAAAACAAAAAAAACAAACAACCTGATTCAAAAATGTACAAGGGGGTTGAAAAGACATTTCTCCAAAAAAGATACATGAATGGCCAACAAGCACATGAAAAGACTCTTAATTTCACTAATCATTAAGGAAATGCAAACTAAAACTATTATGAGATACCACCTCACACCCATTAGGATGGCTATTATCAAAACAAAACAAAACAAAACAAAACAAAACAGAAAATAAATGTCTGGACAAATATGTGGAGAAATTTGAAACCTATGTACTACTGGTGGGAATGTAAACTGGTACAGCAGCTATGGAAAACAGTATGGCAGTTTCGCAAAAAACTAAAAGTAAAATTAGCATATGACCCAGCAATTCTACTTCTGGGTATATATCCAAAAGATCTTAAAGTGATTTGTAGATCTTAAAGAGATTTGTACACCCAGGTTCTTAGCAGCAATATTCACACTAGCTAAAATGTGGAAGGAACCCAAGCATCCATCAAAGGATGAATGGATAAGCAAACTGTGGTATATACATACAATGGACTATTACTCAGCCTTGAAAAGGAAGGAAACTCTCCAATATGCTACAAGGATGATACTTCAGGACATTTTGCTAAGTGAAAGAAAGCAATTACAAAAAGACAAATACTGTATGATTCTACTTATATGAGGTATTTAAGAGTAGTCAAAATCATAGAAATCGAAAGTATCATGGTGGTTGCCACAGGCTAGGGGGAGGATGAGAGCGGGGAATTGTTGTTTAAAAGATATAGAGTTTTAGTTTTATGAGATGAAATTTAGTTACAGGGATGGATGTGGTGATGGCTGCACAACAATGTGAATATATTTAATACCACTGAACTATATACACTTAAAAATGGTAAAGATGGTAAATTTTATGTGTATTTTACCACAGTTAAAAAAAAAACTGCTTGGTCAATAAGCACATGTAAAGATACTCAACATCAGCATTACCAGTCATCAGAGAAGGGCAGAGCAAACCACCATGAAATATTACTATATACCAACTAGAAGGTCTCAAATTAAAGTCTGACCACACCTGATGTTGGTGAGGATGTGAAGCAAATGGAACTTTTATTTGCTGCATGTTAGAAAACAGTTTGGCAGCTTCTTAAAAAGTTAATCTTACACTTAACATATTGCTCAGCAATTTCTTTACCTGGTATTTCCCCAAGAGAAACAAACATATCTACACAAAATGACTTGTATATGAATGTTTATGTCAGCCTTATTCTTAACTGGAATAGCTCAAAACTGGAAATTCAAATGTCCATCAATAAGTGAATGAATAAATAAATAGATTTATACAATTGATATACTACTCAGCAATAAAAGCTAACAACCATTTATCAACAATATTTATCAATCTCAAAATTCATGTTGAATGAAAGCCAGAGACAACAGAGTACATGCTGTATTATTCCATTTACATGAAATTCTGTAAAATGCAAATATAATCTACAGCAACAGAAAGCACATCAGTAGTTGCCATGGGCTGGTTGGTTGGGAGAGGGGGGACAACTGTAAGAGGGCAGGATGGAACTTATGAGGAAACAGAAATGTTCTATATCTTGATTGTGCTGGAGGATTATACAAATATATCATTTTTCAAAACTTGAATTATACTTTTAAATTAAATGCAATAATTATGCATGAAAAGTATTAATACCTGAAAAGTACCTCAACTGTGTATCACTTACAAAAATTAGCTTAAAATGGATCAAAGATCTAAATGTCTAAGGATTAAAATTATAAAACCTTAATTCTGAAATTGTAAAACAGCTAAACTTCTTAAAAGAAAACACAGTCATTAATCTTCATAAAGCTTGGATAATGTACTACTTTCAAGGATGAAACTGAAAACATTATGCTAAGTTAAAGAAGCCAGTCACAAAGGAGTAAACATATTTAGTATGAGAGAGAGAAACAGGGAAACAATGGTTCCATTTACACAAAATGTCTGTAATAGGCAAATTCGTAGGTTAAGAAAGTAGACTGGTGGTTGCCTGGGGCTGAAGTATTTGGGGGAAACTGGGGACTACTGCTAATGACTATGGAGTTTCTTTGTGCAGTGATGCTCTGGAATTAGTGTTAATGGCTGTACAACCAGTGAATATACTAAAAATCACTGATTTGTACATTTTAAAAGGGTGAATTGTATTGTATGTGAATTATATTTCTAAAAATTTTAATTTGAAAGTATATCTGAACTAAGCTCATTTTTTTTAAAGGAAAAAATTGGTTAAGAAACAAGAATGATTCTGAGTTTATAAACATCTACAATATAGTAACAGAGATGCCATTATAAATAGGGGACATCAGCTGACTTAAAAGAAACCTGTGTCTCTCAGGCATGCTTGGCTTCTCAAGCATTGCTAGGCTACAATGTGTTACAGATGGTAGTAATTACTACTAGCTGTAGTGGTAATAGTAATGCTTCATAAAAGTGCTCACAATTTCAAAGGAAACAGAAAATCTTTAGCATATGATTCCCTGTAAACTATTCATTTTACTCTAAACTCAGAGTAGTTTATAAACAAAATTCCTATAAATTAAACATAATAACTCAATTTAAAATTTTAGGTAAATTCTCCCACTCTGACAAAGAACTAAAAACCACTTATAATTCTGAGAGATTAATGGGACAACAAAGACATGACTAATAATAAAACACAACAGACTTTTGAATTATTGAGCTGTAATTATTTGTTATTACAGAAGACATATCTATCCTAAAAAAGGAAAATGCCTATAGTAAAATATGCAAAAAACAAAAGTGGGGGAAAAAAAGATGGAAACCAGTGGTAAGAGTAACAAAACCTTGGAAGATAGCAATATGTTTTCTAAGTGTATTAACTTGGTATCAAATCAAGAACACCCGACTCCTAGGTTCCAAGGTAATTCTAAAAAACACATAAGAAATTAATATTTGAATGAAATGTTTGATAATGCTATTCTGTTTTGGTGGAAGTCAGGAAATGGAGCATCCTTTCCATTTAGATCGAACTGGATTGTGCAGTTTGGTATATAGCATTATGAATTTTTTAATACTCCACAAGCAATTAATTTTCCTAAAACAGTGCTTCTTCAAGTTAATAAATAGTACAGTACCATTTTAAAACTTCCACTTTGTTGAGGTCCAACAATATTGTAAAATACTATAAAAAATATAGCAGCAATATACAATTGCTATAAAAATTCTAAAGGCTTACTCTCAGTTTCTGTACCTATTTCTACAGACCAGTCACAAATGGTCTGGAAACACATTTTTGTGTAGTACTGCTATAAAGGAAGAAATAACCAAAACAAAATGAAACAATGAAAAGGGATGTTTTTAAAAAACTGAAGATGTAAACCAAGTTCTTTTTAAAAAGCATCCAAATTTTAAGACTACATAAAAGTTAATACATAATTTAACAACCTAAAGGAAAAATGTTTTATGAATTAGCCATAGTTCAGAGTCATATTACTTTAGCACTTAAATATCCTGAACAGGTGGCATGGAGACTCTTACTGCAGTTTAACAGACTCCCTATTTAAAAAAAAAATTTATTTCTACTATACTCCATACTCTCATCTACTACAGTGAAATATGTAGCAATGTTACACTTGCTAATGGAAGTGGGAGTGCTTAAACTGGGAAAACTATAATTGGTTTAAATTATGAATTCTCACTTACCACAGTCCAGGATTCCTGCTCTTTGGGCTCCAGAATTCCAGAATTAAAAATTTCCAGCAGCTGCTGAAGGCCTCCAGCAGCAACAAACTGTAAGCAACCATGAGAGTGACGGTGAGACACGGCCACACAGGAGTGATGCCCCTGACTAAGCAGCAGTTATGTGTGTGCAAACACATTAGCCATCTTTCACTTAGGAAATTATTCTTTAAGTAAACAAAGTAACTTGTGTACAAAGAAATAACATACAGCCTACTTTCAAGAATTTTTTTCTTTCAAAAATCTATAAACATATCTTCATATTCCATGAGCCATTTAATCCCAGACACTGGGATGTATTAACAAAGTATTCCAATGATGGAAAAGGGTAAGTGCGAAAAACGGGAGCACCAATGCATTAAATCATCTCCTCTTACTACTATGATTTGGAGTAATGCAAAAATTTTAAACTATGCTTTATTTTAATAGTAAATTAATTTAAACCAATTAATAATTATGGTACCTACTTCAGGAAAATTAGAGATAAATTATTTTTATCAACACACTGCAAAGCACATATAATCAAACCTTGCAACTCCAGGAATTTTTACTATTTTCCACTTGATCCTCACTTGAATCATCTGAATCTGGATAAAGATCACTGTAACTTCCCTGTGGGAATATGGCAAAAGAAGAAAATATTAATGGAGAGGGGCAAGAGAAAAATATTATCTTAGAAAGGTAACACACACTGAAATTTTGCTCCAGAGAGAATATAAACACTTAATGATAATAATGGAAGCGCAATTACCGTTGACTCTCTCCTTATTCTTCTGTTAGGTTTTCCCAGTGCTTCAATAATTTCTAGGGCATATAACAGCTTGTGAGCACTCTTAATTTTGAGAAGTTCTTTCCAATTAGGTCCATCATTACCCTTAAATTTAAAAAAGAAAAACATAGGTTTCTCAAGCCAACTTACTAATGGGCCCCCCAAACAGTCCAAAAAAATCTTAAAGAAACTGACACTATTATATTAAAACTCAAATACTACATCTAAACTGAAATACTTTCAAACGTGAAAATGAATTATATAATTGGTATTAGTGGTATGCTTAAAACACCAATTATTTTTTAAATTTTATTAAAATAAAAATACATGAACAGCAGCATAGGCATACAATTATATCTTGTTAACCTTGACAACAGATAAGCTAATTTACTATATTCCCAATGAAAATAACATTGCAGCCTAACTGAATGCATGAACTTTGAGGGTAGACAAGTACTAAAGTCTGTATTTAATATTTTTATAAGCTACACCTACACAATTAAAAGTCATATGCAAATACATCAATTTTAAAATACTGTTCTTTTCTAAATATTATTATGTTATTCACACTTATATGCCTATTTGACAACATTATTATTAGAGCTACTCTGAGTCATCAGGCACCATTTTCCAGGCCCACCTTCTTCACTTTAAGTCGTTTGGGATATAGGACCTTCTGAATCATATGACAATGTCCTAAATCATAGACAACCATTAGCATAACATTAAGATACTGTTTTTCCATTCATCCAATAGGTATTCTATTGGTATCTCCACAAAGCAACCCCTTATTATACAGTTTTTAAATCTCTAATTTTAACAGATATCTTTACAAAGATATCCTAATATACACGTGAGGTCATGCCCTATAGGAAAATTAACAAATATACATTAAATTTCCTTGCCTCATTTTTCCCTAATTCTATCAGTTGACTTGTATAGTATAACATCCTAACCAAGCACTGATATATATCATATAAATAAACCAGTGTATTTTCTCTATTATTTCACATTATTAAAAACAAAGCAATATTCAGAATATAACCTCACTAATAATTAAACAAACATTAAAATGAACTGGCACTTTTTACTTATTATATTGGCAGAATTTTACTGAGGATCTAGGTTAATAAGCATCTCATACACTGCCAAGAGGAATGTAAACTGGTACCATTTTCCAGGAGAGTAAAAAGATTTTTGTGGGCTTACCTGTTCATCTGAAATATTCTGGAATGCCATCAACATGTTAGGACATGTAGGAAGAAGCATCAGTAGCTCCCATACACGCCTAGAGAGGTTTTCTGCATGAAGATGAAGTTCTTCACATCTTAAGCGCTACACAAATAAAAACAGCTACTTATCAACACTGATTAGTTTAAAACTTAAGTTCAACTTTTGTGCATAAAATTGTTAGGCAGAAAAATAGATATGAGCAGGTGGAAGGAGAATAAGGCCAGGAAAGCCCACTAAAAGGCACTCAAAGAGTTAACCAGATAAAACTACAGAGCCAGAAAAGACTTAGTTAATGAGTTAGTCAGTTGAAGTTCCAAAGGACAGGAGCAACTTGGAATATCAGGGTATTCCCCAGATAAAGAAAAGTTTCAGAGCACAGCTCATGTCTTCACTGCATCAATTACATCACACCACTGTAAAATTTACTTTAGGCCCAGCTTATTCTTTAACCTAACCTATATGCTGTTTTTTCCACTTCCTTCAGCCCCTTAATTAAGTAACTTTGTAACCAGGGCAGTAGACAGACCTCGGAAGTATAAATAAACCTATGTGGGCAAAGAATGTTGAAGTCCCAAACTAACAGTCACCTAACTAACCCTATTCTTAAGACAAAACTCCAAAGGAATTATAAATCACCTGTATACATCATGCGTTATGCTGACCCTTACCCAAAAAGGCCCTAGAAAAAACCCCAGACCTCAAACCCTTAAGCACACCTCCTCTCTGAGGTTGCCCACACTCTCCTGTCTTCCAGTGGGTCACTCTCTCTGTCCTACTTCAGATAAGTACAAATGGGCTGCTGAGAGCTCTAAGCTGGGGCTTGCAAATTTCCATCACCTGGTTGACCCACACAAAACTGCAGCTGCATGATCATGCTTTAGCAGCCTGCCAGAAAGTCTCCTTTCTTTACCTTTGGGAAGTTCTCAGAACATATATCTCACTCCATCCAATGCTATGAGGCTCCCCCAAATCCTGGGTGGTAGGAACTTAGTTCCCTCGCCATGCAGATCCAAGTGGACACTGGATGCCAGGCAACACTGGCTTTAGGAGTTGGCAAGGGATTATGTATGCCCAAAGCTGAGCAGCAGCAGTTCAATGAGCTTCCCTTTCCTCCCTCTATTTTTCCTTGCTGTCTGCTTCATTCAAGTAAACCTGCCTTTGTCTGTCTTGACTCTGGCCCAATCCTCTCTTGGAGTGTAATCAAATAAACCTGCCTTTACCTACCTTGACTCTCACCCGCTCCTCCTTTGGAATGTATTCAAATAAACCTTTTACTCTGCTTCACTACTGTGTCTCTGCCCTTCAATTCTTTGTTGCAGCAGGGACAAGAACTGAGGAAAATAAACTCAATGCCCCCGCTTTTCATTATAAACTTTGATAATATTTTTAGTTCTCCAAGTGAAAAACTATTTGTTACATAGTAAATACATTCATTCAACAAATTAAGTTTTATCAAATTAGTATTCAAATTTGTTGTTGAAACCTTTCTGGAAGAAAAATGTGGCCTGTATGTCTGGCCAGTTTTCTTAGGAAATTTTTCAAATATAAGTGAAAATGTCTGTTTTATAAAGCCATTCTAGTAAATTTCACCAAGACTATATTACCTACTTCCTCTGTGCAGCCCACTATTCTAAAAATGACAAGACCTGGTGAATTAAATCCTTGACCTTATATTTGGGAAAAGAGTTACCTGTTTCTCTTATTTTGCTAAATCATACCTTATTTTCCAGTTTCAGACAAGAAGAGATTAAGAGGAAAGCAAACAATTTTAAAGAACATGTTTTTTTCCATTTTCATCTGTTAAATTTGAACTCCTAAGGTGCTGAGATAATAGTAAGGCTAAAGAATGTTTCAGAAAGTATCAAGGAAATAGGCAGGTTTCCTTTTTTTATTTTTTAAACTAAAGCACCACCCAAGAGGTAAATAAGCAGCAAAATCTAAAATTTACAATTTTAGAATTTTCCTCAGAATATCTATATAATGTTCCACAGAGTATGAATTTTATCTTACTTATTCTAGTACTGCTGCTGTCAAAATGATTTTTTGGCACAATACAATCTAAGATAATGCCAAAGAAATCTACTATATATCTACAAAAAAGTTCTTTTTGTATAGCGGTATAAAGCTGGACTACTCTGAAGTCAAGGAAATCTTAAGGATGGAGTTTCAAGGTAACTTGCTTTTCATAACCCTGAAGAAAAAAGAGAAGCAACCCACTTTTGGTTTAGCTGGGGAAATGGCAATGAGTTCTTCAGGAAAATGGAATTAATTCCTTTGTAAACACCAATTAAAAAAACAAAAAAAGTAAGACTGAACTCAGTGCAAAAACTGTTTGAAGGGAAAAAAAAATCTTCCAAGTGTACCTGACTATTCTATGTTATGATTGAAGGGCCCTACAATATGGGTCATATACAGTGAAAACCCAGTATATCTACTGTTTCTATAAATGTTTTCAAGGCTCATGCAACCAAAAAATCCCACATCAACAATGCCATATTTGTCACAAAGTTCAATGAAATATCTGCTAAAAAATGAATGCTTCCCCTCTGGTTTAGGCCTCACATGGACTATTACGGTAGCCTATTAACTGGTCCTCTTACCTCTCGTCTTTCTTTTCTCTCATACATCCACCACACTAACACCTATATTTTGTTTCTAAAAGCCCAGAAAGGATCTCATTTTGTTGTTTTAAACCTTCCATGATGATGGCAATCCAAATAAAAATCTCACATGATCCTTTATAGTATAGGTAACAATCTCCTTTTCTGTCGTCTTATTAGAATTATACTATACTCACACTCCCAGGTTTTCAAACATGCTATTCACACTTTTCTGTGAATCTGTAATGCTTCATCACTCTGATCAGCAGTAAACCCAATTTGAAGGACTCCCCATTTGCAACTAACATGACTCATTCTCTTCATTTAGCTGCTCAGATTATGTATGGTTTCCTTCAGAGAAACTTTCTCTGACCAATAATGTCAGTGTGTGTCTATTACCACCCCTTAATAATGACATGTCACGTTTCAATCTTGCAGCTATCTCTATCAGAAAATACTTATCTGTTGGTTTATTTCAAACTGTTAGGCCATGTCAGTCTGTCTTGGCAACTGGATTCAATGAAAGCTAAAACTACACCTATTTGGATCCCTATAAAACAATACTTGAAACAGTATGCCTGGGTCATATTAGGCCCTTAGATAACTAATGGGTGAGTAAATGGATTCCTTGGTTTTACTGCTCTTAAGAGTTCACTGAGAAAATTATTTTCCACTGAAAAGAAAGACAAAAGAAGAGTTTATAAAAATGAAATGATATAGTCACCTCACTGTCTTCCACTACCACTTTTCCTGAGGGTGGTTTAAATGATGCAAGCATCTCTAATAAATCAAAAAGAGTGGTTAAATGAGGTTCTTGTAAAAGCAAAAGCATCGGAATGTTATCCTTCTGAGGGGGTGGCAGGCAAGATGCTGGCAGCTGAACACCTTCCCCTTTCCGTTCTCTCCTCGGTGCACCCAAAGATACAAATACCATCTATAAAAATAAGAGCAATGGGGAAAAAAACAACACTTACTTAGGCACATGACATTTTTTGCTTAATAAAGGTCTTAAATATGAAATAACTTCACTTAAAATTTTAATTACAAAAGCGGTAATAACTATTTTTGAAGTATAACTTTGTTCAATTACTGACTATAACAGTCAATAGATGATTAAAATCCAAATCATGTTCATGAGTACCTGCATATCCTTAAAACCAAGCTCATGAAGTGCTTTTTCATCATAATCTGTTGTTAATTCATGTCCAGATGAAATCATCCTGACAGGTCCCATGAGGCCTCCTTAAAAACAGCAGAAAATATAAGTGAATATTTTTATAAAAGTTAAATTATTTGCTGGCATGAATATATGACTATAGAAATTAATTCCACTAGACATTAAGCTTAAATACATTTCTTGAGCAAAGTGGATGCAGTCCTAAGCATACTTCCTGAAGTATTTCCTGCTGTCCAAGGTTAGCCTTAGGCAGTAAAAACCACAAGAAAATACTCACTTAGCACAAGTCTAAGTAGATCTAATTAAAATCAATTCCCACTTGTTTAACAATATGCAAAATTCTGTAACTGAAAACACTAAGCAGCTTTCTGGGAAGCTACAGCATCTCCCCTAGCAATACGTGAATCACATTCATTAATGCCTTAGTTGCGTAAGTAACCACCATTTATTTATAATAATCGAGTCCTTTCTTCCCTGTTATTACCCAACAAAATAAAACAAAACAGATTATAGAGTGGGAGAAAAAAAAAAAACTCTGACATGAAAAGAAAAAGACCAGCTACAACATTCCAGATTATGATAAATTCAATAAATCAACAGATTTACACTGATTTGGCAGGGAAGTAACAACACCTGAGAAAAGTGGGAAGCGATGAAAGGAGAGGGCAGGGGGAGAAAGAGAAGAAGAGGGAAAAAAAGTAGAGAAAAAAGAGGAAAGGTAAAAGGAAAAGACCAACATCTCAGCGATCTAAGAGACACGAACAAACAGTCCAGGATACATTTAACTAGAGGCCCAGAAATTAGGGTCAAGAAAAGGAAAAAAAAAACCTGTTTTTGACAAAATACATAATTGCTAACCTTTTTCAAATTTGATAAATATTATAAACACACAGACCCAAGAATGTGAAATAAACCCAAACCGCATAAACACAAAGACAAAACAAGGCACACCAATAATCAAACTATTCAAAAATCATTGTTAAAGAAAATTTTGTAAAACTTACCACAGTTAAAAAGACACCCTGTATACATAGGATGAAAGATAAGAAAAAACAGATTTTCTATCCAAAGCTTTGCAAGCCAAATGATAAATGAGAAAACAATTACAAGCATTTATAAAGTCCTGAAGCTAAAAAAGGCTCTTAACCTAGAATTCTACATGCAGTAAAAATATCCTCCAAAAATTACAGCAAACGAACTTTCCTTCCAGACAAAGCTTGAGAAAATTCATGACCCGAAGACCATGTTTAAAAGTAATTCATTAGAGGGAAAAAGAAAAAAGAAAGAGAAAAAGAGAAAGATAAAGAAACCAAATGGAAATTTCAATCTACACATACAAATAAAGAATGCCTGAGTGATAAATATATGGTAAGAGAGTAAAAGAAGAGATGTAAGTAATAGAAAATTAGATAATAAGCAAAATAGTCTAATTAATATTCAGGAACCACCAGCCTGGATTTAAAAAGATTCAACAATTAAGGAAAAAAAATACCAATAACCTCATGAAAAACAAAAAAGGGATATTAGATATTAAAAGCATGATAGCAAAAATGAAAAACTAAAAAGGACTGCAAAATAAAGTTGAGAACATTTCTCAGGAAGTTAAAATTCCAAGAAATTAAAGAGAAAAGATAAGTGAATTAGGAATAATCCAAAAGATAGAACATGTAATAAAGAATTTCTAAAAAGAGAGAAATGACCAAATATTAGATAGGAAACCAAATGAACTCAAGAAAATTTCCCCAAGCTTAAATATACAAGTTGCCAAACTAAAAGGGCCCACTAAATACCTAAACTCTATAGTATTCATCACAATTGCTGAAAACAGACCCATTAAGAAGACTCATTAAGCTGTACAAAAGGAAAAAAAAAAGGATATGTAAAAAATATCAGGAAGCAAAATGACTTCAGAATTCTAAACAGCAACAACAGAAGAAACACAACAATACCTCTAAAATTCTGTGGAAAAAAAAAAGGACAGAAAGAAAAAGTAGGAAAAAAATGTATGGATACTGGGAACGGCATCCAATGCGGCATAGAGACAAAGAGAACTACTGTACTTGTTAAGATGATAAAGGATATCCTACTACTGTGCATCTGGAGCTGGAAGACCATCAGTAAGATCAGTGTTATGAGAAAAATGTATGACTGAGGGGCCAATGTCCATAATCCTTGCTGCCTTCATAATATCTTCTCTATCTGAGGAAAGAATAGCAAGTGAACTTGGCCAGGATTTTTATCTGTACCTGGACTCTACCATACGCTTAAAGTTTCTACTCTCACCTCCATATCCTACTGAAGCTGAAGACATTCATCTCATCTCACAGAAGAAATTCTACCTTGACCTCCTTCTGAGAGCTAAAGTAGATCATGAAGAGAGCAGAAAAAGAAAAGAAAAAAAAAAAAAGCAAACTCTATGACTATATTTCTGTTAGATATCCCAGCATCTTATCAACATTATGGCACTGAGATACACATTATGCCAAGACCTATACTTGAGAACTTTCCCACTGATACCCTCAAATGAGGCTTTATAGACCTTTAGAAAAAGTGAAAGTACATCCTCTTTAGCTTATTTTCTTCTGTGGTCCTTTGTCGGATAGCAGCCATACTCTCCTTTTCCCTGACCCATCATGTTTGTGCTGGCTTTATCTGTTTCACAAAACTAAATACATTGTTTAGGTATATATACACTGGAGATAAAACTATAAGCTAAAGATTAAATAAACTAGAAGACTAAATAATAAAAGAATAGAAAACTAAAAAACCAAGATAGTGTTAAGGGGAAAGGAAAGGATAATATTAGGGAGGGACACACAAGTAGCTTCTAATACTGTCCTAGTTCTTAATCAAGGTGGAAGGTACATGGGTGGTTTTCATTTCATTATCACTCATTGCATATTCTCTTCTTTATGTATAATACTTTTCAGCATAACAAAAGCAGATACCTTTGGACCTGAAAATTCCATAACTAGGTAGTCAGCCAACATGTCTTAATTAATGTATGTATAAGGATATTCTCTGTAGCACTGATTGTAGTAGCAAAAGAATGTAAACTTAAATGTCCATTAATAGAGAATAGATAAAACAAATTATTCATATTACAGACTTTGCAGATCTTAAAAAGAATGAGGTAACTTTCTACATGTACTAATATGAAATGTTATCTCAGATAATATTAAACACCATAAGCAAAGCACAGAAGACTATAAGTGAAATACTACCATTTGTTTTAAGTTATACATGTATGAACATTCTTACATAGTATCCTGGTATCTCTTGAAGGGTATGCAAGAAATCCACAACATTTGCTTCAGGAGAAGGGAATGGATGATTTAGAGATGGGGGTAGGAAGGAGACTTTTCTACATCTGTTCTTTTATTCCAAGAATTTTGCTAATTACTCAAAAACAAAATTTAAGATCTGATGCATTAGAAGATACATGTGGTTTCATCTTAAGCATGCTGTAGTAAAATTGTCGGCTTACTAATTGATGCCAACGAATTATCACTCCATACACAGGCAGGTTAAAAGTCCTATCAAAACTTTAAGATCTTTCCTTCCCCTAAACACGTATCTAGTCCGTTATAATTTCAGATCTTCAAATTATAGGTAAAAAGTACCAGTTTTCCTAGTGTTCCTCTAATTAGCTCATATTTTATCAGCTATGGGAAAACAATAAAAATGCATTAGTGGTCATTGAAAGGGAACAATCAAATATACCATTAGGCCTTCATGAAATACTTCTCAAAATGATAGTTATTTGGAGGGAACAGGAGATGCACAGGTGGGATTAAGGGGGTATTATTTTCATAGCTCCAAAAAAAAGAGAAATATATCAAAATACAAAAAAATATTGGGGTACTTAAGTAGTATACTTATAAATGTTTGCAAACACCATCTGAAGTAACTCAACTCTTGCCTAAGAATCAACAGTGCCACACGAAGAGGAGGGGAGGGGAGCCATGAACATGACTGGAGTCTTCAAAATAAAGGTTCAAAGTAATATGTAATAAAACCTAGAAAATATGAAAATCTGAACTGTTGGACTTACCAGGAAACTCTCCCTTTCGGCTGCTTTGACCAAACTCCTGAAGCTGAGCTTGTTGATTTATTTGTTCTTTCTGTAAATTTTCATACCAATGAGTTACTTCAGCCCTAAGATCTGCTACCTGGTCACTAGGATACATTTCAATAGTCATCTGAAATATGAGATGCAACCAATTTAAAAATACAAAAAGAACAGATATTTGAACTGGGAAATGTTAAAAATTTGGAAATTAAAATTACCTTGTCAGGAAGTCCAGCTGGCTGGCATACAACCCTTAAAGGAAGGGACTGTTTGTCACTCAGTGCTTTCAAATGACTACTAATACCAGTGCCTTCAATTTGCCACTGTCTGAGGTGATAGGCAAACCTAAAACACACAAAAACCACACACAGGAAGGATACAATTTTAAATCATTTTAAGTTACAGAAGTTTTTAATATTTCACAAAATGAAAAACCTACAAAAGTTTCTAGCACATTCCATTCTATATCACCTACTTTAAGTTTAGATTCATTATACTGAATCAAATTTAAATGCATATAGCTAAGAGTTCCCAAAAAAAGAAAAGGTTGCCAAGAAAAATTACTGGGGAAGAAAAAATACCATTAAAAACATTTTTTTTTTTAAGGGGGGAAAGGAGTAGTAGAGGCAGATAACTTCAAAGAAACAAACTAATCCAGTGAAATGGCAAACTCTCCCTCCTACATTCAGAAGAGGAAAAAAGGTATTAGGAAATATTTTTCAGAAATAGAATTTTATTGTAGTAAATTGATGTTAGGCAGCCTAACCGAATTTTAGAGATTTCATAACTGTTAAAAATTACAAAGACTAGTATTTCGGTATTTCATCTAGCATGACACTCACTAAATATTTGTCAATTTTCTAACTTGTTTTCAATTGTTGAAGACAGGATTCAGGGTACCTGAATTTAGTTAAGAAAGAAAGGTAACAACACCTAAATCAGCAATTCTGGAATAGTAGGAAGACAATTAAGAGGTTAATGAACTTGATTTCCTAGAAGTGATCCAATGACCAGGTTGTATGACTGAGCAAAAGAGTAATCTTAATCTTTTGGGGCCAGATATTTCTTTGTTATGGGCCTTGCGCTGTCTCAAGCTCTGGTGGATGTTTAGCTGCATCCTTGGTCTCTACCCACTACCAGTAGTACCCCCTTCTCCCTTAAACTCTGATAATCAAAAATGTCTCCAGACATTATCTAATGTCCCCCAGGAAACTGCTTCCAGTTGAGAACTACTGTTTAAGATTATAATCTTATTCCTTTTTAAAAAGAAAACTCTTTCAAAAAGGCATTTTATTTACTATCTTAATACAAGGAATACACAAATATGCAATAATCACTTTGTATTTTCATTCTAGAAATGTTAGGCCATTTTAAATTAGTAGTAGCACTTGAAATAGTACAATGATGTACTCCACACAGATTGGTATAGAAATACCTAATTTTTAAACTAGTCTTAGATTTTTTAATACTCAATTCTGTTCCCTAGTTTCTCTACTTGCCATACAAAAAAATAAGTATTTACATAAATTACTTAACACCAACATTAACTTTTGGAGTAAAACATGAACTAATATAAAGATGTCTATCAAGGACACTACAATCAATTTTCTCCTGAGTTAGAAAAAAATTCTATATATCTGAGAAGGGGTTTTTGAACTAAATTAATTAAACTTATATAAAGCACCACTGAATCCTAAGAAATCTAATTTACTTTAAAGACTTTAATTTTTAAAGTAAGTATTTATTTTAAATACACTGGTAACATTGTGTGAGGATTAAGGGTTTGAACCAACAGGCC
Organism: Phataginus tricuspis; assembly: GCA_029783875.1. Taxonomy (NCBI): domain Eukaryota; kingdom Metazoa; phylum Chordata; class Mammalia; order Pholidota; family Manidae; genus Phataginus; species Phataginus tricuspis. The sequence continues at coordinate 54,644,680 of JAQQAC010020896.1, read as the reverse complement.
TTTTTTGGTTTGTTGTTTGCAGACCCTGCAGCATACACAAAATTTTGGAAAAATATGTATCATATCATTAATAGTAACTATCTATGACAGGAAGAGAAAGACAATAATTTTCATTTTATAAGAGTATTACCGTAATACATAATGTCTGTATTTTGTAATTAGTATGTATTAATTTGTTATTAATTTGAATAAGACACATCACCACATTTGCTTATTTATATTTATTTTTCAAAGTGATAAAAGTTACGAGGCAGTGGGAAGTTTCTATGCAAAAAACTCTGGAGTTCTCTTATACATTCTTTAAAAACACAAGGAATTATTTACGTAGAATTCCCCAAAACTGTAATTATAATTAAATTAAAGAAATCTGCAATGCCCTAATGTTTTAAATCATGGAGCCATGATATTAATGAGGAATGTGTAGAATATCTTAATTATTCAATATTTCCTGATATTTTAAATAAGATGTCAATAAATATCAATTGTATGACTTTTCATTATCAAACTAAGCTCTGAAGTTGAAAGTTATTAATTTTAACATTTTTTTGACACAGTTCTTTGTACTTTTACATTTACTCATGATTTTTAACAAATAATGTCTTAATTAAAACTATCTACTCACCTTTCATTTCAGCCGATACATTCATAAATGTTAATTTTTGCTTTATTTCTGTATTACACAGGGTATGTCTAAATTAATTATACAGATATTCATTAACACAGAATTTTTTGATGTTTCCATGGTAAATGGAAATTCAAAATTAAAATACTGTCTCCTAGTCCAGGAAGAAAAAAAAACAGCAAATGAAACAAATGATTCAACTATGAGAGATTATTTGATGTTCTTGGTGAGGTTTTTAGTGAAACTTTTCTCGGCGCTGTGTTCTGCCTTTTAGTAGTAATACTTTTTTAGAGATAGAATTCTGTCTAAATATTCTTATTCATGCATATTTTCTCAGTCTAATGATTTTTAAAGCTCCACAATATTTACTAGGAACCTATATTGCCTATTCTACAGCGAATGGTACATATTATGAATAAGAATTACTTCTACTGCTAACCCTTCACTTTGGTTATGTTTATGCTTTCCACCTGCCCCCAAGAGAACATCGTTTAATTTTAAGAGTACTTTTGGACATGTCAATAATGAAAAGGCTTGAAATTCATTCTAATAATATGGTATCTAAAAAATTACCTTCTCCTAAATGCTTCCAGATGTGTCTTCAGCATAAGGAGTCCTCTTTCTATTACAGTGAGACTGGAGTGTGATTCCTGTTCAAGACTGCTAGAAGCTATCATAAGACTCTCCATACACTTACTAATAAATTCTTGCTCCTTCTCCAAACCCGTTTTACCTAAAAATCAGATGTTTAGACATGTATATCAATCTTATATTCTTGTTTAACTACATTAAAGACAACGAATTGTAACTAATAAAATCCTCCCATAAAAAATTATCCATTAGACAACACTTCAAATCACTCACCATTAATATAATAGGAATTAATATATTGGATAGCTGCTCGACTGACATCACCAGATTGTGCTCTTAAAGCAATGCCCCAAAATTGGTCCATACCACAAAGCTAAAAAAGAAAATTATGACATTTATATATATTTTTAAATATATATTTTACAGATATAAATATTACTATTTGTTGAACAATGTAAATGATTAGAAGACTAAAGTAACATTTAAAAGTCATACAATATCAAAGTTTTAATATCCTATAAAGTATTTAAAGGACAATTCCTATTAAAGAATTATTAAATAATAAAAAAGATAAAAGCCTTGGAAACTTCCTCAGTTACTGATATATACCTGGTATTCACATAAAATTATGAATAAAGGCTAACCCAAGTTGATGCTTAAATTTATGACGTTAACTATCAGATGACAAAGAAAATGTTTTCACCAAAACCTCAGAAAAAGCAAACTTAAACTTCTCCAAAGTTGGGCAGGGTAAACAAAGATATTTTTCTGATAGGTTACTGAATAGCCTTAGTGTTCGTAACATCTTGAAAAGCAGTATCACCTCAAAATTGGAGCATGACTACCTCCTAGGCAAATTAGATCTGTCTGGCTGTCTGAAATTAACAAACTGACAGTTATAGGATGAAAAACAAAAGAAAACCCTCTATTCAAACAAGGGAAGAAGGTAGTAGGAAAACATTATGAAAGCATTCTAGATACAATTAAAGTTACTCTTTACCACATAGATTAACATCAGTTTTCCCTACCTTTCTCCTTGTAACACAACTCCAACTTCTGAAGAAAATTAACGAAAAATGAGCAGACACTACATAAGTCAAAGCTATCATTGATAAGCAGATACTCATAAGTCAAAGCAATCATTGACAAACTGGAATGCCCAATGAGGAAGACTTCCAAATTATAGTTTGTGTTAGGAGAGTCTAGGAATAATACATTGAACAAAACCAAGAGGCCCCCCCAAGTAGGCAAATGCAACCCTAAGCCAGAGAGAGAGAAGACTAACTATTTGTAAGAATCTTCATGTAATGAACTGTTTGTCATGACTCATGGTCAGAAATGATTTATGTAGACTCCATTCTAGAACAGAGGATACAAATAGGAACTCTGGAGCTGCCCAAGAGCAACTAACAGGTTGGCCAAAACAAATGGCATAAAAACCATGTTTTACACAAATCAACTTTCTACTTGACAAAGCTACTTGATTATATTTACCTGGGAGCTTTTAGGGGACAAAAAGAATACTCAGACAGCCTATTCTCTATTAACCAAGGAAGAAGTAAATTTTCATTAAACACAACCAAGATTATCTTTGGTAATGCAGTATCAACAAATTTACTTTTCACAGCTTCTTAAAACCAAAATATAAAGCTTTTTAAAGCCTAAGAATAAAAGTCTTCATAGTTAATTCAGTGCTTGGCAGACTATATATAATTCAGTAACCTAATGTGGGGAAATAAAGAAAAATTCTACAAACTGATGTAATGAAATGACAAGTCTGAATCCATACCTCAGAGTTTGAGCCACCATCATAGGCACTGGTAGCCAATCGAGCCAAGTTACAGAGATGTTGAAACAGGTTTAAGCCAGTCATGCTAATCGTTTCAGGTTTTAACTGGGGCATCTTAAAAAAAAAATTTTTCAAGTTTGCTTAGTGTGATAATTAAGCTAAGATTTTATTGAATTTAACTTAACAGATTTAAGTTAACAAAATTTTATTGAAAACATTATAGATAAAAATGTATCAGCTCAGATTTTTGGTGATGATTTCAAAAATCAAATAACAATTTAGTGAAAAATGTTTTCAGGTCATAATTGAAACCTGTCTGATCCATATTTCTATTTTTAAGATATACACAGACTCAAATTAGAGGAAATGAATAAAAAATGTTGTCATTCATTATATACCTATACCATACACATTTATAAGATGTGTAGCTCTGTGTATAGCTCATGTATAGATCAGGGATTGAAATTTAGATACCTAAAAGTGTATTTGTAGATTTGCCTTGATTCAATTAAGTGATTTAGGTATATGTACCAAAACTCAGATAATGTGAGAGTTCAGTCTTTATACTCTCAAAAATAAAAACTTTCTTGCTTTATTATGATTGATGCCTCAAAAGTCAAGTAGAAAATTACCAAACTAACTGTGGCATCTGATAACAACAAAATTTGGATATAAAAATGTTTTTCAGTAGCATGCCAGCACTTCCTAAATATGACTTTCCAAGAACCCACAAAAAATCTGGACATTGGCTTATATCTGCCAGAAGATGAGCTAAAATCACATTTAACTAAGGAAGAGAGTTACAGAATAAAGCTCTCATGCTACTGCATATGGGCACCATGTTTGAAAAATGAACTACAATGTTATTAATGATTAAGAAAAAACGAACACCAAAAGCCCCACACTTATTAGTGTTTACATGAAGAGCTATTCTAATTACTGTTATTTTAAGTACTTTAGCTAAGTAACAAAACATTTTTGTATATATAAACTGTTCATTTAGATACAAACATAGTAGAGGACAAAATTAAAGCAAAATCTAGTGGCAAAACTATATAAGGATTGCTAAAAAAGAGCACATTTGTCTATTTTTTAAAACTGTCAAGAAGAAAAATGAACATTACAGTTTACATTCAAGAGATAAAAAGGAAATATGGAAAAACAATATAAACAATAAAACTGTCAAGAAATAAAATTACCTTCTCCAGGAAAAGATGTTTGTAGGTTTCCATTCCCATAGCATGTTGATCTTTACTTCGAACTTGATTCAAAAACCAATGAAGTGCATCATCATAACACTCAGAATCTTCTACTAAACAATGCCATAAAATGTCGACTTGCTCTAAACTTAACCCTAGATGAATATTACAAATTTTGAATCACAGTATATACAACATTTTGGTCCTAATTCAATGTATTAGAAGCACCAACATATCTAGAAATATAAAGGAGGTATTTGATTCCATCTTATAAAAATTATTTTGTGGGAGATTTCATAAAATTTATGCTTTCAAAATGTAGTTAAATATAATTCATGTATAAATTACTTAAAAACACCAAACTTATACTGTTTCCTAGAAGATTTACTTGGTCGGGAAAATCATTCTACTTAAAATATGAACACTCTGTATCACAGTAAACAGGACAAAGGGGAGGTAAAACTCAAAGTTGCGGAGACAGTTCAAAGGTTGAAGGTTTAAAAATAGAGTATATAGCTTTCAAGACAGCGGCATGAGAAGTCAGATGGAGAGCTCCTCCCAAAACCATAAACAGTACAAAAATATAGTTAATTAATACAACTAAAACAGCAACAAGAAACCAGACTGTAAACTGAACCAGACTGTAAACTGACCTCACGAACAGAGCAGACCTCACAAAACAAGGTAACATACGAAAGCCTTAATCTGGCAAGACCCAAACCAATACCCCACCCCAGCTCTCCACTGGGAGGAAGAGAAACGGAGCGGGTGAGAGAGTGGAAGACTGGGACTGCTGAACACCTAGCCCTGGAGATCTGCTTTGTGAGCAGAATCCTATACTGTGTGGTGTCTGGACGTTGAGGAGCTCAGACAGGCGGAATGCTTGAGAAATTGATATTCCAGCCATTTGTGGAAGAGGGGACCCACACCCGGCCGCTTTGCGTCAGAGGAAAGGCAGGTAGCTAGAAAGGCTTCCTAGCAGTAAGAGGGCTACTGAAGGGGCAGGGATTGCACGGAGCTTGCTGTGCAGGAGAAGGGATAGCTGTACAAGGTTGTCTGGGCGCGCTCTGCCCAGCTAGTTGGGAACGTTGGGGAACATCAGGTGCTCCATCACCAGGCTGCCTACTCACCTCCGAGGCCACCCACTGTGACACACAAGCCTGCCGAGCCTTCATACTGGCCTGCAGGTACCTGATCACAAATGCACAGTCACTGTGCAGGCGTCAGGCCACGCAGAGGGAGGCCCCGCCTACAACAGCTAGAGACATAAAGCACAAAAGATTACACATGTGTGCTTGGCCCACTGGCTCTCACACTGGAGACAGGCACAACAGACGGGAATCAGGAAACACATCTTTCCTCACCCCAGGCACCACCGCGGCTCCCCTACAACTCCTAACCTCACTCTAAGGGCTGAGCAGCTCCACAGACAGGAGTTGCTGCGCACTAGTGGGCACAACACAGAAATATGAAACGACAAAAGAACATGGTTCAGACCAAAATCTCACAAACCCCAGAAAGACGGACAAATGAAGATGAACTCCACAATCTTCCTGAAAGAGAACTTAAAACAAAAATTATAAATATATTTTTGGAGGTACAGAAAAATATTCAAGAACTCAGGAACGAATTTAAGTTGGAGACTCAATCATTAAGAAATTCCGTATCTGAAATGAAAACACACAATGGAGGGATTTAAAAGAAGATTAGATGTAGTAGACGAGAGGGTAAATGGAATAGAAATTAGAGAAGATGAATACAAAGAAGCTGAGGCACAAAAGAAAAAAGGAGCACTAAGAATGGAAGAATATCGAGAGAACTGTGTGACCAATCCAAACGGAACAATATTCGCATTATAGGGGTAGCAGAAGAAGAGAGAGAAAAAGGGATAGAAAGTGTCATTGAGGAGGTTATTGTTGAAAACTTCCGCAATATGGGAAAGGAGATAGTCTCCCAAGCCATAGAGGTGGACAGATCTCCCAACACAAGGGATCCAAGGAAGACAACATCAAGACATATAATAATTAAAATGGCAAAGATCAGAATAAAGACAGACTTTTAAAAGCAGTTAGAGAGAGAAAAAACATCACATACAAAGGAAAATCCATCAGGCTATCATCAGACTTCTCAACAGAAACCTTACAGGCCAGAAGGAAGTGGCATGATATAATTAATGCAATGAAGCAGAAGGGCCTTGAACCAAGAATACTTTACCCGGCAAGGTTATCATTTAATTTGAAGGTGGGATTAAACAATTTTCAGATAAGCAAAAGCTGAGAAAATTTACCTCCCACAAACCACCTCTACAGTGCATTTTGGACCAAATCCTATACATGGAAGTATTCCAAAGGCTAAATAAACGTCACCTAAGGGAAGACAAAGAGTACATAATATGATTCCTAACATAAAAAGAATGGAGGAGGAAGAAGAAGGGGGGAAAAAAAAGAACCTTTAGGTTGTGTTTGTAATAGTATATGAAGTAAGTTAAATTAGACTGTTAGATAGTAAGGGAATTACCCTTGAACCTTTGGTAACCACGAATCTAAAGCCTCCAATGGATATAAGTACATACCTATCAATAATCACCCTAAATGTAAATGGTCTGAATGCACCAATCAAAAGACATAGAGTTACTGAATGGTTAAAAAACAAGACCCATCTATATGCTGCTTACAAGAGATTCACTTCAAACCCAAACACATACACAGACTGAAAGTGAAGGGATGGAAAAAGATATTTCATGCAACTAATAGTGAGAAAAACACAGGAGTTGGAGTACTTGTATCAGACAAAATAGACTTCAAAACACAGAAAGTCCTAAGAGACAAAGAAGGACATTACATAATGGATAAAGAAGTCAGTCCAACAAGAGGATACAACTATTATAAATATCTATGCACCCTACATATGTGAAACAAATACTAACAGAATTAAAGGGGAAAATAGAATGCAGTGTATACATTTTAGGAGACTTCAACACACCACTCACTCCAAAGGACAGATCAACAATACAGAAAATAAATTAAGAGACAGAGGAACCAAACAACATATTAGAACAGATGGACCTAACGGACATCTACAGAACACTCCATCCAAAAGCAACAGGATGCACATTCTTCTCAAGTGCACATGGAACATTTTCAAGAATAGATCATATACTAGGCCACAAAAAGAGCCTCAGTAAATTCAAAAAGATTGAAATTGTACCAACCAGCTTCTCAGATCACAAAGGTATGAAACTAGAAATAAATTACACAAAGAAAACGAAAAAGCCCACAAACACATAGAGGCTTGATAACATGCTCCTAAAGAATCAATGGATGAATGACCAAATAAAAACAGAGATCAAGCAATATACGGAGAGAAATGAAAACAGTAATTCAACACTGCAAAAATCTGAGGGATGCAGCGAAGGCCATGCTAAGAGGGAAATACATTGCAAAACAGGCCTACCTGAGGAAAGAAGAACAAGCCCAAATGAACAGTCTAAACTCACAATTAACGAAACTAGAAAAGGAAGAACAAAAAAGGTCCAAAGTAAGTAGAAGGAGGGACATAATTAAGATTAGAGCATAAATAAATAAAATTGAAAAGAATAAAACAACAGAAAGAATCAATGAAAGCAAGAGCTGGTTCTTCGAGAAAATAAAATAGATAAACCCTTAGACACACTTATCAAGTAAAAAAGAGAGTCTACACACATAAACAGAATCAGAAATGAGAAAGGAAAAATCACTACAAACACCACAGAAATACAAAGAATTCTGAGAGAATACTATGAAAAATTATATGGTAACAAACTGGATAACCTAGAAGAAATGGAAAACTGTCTAGAAAAATACAACCTTCCAAGGCTCACCCAGGAAGAAACAGAAAATCTGAATAGACCAAATACCAGCAAAGAAATTGAACTGGTAATAAAAAAACTACCGAAGAACAAAACCCCTGGACCTGAAGGTTTCACAGCTGAATTTTATCAAACATTTACTGAAGACCTAATACCCATCCTCATTAAAGTTTTCCAAAAAGTAGAAGAGGAGTGAATACTCCCAAACTCATTCTATGAAGCCAATATCACTCTAATACGAAAATCAGGCAAAGACACCACAAAAAAAGAAAATTACAAACCAATATCCCTGATGAACATAGATGCAAAAATACTCAACAAAATATTAGCAAACCGAATTCAAAAATACATCAAAAATATCATCCATCATGATCAACTGGGATTCAGCCCAGGGATGCAAGGATGGTACAACATTCGAAAATTCATCATCACCCACTACATCAACAAAAAGAAGGACAAAAACATATGATCATCTCCATAGACACTGAAAAAGCATTCAACAAAATTCAACATCCATTCCTGATAAAAACTCTCAACAAAACGGGTACAGAGGGCAAGTACCTCAACATAATAAACACCATATATGAAAAAACCACAGCTAACATTACACTTAACAGCAAGAAACTCAAAGTTTTCCTTTAAAATCGGGAACAAGACAAGGATGCCCACTCTCCCCACTTCTATTCAACATCGTTCTGGAGGTCCTAGCCACGGCAATCAGACAACACAAAGAAATAAAAGGCATCCAGATTGGCAAAGGAAGAACTCAAACTGTCTCTGTTTGCAGATGACATGATATTGTACATAAAAAACCCTAAAGAATCCACTCCAAAACTATTAGATCTAATATCTGAATTCAGCAAAGTTGCGGGATACAAAATTAATATACAGAAATATGTTGCATTCCTATACACTAATGATGAACTAGCAAAAAGAGAAATCAGGAAAACAATTCCATTCATAATCCATCTAAACGAATAAAATACCTAGGAATAAACCTAACCAAGGGATGAAAGACCTGTACCCTGAAAACTACAAGACACTCTTAAGAGAAATTAAAGAAGACACTAATAAATGGAAATTCATCCCATGCTCTTGGCTAGGAAGAATTAATATTGTCAAAATGACCATCCTGCCTAAAGCAATCTACAGATTCAATGCAAACCCTATCAAAATACCTACAGCATTCTTCAATGCGCTAGAGCAAAGGAATAGTTCTAAAATTCATATGGAACCACAAAAGGCCCCGAATAGCCAAAGAATTCCTGAGAAGGAAGAATAAAAATGGGGGGATTATGCTCCCCAACTTCAAGCTCTACTACAAAGCCACAATAATCAAGACAATTTGGTACTGGCACAAGAACAGAACCATAGACCAATGGAACAGACTAGAGAGCCCTGATATAATCCCAACCACATATGGTCAATTAGTATATGATAAAGGAGCCATGGACATAAAATGGGGAAATGACAGCCTCTTCAACAACTGGTGTGGCAAAACTGGGCAGCTACATGAAAGAGAATGAAACTGTATTGTTGTTTAACCCCATACACAAAAGTAAACTCAAAATGGATCAAAGACCTGAATGTAAACCATGAAACCATAAAACTCTCAGAAGACAACATAGGCAAAAATATCCTGAATATAAGCATGAGCAACTTCTTCCTGAATGCATCTCCTCACACAAAGGAAACAAAAGCAAAAATGAACAAGTGGGACTATATCAAACTAAAAAGCTTCTGTACAGGAAAGGATACCATCAGTAGAACAAAAAGATATCCTGCAGTATGGGAGAATATATTCATAAATGACATATTCAATAAGGGGTCAACATCCAAATTATATAAAAAGCTCACATACCCCAACAAACAAAAAGCAAATTAGCCAATTAAAAAATGGGCAGAGGAATTGAACAGACACTTTTCCAAAGAAGAAATTCAGATGGCCAACAGGCACATGAAAAGATTCTCCACATCATCAGTCATCAGAGAAATGCAAATTAAAACCACAATGAGATATCACCTCACACCAGTTAGGATGGCCTCCATCCAGAAGACAAAACAACAACAAATGCTGGCAAGGATGTGAAGAAAGGGGAACCTTCCTACACTGCTGGTGGGAATGTAAATTAGTACAACCATCGTGGAAAGAAGTATGGAGGTTCCTCAAAAAACTCAAAATAGAAATATCATTTGACCCAGGAATTTCACTCCTAGGAATTTACCCTAAGAATGCACAATCTCAGTTTGAAAAAGACATATGTACCCCTATGTTTATTGCAGCATTATTTACAATAGCCAAGAAATGGAAGCAACCTAAGTGTCCATCAGTAGATGAATGGAAGAGGTGGTACATATACACAATGGAATATTATTCAGCCATAAGAAGAAAACATGTAATTGTAGGTTAATGATACTAAAATAAAATAAATTGTAAAAAAAAAAAAAAAGAAGAAGAAGAAGAAAACAAATCCTACCATTTGCAACAACATGGATGGACCTAGAGGGTATTATGCTCAGTGAAATAAACCAGGTGGAGAAAGACAGTATCAAATGATTTCCCTCATCTGTGGAGTGTAAGAACAAAGAAAAACTGAAGAAACAAAACAGCAGCAGACTCACAGAACCCAAGAATAGACTAAAACTTACCAAAGGGAAAGGGACTGGGGAAGATGGGTGGGAAGGGAGGGATAATGGTGAGAAAAGGCTATTACAAGTCACACACATAATGTAGCGGGGGTGGGGATGGGGGGTGGGGCATGGGGAAGGCAGTATAACACAGAGAAGACAAGTAGTGATTCTGTAACATCCTACTACACTGATGGAAAGTGACTGCAATGGGGTATGTGGTGGGGACTTAATAATAGGGGGAGTCTAGTGTTGCACATGTAATTGTATATTAATAATAGCAAAAAAAAAAAGAAGAAATTCACAAAGTAAAATAAATTTTTCAAGTCTAAATGAAAAAAAAATAGAGTATACTATGTTCAAAGCTTATTCAATATACACAGGAGATAAACAATAAATGACAAAAAGTATTATGTTTGGAACCTATGATAAAAAAAAAAAGAATACATAGGCTGAATAAAAGAAAAGGCAATTGGTTGCCTAAACAGGGAAGAGCAACACATCAGGAGATACAATTAGCTGGGAAGCCGATGTAATGAGATGAAATTTGTACCGTACTCTGATCCACATATTAAATAATTCCACAGTATGACAGAAGGAAGTCACAGTAACTATTCAGAACCAAAGAGAGGGCACCACAGGCAACCAAAAGTCTGAATACAGATAAATGAGCAACCAAAAAAGGGGCAGTATACAAGCATTACAGTGATTTCTAAAGTATATCACAAGGATAAAGTATATCCCCTAAGTTGGGGGCTATTCCCTAAAATCAGAAGGGAAATTAAAGTATACTAAGCAATCTCTCTCTTTCCTGGGAAAAGTAGTTGAGATCAAGAATATGGAAAAACACCTAAGAAAATATTTACCTGAAAAAATATACTATCAGCTTCTCACACAAATGAGTCAATGCATAGATAATTTCTTCTAAGAAGAACTTGTACCTCTGAAAGCCAACACAAAAAAAAACACTAGAAACAACCATTAATATACATTATGAATAAGCATAGTAATTAAGAAGAGGGAAAAAAAGTGAAAAAAATAGATGTGACCTAAAAAAAGAAAAAACGGCAAGTAGTAGTATAGTATCCAGATTATAGTAAACTACATGCTAAAACAGAATTGTATTCATAAATGGCTGAATCACCAATTCACATTTAACAGGAAATGTATAAGCTTTTGTTACTAAGTTTTGAAAAGAATATAGCTATTGGTATATTGAAAATCAGTTATCAACTTATCGAATATAACTTTAGGGTAATGATTATTATACCTGACAAATTTTGATGTGGGAAAAGCCAAGTTTTCAATTTGACTCTGATGTGGGAAACGTGAAGTTTTCAATTTGACTCTATCTGGACAGTAGCTACTGTTAGGCTTATCCACAAGGAAGATTTACTGTGCTCACTGAAATGGGAGCAGCAAAATCATTCTTTCATTATTCAAAATAGGTAAGAATAGTAAACACTGGGAGAGGATTAAAGATGGCGGCATGAGAGGTAAGACAGAGGCCTCCTCCAAAAACCACATATAATATGGAAATATAAATAATACAACTATTCCTGAAAGAGCAACAAGAAAGAAGGCTGTGCCAGACAGCATACACCTAGAGAAAAGAACAGAACTCACGGAACAGGGTAATGTACCAAAGCTGTGATCTGGCAGGACTGAAACCTTTCCCCCAACCCAGCTCACCGGCAGGAGGAAAAGAAATGGAGCAGGGAGGGAGTAGAGGCATGGGACTGCTGAACACCTAGCCCTGGAGATCTGCTTTGGGAGCATAAACCTACATTGCATGGTGCTCTGGTGATTAGTGGGGTTGAAAAGCTAAGACAGGCAGAATACCTGGAGAGACTGAGATTCCAGTCGCTTGTGGAAAATAGGGATCCATATACAGCTGCTCTGGGACAAAAGAAAGGTGGGCAGTCTGAGAAGACTTCCTAAGAGGAAGAGGGCTGCTAAAGGGGCAAGGATTGCATGAAGCTTACTGCTCAGGAGAAAGGACAGGTACACAAAATTGTCTGGGCTCACTGTGCCCAGCAGGTTGGGAACTTTCAGGAGCTTCAGGTGGTCCATCTCACTGGCAAGATATGCAGCTCCAAGGCCTGGCACTGTGATACGCAGCTGGCTGCACCTTTCTCCCGGCCAGGCTGCACCTGGCTCACAATCCAGCAGGCCCTGCCCTGGCATCAGGCCAGCCAGAGGGAAGGCCTGCCTTCAGCAGCAACAAACGTAAAGCATGGAGACTTACTCCTGTGTGTTCGGCCCACTAGTTCAGGCAGTGGAGACAGGCATAACAGCCGGGAGCACAAAACACTTCTATCCTCACCCCCAGGCACCAGCACCTCTCCCCTGCAAACCACGACATAGCTCCAGAGGCTGAACAGCTCCAGATAGTAGAGCTTCTGGGCACTGGAGGGTGCCACACACAAATATGAAATGTCAAAGGAACCTGGTTGAAACCAAACCGACAAACACCAGAAAAAGGATGAAGTGAAATTGAACTCATCAATCTTACTGAAAGAGATTTCAAAATAAAAATCATAAACATGCTATTGGAGGTACAGAAAAATATTCAAGAACTCGAGAAAGAATTTAGGACAGAGATCCAATCATTACGGAATACAATGGAGGGTTGTAAAAGCACACTGGACACACTGGAGGAGACTATAAATGAAATAGTAATTAGAGCAGAGGAATACAAAGCTAAGGCACAGAAAGATAAAAGGATCTCTAGGAATGAAAGAATATTGAGAGAACTGTGTGACCGATCCAAACGGAACATTATTCGTATTATAGAGCTACCAGAAGAAGAAGAGAGAGGAAAAGGGATAGAAAGTGTCATTGAGGAGGTAATTGGTGAAAACTTCCCCAATCTGGGAAATGAGATAGTCTCTCAGGCCATGGAGGTGCATGGATCTCCCAACACAAAGGAACAAGAAAGACAACACTAAGACATATAATACTTACAAGGGCAAAGATCAAGGGTAAGGACAGACTATTAAAAGCAGCCAGAGAGAGAAAAAAGATCACATACACAGGAAAACCCATCAGGCTATCATCAGACTTCTCAGCAGAAACTTTACAGGCCAGAAGGGAGTGGCATGATATATTTAATGCAATGAAGCAGAAGGGCCTTGAACCAAGAATACTCTACCCAGCGATGTTATTTAAATTTGAAGGAGGGATTAAACAATTCCCAGATGAGCAAAAGCTGAGAGGATTTACCTCCCTCAAACCATCTCCACAGTGTATTTTGGAGGGACTGCTCTACATGAAAGTGTTCCTAAGGCTAAATAGCTGTCACCAGAGGTAATAAAAAAAAAAACAGTAAAGAAACTAGAACATTTAATTACTAAGCAAATACAAAATTAAAGCAACTACCCCCAAAGTCTGTCAAGGGATAGACAAAGAGTACAGAATATGATACCTAATATATACAGAATGGAGGAGGAAGAAAAAGGGGGAGAAAAAAAAAAAGAACCTTTAGATTCTGTTCGTAATAGCATACGAAGTGAGTTAAGTTAGACTCTTAGATAGTAAGGAAGTTACCCTTGACCCTTTGATAACCACGAATGTAAAGCCTGCAATGGCCATAAGTACATACCTACGGATAATCACCCTAAATGTAAATGGCCTGAATGCACCAATCAAAAGACAGAGAGTCACTGAATGGATAAAAAAACAAGATCTGTCTATGACTCCTATAAGAGACTCACTTCAAACCAAAGACATACACACACTAAAAGTGAAGGGATGGGAAAAGATATTTCATGCAACTAATAGGGAGAAAAAGGAGTTGCAGTACTTGTATCAGACAAAATAGACTTCAAAACAAAGAAAGTCATAAAAGACAAAGAAGGACATTACATAATGATAAAGGAGTCAGTCCAGCAATAGGATATACCCAATATAAATATCTACGTAAGCAACATAGGAGCACCAACATATGTGAAACAAATACTAACAGAATTAAAAGGGGAAATAGAATGCATTGCATTCATCTTAGGAGACTTCAACACACCACTCACTCCAAAGGACAGCTCAACCAGACAGAAAATAAGAGACAGAGGCACTGAACAACACAACACAACAGATGGACCTAACAGACATCTACAGAACTCTACGCCCAAAAGCACCAGAATACACATTCTTCTCAAGTGCACAAGGAACATTTTCAAGAATAGATCATATACTAGGCCACAGAAAGAGCCACAGTAAATTAAAAAAGACTGAAATTGTACCAACCAGCTTCTCAGACCACAAAAGAAAGAAACTAGAAATAAATTACATGAAGTTAACAAAAAATCCCATGAACACATGGATGCTTAACAACCTAAATAACCAATGGATCAGTGAACAAATAAAAACAGAGATAAAGCGATACATGGAGACAAATGTCAACAATAATTCAACACTGCAAAATCTGTGGTATGCAGTGAAGGTCATGCTAAGAGAGAAGTATACTGCAGTACAGGCCTACCTCAGGAAAGAAGAGCAATCCCATATGAACAGTCTAAACTCACAATTACCAAAACTAGAAAAAGAAGAACAAATGAGGTCCAAAATCAGTAGAATGAAGGACATAATAAAGATTAAAGCAGAAATAAATAAAATCGAGAAGAATAAAACAATACAAAGAATCAATGAAAGCAGAGGCTGGTTCTTTGAGAAAATAAACAAAACAGATAAACCCCTAGCTGGACTTATCAAGAAAAAAACAGAGTCTACACACATAAACAATCAGAAATGAGAAAGCAAAAATAACCACGGACACCACAGAAATACAAAGAATTATTAGAGAATACTATGAAAAATTATATGCTAATGAACTGGATAACCTAGAAGAAATGGACAACTTTTTAGAAAAATACAACTTTCCAATGCTGACCCAGAAAGAAACAGAAAATCTGCACAGACCAATTACCAGCAACGAAATGGAATTGGTAATCAAAAAAACTACGTAAGAACAAAATCCCTGGACCAGATGGCTTCACCACTGAATGTTATCAAACATTTAGCAAAGACCTAATACCTGTCCTCCTTAAAGCTTTCCAAAGAGTAGAAGAGGAGGGAATACTTCCAAACTCTATCTATGAGGCAAGCATCACATTAATACCAAAATCAGGCAAAGACACCACAAAAAAAAGAAAATTACAGACCAATATCCCCGATGAACACAGATGCAAAAATACTCAACAAAATATTAGCAAACTGAATTCAAAAATATATCAAACAGATAATCCATCATGATCTAGTAGGATTTATTCGAGGGATGCAAAAATTGTGCAATATTGGAAAATCCATCAACATCATCCACCACATCAAAAAAAAGAACAAAAACCACACGATCATCTCCGTAGATGCTGAAAAAGCATTCAACAAAATTCAACATCCATGATAAAAACTCACAACAAAATGTGTATAGAGGGCAAGTACCTCAACAAAATAAAGGCCATATATGACAAACCCACAGCCAACATTACACTTAACAGCGAGAAGCTGAAAGCTTTTCCTTTAAGATCAGGAAGAAGACAAGGGTGCCCACTCTCTCCATTTTATTCAACATAGTTTAGGCGCTCCTCGCCACGGCAATCAGACAATATAAAGAAATTAAAGGCATCCAGATTGGTAAGCAAGAAGTTAAACTGTCACTGTTTGCAGATGACATGACATTGTACATAAAAACCCTAAAGAATCCACTCCAAAACTACTAGATCTAATATCTGAATTCAGCAAAGTTGCAGGATACAAAATTAATATATAGAAATCTTTTGCATTCCTATACGCTAAGAATGAACTAGCAGAAAGAGAAATCGGGAAAACAATTCCATTCACAATTGCATGAAAAATAATAAAATACCTAGGAATAAACCTAACCACGAAGTAAAAGACCTATGCTCTGAAAACTACAAGACACTCATGAGAGAAATTAAATATACCAATAAATAGAAATACATCCCTTGCTCATGGATAGGAAGAATTAATATTGTGAAAATGACCATCCTGCCTAAAGCAATCTACAGATTCAATGAAATCCCTATCAAAATACCAAAGCATTCTTCAATGAACTACAGAAAATCGTTCTAAAATTTATATGGAACCACAAAAGACCCCAAATAGCCAAAGCAATCCTGAGAAGGAAGAATAAAGCTGGAGGGATTACACTCCCTGACTTCAAGCTCTTCTACAAGCAAGAGTAATCAAGACAATTCAGTACTGGCACAAGAACAGACCCACAGACCAGTGGATGGAACAGAATGGAGATCCCAAATATAAACCCAAGCATATATGGTTAATTAACATACGATAAAGGAGCTATGGACATACAATGGGGAAATGACAGTCTCTTCTACAGCTGGTGTTGCCAAAACTGGAGAGTTACATGCAAGAAAATGAAACTCAATTATTGTCTATCCCCATACACAAAAGTAAACTCAAAATGGATCACAGACCTGAATGTAAGTCATGAAACCATAAAACTCTTAGAAGACAACACAGGCAAAATTTTCTAAATATAAACATGACCAACTCTTTCCTGAACTCATCTCCTCAGGCAAGGGCAACAAAAGCAAAGTGAACACATGGGACTACATCATGCTAAAAAGCTTCTGTACAGCAAAGGACACCATCAGCTAAACAAAAAGGCATCCTTCAGTATGGGAGAATATATTTGTAAATGACATATCTGACAAGGGGTTAACATCCAAAATATATAAAGAACTCAAACGCCTCAACACCCAAAAGGCAAATAACCCAATTAAAAAAAGGGCGGAGGATATGAACAGACAATTCTCCAAAGAAGAAACTCAGATGGCCAAAAGGCACATGAAAAGATGTGCCACATCACTAATTATCAGGGAAATGCAAATTTCAAGCACAATGAGGTATCACCTTACTCCAGTGAGGATGGCCAACATCCAAAATCAAGCAACAAATGCTGGCGAGGATGCGGAGAAAGGGGAACCCTCCTACACTGCTGGTGGGAATGCAAAGGAGTTCAACCATTGTGGAAAGTAGTATGGAGGTTCCTCAAAAAACTAAAAATAAAAATACCATTTGACCTGCGAATTCCACTGCTAGGAATTTACCCAAAGAATACAACTTCTCAGATTCAAAAAGACATATGCACCCCTATGTTTATTGCAACACTTTTTACAGTAGCCAAGATAAGGAAGCAAACTAAGTGTCCATCAGTAGATGAATGGATAAAGATGATGTGGTACATATACATAACGGAATATTATTCAGGCATAAGAAAGAAACAAATCCTACCATTTGCAACAACATGGATGGAGCTAGAGGATATTATACTCAGTGAAATAAAACAAGCGGAGAAGGACAAGTACCAAATGATTTCCCTCATTTGTGGAGTATAACAAGGAAGCAAAACTGAAGAAACAAAAAAGCAGCAGACTCACAGACTCCAAGAAGTGATTAGCAGTCACCAAAGGGGAAGGGGGCAGCGTTTGGAAATGGAGGGAGAAGGGGATTGAGGGGTATTATGATTGGCACACATGGTGTGGGTGGGATCATGGGGAAGACAGTGAAGCAGAGAGAAGGCAATTAGTCACTCTGTGGCATCTTACTACACTGATTGACAGTGACTGCAATGAGGTATGGGAGGGGACTCGATAATATGGGTGAATGTAGTTAACCACATTGTTTTTCATGTGTAACCTTCAGAAGAGCGTGTATCAATAATACCTTAATAATAAAAAAAAGAATAGTTAACATTGTCCTATGAGAATCATATCAAAACATGCAACTTAATGGTCATGTTAAAATATTTATACTGACAGTATTTGTTTTGGTTTGACTTCTCCATACATGAAAGTGTTCTTCTATATTATTTCTTGTATGGTTCAGTAATAATGGGTATGATAAATGACCTAACCTGAAACAGAAGTTCCCTGTCAAAAACAGATGCCTTCATTCTGAAATCTGTTGGTATCACAATGCTAGTGGCTTTTGTTACAAATAGCTTAACTTAAAGAAGAAACTATAGACTTAAACATTAAGATAAACACAGGATGTACCTCAAACACAGATACCGACTTAAAAGAGTGTTGATGACACCTCTCAGGCTAGCCAAGACACTCACCAGTTTGAATATATTAATCATAGCTAAAGAAAGAAAATGTTCTTCCAACAAACGAGGTTTGTTGACATGGACACACAAAAAAAGTGTGGAGAGTAAGACAACAGTCTCAAGAGAAAAGGAGCTCTGGCCAAAAGAAATCAGGCTTCCTCCTCTCTTACAAGAACATCTAGCATGTGGATTTGAATACGGTCTACACTCTGAATATACCAGACCAAGCTCTACTTTTTTGTTAAAGATTAACTGTTTATGAAATTGGTTTTGAGATTTAATCTAAACTTTAATTAAATTTTTAAAAAGTTAATCAATATAAAACTAACAACTTTATCACCTATGAAGCCAAGCAATTTTGGATAAGATTAGCCCCAATAATAATATGTAAGAAGTGGCTGTTTACAAATGTGGTAAGAATATTTTATAAGCAATGGTAAGAAGAGATATAGTAACCCAAACAATATGTTCTCCTATCCCAAATATTCTGTTTTTGAAATGAGTCGTTTATCCATTGAGAAAATGGAATTTTCAGAGTTTGAAGCAAGAATGTGTCAGTGTCATCTTCATATTGCCACACTTACTCAGAGGACATTCATATTAGGAATAATTTAATCACTTTTGAAATTTAAAGGCATCAGAACATTTAACTAGACTCTTGCAAGAATCAATAGAGATGTAAAAGCTGGTTAAAGTACTGATTAAAAAACTTACTGAAATGATCAGGTGATCCCAGAGTTGAAAACACACAAGTCAAGAACTGAAGTCGAACTTGAACTTCGGCACTATGGCTGTACCTATATTTTTTTAAATAATTAAGATAATTAACTTAAATATTCTAGTTTTTAGTTAGTTTTAAAGATTCAATGGCTCTTATCTTAAATTATACCATTTTAAGAACACAATTATTAAGTATTTTAATTACATAATTTTAATTACACAAAGTAGTCATAAAGTGAAATGTTACATTTCAGATTTGTTATTTAATAAATTATAAACTTCTGCAAACTATGAGAGAACATGCTTTCAAATTAGAAGATGAGAAAGTACATAAGGACTCAACAGTGGAACCAAAGAAATATCATTTTGAAATTATGCACAAAGCACGTAAATTAGAAGTTAGCCAATTAAAAACTGCATCTCTTTCTAAAGACTGCATGCTTTATTATTGTCCTTCCCATTACAATAGTACATTCCCTAAGAAATGCTAACAAAACATCATTTTCCTAAATCTAGTACATCATAAGGAATACAGCTGACATAAAACTGGCATTTTTGAATGTTAAGTCAAATCTAAATTTTAATTCATGTGTACAAAATTCAATGGTTAATGTAAGAGTTGCTCTTTGCTTTGTAAGCTTAAGTAAGTGTCCACATGGTTCTCTGCAAATACAGCTTGTGGACATTTGCTAAGAAACAGCATTTTAAAAAGAAAGTGTTGGTCTGCGGGGGAGGAAGGGTAGGAGATGGGCCTGAAGAGGTGGACAACAGCCAAACTGTGGCCAGACTGAGTATCAGATGGAAGAGTTTGGTACTGCGCTGGATGGAGAAGGAAGTCACTGAAGTATATTGGGAAGTGATGGGGCTAGTAAACAGTTTTGCAGTTCAGAATTCCTTCAGCAACCCTGTGAGCTGTATATTGAACTATGTCTATTATATCACAAAAATTCTAATTCCCACAGGCACCCGAGCACCCAATCAATGACACTAAATCGATCATGAGTTCTTACCTCTATGTTACAAATCAAAAGACTGGTTGTGGATGGAATAGTGTGCCAAAAAAAGGAAGAAGCCAGTCTCAGACCTGATCTATATCCCATCTTGCAGAGAGTCAAAGAGCTTCAATTTCCTATAATCTTCAAGTACGTACAAATTTTAAAAGCTTCCTCAAATTAGCTAGTTTCAAAAATTACACTAGATCCACTGTAGAAGTTTAAAGTTAAGGTTTTCTAAAGACTGGGTTTGCTGGATATCCCTTTCCTGCTCTTTACCATCTTGTATTAATGTTAGCAAAGAAAAGGTGAATTTTTGCTTCATTATCATTGCAATGCCCTCTGTGAAGATGAACGTACATGTGGCAAAGTGGCTGGGGTGTGAAAGGGGAATACATTGATCAACTCACAAACTAGAATGCTATCCAGATAAATTTAAAGAACAGTTTGTAACAGCTTATCATCCTTTACTAAAAGGACAGAGATTTTGTAGCAGAGACTTTGGTGTACAGGTTCAAATGCCAGTTCCATCATCTGTCAGTTCTGTGATTTTAAGTAAATTACTGCAGTTTTCTGAGCCTGAGTCTGGGGATTGTTGGTTACAGATTGTTGGTAAAAAGGGAATGAAGTCTCATCCTTTCCAAAATGCATTTATTTCCTGAATAATTCCTTCCCTGATACCTGCATCTTAAAGTGAGGATCCCATAACCCTAGAAGGCATGAATCTAAGCCCTTTGTTCTCCCTTCTTCAGCTTCCACAGTAGAGCCATTAGGTGGTCCACACTTCAAAGAACTCTGCTTTGTCAGGTTCCCACTAGCTGCTGAAATCACCAGCCAGGCAATTTCTTGGGATGAAAAATAAATATGATATTATTATACTGAGAACTTCTCATGGGTTTGTTGTCCATGGCTTCTGGCATTACAGAAAATATAAGACAAAATAATCTCCCCAAAGGCATGAAATGTTTTTTTAAATGCCTTAAAAGAAAAATTACTCTCTTTGTAGCCTCAATGTTGACACAGACAGGATTTTCTCTACAGGCCACTGGATTCAAGAAATACGTAGTATGTCCATTTAGGAAATGAAGTGTTACCTTTTATGCCACAAGAGTGTTTTTCTCCTAAGTGACAATCTTAGAACTTGCCTACTCTAATTCCTGCTGAACAAATAGAAGACAATGTGCCACAAACTCAAGAAGTCAGTATGCTTTAACAAAGAGTAACAAATGTACAACTCTGTTTTACAGCGTGAAGGAACAAGGGGCTCCCAAAACAGTCCACACAACTTCTCTCTTCTAAGGTTTTATGTTCCTAAGATGCCAGACAACAAGGCAGATGGGGTAAATTGTTAGGACACTGGCGTACATTAGGAAAGCATAAAACTCATCTCCAAGAGCACCACTCCACTATTTGTTTATCCTTTTTGCCACAGATTTTATGCTTATGTGAGGATCTGCCTCTAGTCCCACTAACAGAGTGGGCAAGTTCCCTGCAGCCAATGCTGCGAACCAAGTCTCAGACCCATGTTCATTTCTGGCACTTCATGTTCAACTTCCTCTTTTTAAGGATGATTCATCTATGCCTTCTACTCTCTCTTAAGCCTCCCATCCCTGCTTTTCAAGCCCACAGGCTTGTGTCTGTAGGGGGAGCTCTTTTGTAACTTAGTGTTTATTTCTCCATTGCAGGAAATTTGAATTCTCTGCCTCCTAAAAGTGCTGAAGATGTTGGTCATGTGCAGTATTGTTTCTACTCCTTGTTGATCTTATGGTTTTCATAAAGGATGTAAAGAGATACTCCATCGGGTGACCATAAATACCCTCAACCTCTGCTTCAAGAAGAGAAATTAAAGGAGGACATACACTATGAAGAACACTTTGAATTTTAACAGGATTTAAAGAGAATGCATCTTGTGTAGAGGTAACTTTGTAAGCAAATAGAATAATAAATATAAGGAAATTATCTCAAATAATTTGATAGACTTGTAGAATAGGATGTCTTAAAAAAGCATTGAACAGTAAAACAGTAAAGGTTGGTTAACTTTAGATTTTCAAGGGTTCAGAATAATAGGAGGATGAAGAAATTACAATTTATTTTTTTATGCAGAAAAAATCTAAATGGGGGTAAGAGGTAAGTTTCTTTTGTTTTGTTTTTTTACCATAGTTTGTTTTAGCAAGGTAACTACAATTTACAGATAATCTACTATGTGCCAGGTGAACTTACTAAATTATTTCACTTAATCCTCACAAAAGCTCATGGTAAATAACTAATTTATTAGAGAGGTAAATAACTGAAATAAGGTCAAAACAACAGATTCATAATCTAAATTCAGATGTGTATGATTCTCAAGACATATGCTTTCCACCAATACCATACAGCCTTCCTAATTTAGTAACAATAAGAAATTAACTGGCTTGGGTGAGACTAAGGCAAGAGGACTGATCCAAAGGCTGGAACAGTGTTTGTGGTAATGTTAACCTGTGAAAAGACATGGGATATATTTTAGCAGTAAGAAAACTAAAGATTGATGACAGTAAAATGTAGCACTTGAGAAAATTAAATAAATTGGACTGTTGCACTGTTTTTAAAATGTGTGCTTACCAAAGTAAATGAATTATAGAAACCCTAGTTCCACTATTTATAAAATGTGTGACCTTAGGCAAGTTACCTGTCATCTCATAGCTTAAATGTTCTCATTTTTAAAATGAGACTGCCTACCTCAAATTTGGTTGTTGAGTACCCTGAAGTTAATACTTAATACTTTAATGGTATCTGACATATAGTAAGTATCAAAGAACAATGGCTATTTTTATCATCATCATCGTCATTATTATTCATGTTTGGAAATAGAATGATACAAAAAAGGCCCCAAGTCTCCAAGTTTTAGGTGACTGGGAGGATGGAGGTACTCTGAAGAACACAGTAAAATAAGAGGAAAAATAAGTGAATTGGTTTTTGGAGATAAGTATGCCATCTATGTGGAAGTTTTCTAAGTGAACATTTTCTCAATAAATACTGTAGCTACTTCTTTTATTCACTGAAATGCTGGTACTGACACTGAGCTGGTTTCCCACAGTTGGACCCCAGTGCCCCCAACTGACTCACAAGCAAAAACCTGAATCTTAACATGTTTCCTTTCAGGCGAGCATCTCCCTACAAGAAGCTTTAAACACAGCTATGCCACTAACCAATTTCTATCAATTCTTATCCAAAGGCACTTCAGTAAATTCAGAGAATATTTTAAATGATGAAATGTTAACGAGTTACACCATCACAGTTTGTAAAGTTCCCATACAGGTCCAAAAGTTTCTAATACTAGTATTCAATTAAAACAAAGGAAAATGTTTTAAACTATGTTTAACATACTTAACTACGTGTTAAATACATTTGTTTGGAAATAAATATTTTAAAATTCTAGAATCAACACCCTACTATACAAGGACATTGATGATTTCTGAAAAAAACTGTTTATCTTTGATTCCTGAAAACAGTGACTTTTAAAACAATCAGTAGTGAAAGTAAACTAACCCTTCAAAAATTTTATAACCTGCATTTCCCTTAAGACTAAAATTACAAAAAATAACTTTATAGGATTCTTAAACTTAAAAAAGAGCCTTTCTCTTTAAAATTTTTACAACTGAAGTTTTCATTACATTTATGTACCATATCAAAGAAAAGAAGTAGGAATACTGAAAAATATCTTTTAGAGGAAAGACAATCAGCACTTAAACATAATTAACCTAGTTAAGGGATACTCACAGTGCATGTTTTTGTCTTCCTTCTCTTACAGCTTGAATATAGTAGACTAAATTATCAAAGAAAAGCTTCATCATGTTCAGTTCTTTTTCTGCCCACCTGGCCCAAATGAAATAAAAAATAATTTTAAAGGCATTGGGTAAGAGAAATAATTCTAGGCCAGGAAAAAAATATTTATCTAAAAAATCTGCAAATACAAAATCTTCCAATTATCAAAAACTTTCAAGTTCTACTTTTATTTGAATTGCAAAAAGATAAAAAGCAATATGCCTTAATTTGTAAGAAATTAAAGTATCATTATTTTTTTAGACTCAATCCCTGTGAAGGGGATAAAATCTCTGGCAGAATGATAATTATATATGATTAATATGAGTTAATTGTAGAAACAGTACAATACAGTCCATACAAGGATGGACTACATTGGTCAATATTTAGCAGAGTGCTCGACATATAGAGTACATAAAAACTTAATTGAATCAATCAGGTTTTTTTAACTATCAATAATTTGTGTTTTTTAAATATTAAAAAAAAATAAAACATTTGGGTATTCAGCTCCATAATAACCTACAAACACTAGAATAAAAAAAATTAATGATAAAAACAGAGATCCCAAGGTTCATTACTTCCATAACTAACAATGTATTTCACACACTTATTAGCAAAATATCTGCTAAAATGCATATAAATCCTAAACTTCCAAGATTTCTAATGTAATTTACATCATGTTTTTTGCTGTAGCCCTCTTTTCAAAATAAGTTAACTCTTGCCATGCCAATCACTCAATGAAGGTCAAGGAGTAGAAAGAAAACGTTAAGACTTAGGTTTGACACCCATTCCAACACACTTGCTGCAAGAATTTAGACAAGTAAGCTGACCTCCTGAAAGTCTGTATGCTGGGTTACCCCCAGATTTACTAAAAAAAAAATCAGGGATAACAATTTCCAGTTTTAAAATATGGGCCAACAGAGCTTAAGAGAAAATATATACCAAATTTTGAATGCTGCTGCACATAGTAGATTCACAACAAGTTTAAGTTTTTAACTCAATGCTGCCAACTAACCACAGGAGCTCAGAGTTAAGTGATACACTTGATGAGATTTAGGATACCAGTCTCATAATGAACTGCCGTTAACAATTTATTTACATTTAATTTAAGGAACAAGCTAAAAGTGTTTCAACTCAATATAGTTAGGTTCAGGTACTGAATATTCAGAGTTTGCACTTCTATAAAAAAATGTTAGCCTCTGTTCCTCCTTACGGATTAACCTCCTCAAATGGCTACAATATGTCAGCAACTTTCCCAAGTTAGCTACAAGTGAATTCCTTTAATACTTTAGAATATTGTAATTCAGTAATTTCAAAACTATGGGAAGAGTCAATGAAACAGGACTCCTGCAATTCTTGTACTTAAAGAATGCTAAATGCTTTCCTCCATCTTTCTGGTTTAGTATCTCAAGGACCTTCCTTACACTCCCAAATAGAACCATCACAAGAGTCATATTGTAATATTAACCAAAGATTACAAGATGGTTTTTGAAAAATAATAGAGATTCCAGTTAAAGACATCCCCTTTAAAAGAGCAATAAACAGCAAGGCTATATCTCAGAAGAGCAACTTCATCCTATTTAGAACTATAGTTTAGACTTCTAAGAATTTTTTAAATAATTCACTTGGAAAGCAAACAAGTACCCTTACCATCTATCAAATCTTAGATTTGAGAAGGAATTAGGTAAGTCATCCTACTTGACCTCACAATGAATCCTTCAATAGATCTAATATTTCCGAAAACATGTCTCTGAAATCTCTCCGAAAGCCTATTTAGAATATATCAAGTAACACATTCTTACAGATTAAATGAATTGTGACAGCCAACTTTCTTTAGAATATCGCCAAACAGATCAATTTCACATCAAAGTACTATCTTTAAAACAATTCTTTTTAACATTTATTAATCACAAATTTTCTATAAATGTAAAGGACTAATAGGGTAGTGCTAATATTATCCTTAACATGATGTAATGTCTAGAACCAATTCCTAGTAATGGGAAAAATTAAAAGCACGCTAAATTGTTTATTTTAGTGTGGATCTTTTTCAGGAGTTATTATGTCCAAATACACAAAAAATCTTTACTCTCAAATTAGAACATTAAGTGCTACAGTATTTTTCTCACACTTACAAGGAATACAAAAGTCAGATTTTCCTGCTGATAGGGATATAATCTCAAAGGGGCTAAATGGCAGAGATTGCATCTGAGAAATCTAAGAAAACATTTGAATCACACCAAATTCAAATCTTCCTTGTGCAGAAGAAAATCTAGTAATTTATTCAAAACCTTGTTTGATAACTATGACTTGAAAAAAAAAAAAACCTTTAAAATGAATACATTTGTGTCTTTTATTTACTTACATTGTAATCCAATGTGTATCATAACTGCTCCCAAACTGCTGAAAAGTACCAAATAGTTTTGGAAGAAGACGAAGTGAAATTACTACTGATCTGAAACAGTAAAAAGAGGTATTTACAGGAATAAAATAATTTTAACCACTATCAGTAATTCTAGCTTTTTACAGAAATTCAGCTATTTAAATACTTTAATGAAAAAAACATTTAAGGAACTTCACATAAAAATATAATTCCTATGCAAACATTAAAATTGTATTTCTAAAGTATAAATTTGTTTTATACATTGAGGCAAGAAATTCAAGTTTTAAATATCAAACCAAGACTTTTAAAGTAAAATACACTGTAATCTAAATATAAAAGAGCATTTAAAGGCAATTTTTTTTTCATGAAAGTATTCTTTAAAGAGTCATGAATGCTTCTGAAGATTTAATGAAGGAAAATAGAGAGCAGCAAGTAATCTAGAGCAGGGTTTCTCAAAATTTTATGTACACTTCATTCACTTGGAGGAATTTTATCAAAAATGGAAATTCTGATTCTGTGCATCTGAGGTGATTTTTGTATTTCTAACAAGCTCACAAGTGATACTCATGTACTGTTAGTTTGTGGGCCACATTCTGAGCAGCAATAATACAGAGAGCAGTTTTCAAAATATACAAATTACCACTTTTTTCCTCTCACTTAATATGATGTGCATCTAAGCTGAAAATCATTGCATTATGAGCCATGTTAATAATGGAAACACGCCTCAAGTGTGAAGAAGTAAAAAAAGGGATTAAGACATCACTCCAAAACCTCAAGTAGATCTGAGTTTGCCTATTTTCTGAAAGAAAGGGGTATAAGTATAGGGAAGAAAATGATAGACAAATCACAGAAGTCTTAGTAGACAAAAATACATGAGCCTTGGAAGAAACAGGACTAACTCTTATGTGGTACTGAATTTCTTTTCTTTTATTTTTTTTATGTTCAGGAGCCAAAACTGCTTCATCAAAGAATTTTCAGAGTAATGTTCCACCCTACCCACAGGTATGGTGTACAAGTCCCCTAAAAAGCAGCTCTTTTTGAGATTAGTACCAGATACCAGAATACAGGGTTGTACTTCTGAATGGGAAGGAAACAGTGGTGAACATTGAGTAGGAAAAATTAGATAGAAAACTTCTTGTTTCTAAAAAATACTTGTGCTACAAAGCACTGTTGAGATCTGTCCCCATTCCACTTACCAGTCTAACTGAATTTCTTTCCAATGTTCCTCTTTGCTATCCCTTATTTTGCTACCTCAGAGCCCTTGCTATTGCCTCTACTTGGAATGCTCTTTACCTAAATATCTATCTGCAAGATTCCCTTCCCTCACTTTAGTCAGGTTTCCTCAGCTGTTAACAGAAAGGATGACCTGACATTACATTAAATAATACCATTCCACTGCCCCCAGAAATGTTTTTATTCCTCTTGATTCATTTCCAATAATTTTTCTTCATTCACTATCACCTAATGAATGCTCCTTTATTTAATATGTCTAACACTAGAATGTGCTTGGTGAGCACAAAGACTGCCTTATTCATTAAAAATCCTTGCACATGGTACACACCAAATATATGTATTTGCCTAAATAATGAAAAGTAAAGAACTGAAAGCCAAGATTATCATGGAATGGAGGAAGACCAACAGTGTAAAACATTATATAACTGTCATGAAGAATGAGGACAGAAAAGAAATACTATCAAATGACAAAAACAAACGACTTGCTATTAGAATATTAGAGGATCAAACAGATTAAGGAGAACAAAGTGAAGTAACAGAGATTGTAAATGTCTAATATCCAGTAAATACAAAGCAAATATTCTTTAAATATTCTGAAACATTTAAAATATTAAGTGTATTCTTAAATATTAAAAAATTTTAACATTTTCAAACAAGTTGCACAGTTATGGTGCTTGGGAAATGGACCATGAAGGGTCAGGGGGGAAAATCAATTTCAGATTCTTTAACTAAAATCCTCTGTCAAAACTTCAGGGACATTAGCAGAGTTTTTCCTAAAAATTAAGACATAAAAAGCTAGAATATATATTAAATTTCACTTAAGGCTTTACAAGCATAAAATCAATAAAAGATACCACAAAGAAAAAAAGATACAGAAAATTTTCATCTAAAATCACAAAAGCAAATTTCAAAACTTGTTTGCCTAATGTGATTACAATATTTTTAAAATACAAACAAACATACCAAATATCATTTCCTTTAAGAACTATGGCAACTCATTATTGTGTGCAAGATTTTATATTTTATGAAAATCTATTAAATTATGTCTTTTGCAGTCAATGGTGTTAGGAGTCTAGATTGTTTAAATTTACTTGTCAATTTTCTACAATAACATATTTTCATTTTATAAAATGTAATTGCTGCTTGATATTAGAAAATAGGAAGCCAGGCACTGAGGGGATACTGGTTGAGTTGAATGGATAATGGCAAATTCATATAATAACTAAAAATAGTCATGTATCTTATCCTAAGAGGAATGATTTCTCCACATTTTAAACACTGGATTATCATGGAATGATTACATCTTGGATGACAAACATTTTTTTAAAGTTTTTCCTAAAAATCAGAAAATTTGCACATTTTTCTCCTTAAAAAAATTTAAATATAGAAGATACACATTTTAAGTGCTACAAATTTAAGAATACTTTATAAGAAATTAGTAAATGTAGATTCAAAGTGATCCCAAACAACAGGACATTTTATTCAAACTGATACATTTAAAAAGAAAAACGATATGAAGTACTGATTATGGGCTGAAAATCAGTAGTATATATAAAAAATGGGGAAGATAATTTGATGACAATAACAATTTATATTTCAAATGTTAAAGGAAATGTCACCCAATCTACCAACTTGTTCTACGTAAAATTACGTTGTAGAATTTTTCCTGGAACAACCATGAGTTACATAGACTACACTGACTTAACAACTTTTGCCCAAATAGTTTTAACTGCTTATATACTTAAAAAACTCAGTATAAAAAAGGGTTGTTATATTCAATCTTACATTCCAAAGATTCTTCCAAGAGTGAAAATTCCAAATACCAAAACACACAATCCCAGGCAACAGTGTTTAGGATAAAAAGGTTCAAGAATCCAGAGTAACAAGATGCTAATTAAGACTAAAGAAATAATGCTACTACCCTCAACTGCCTTTACTTGATTCTCAGGGTTTTTTGTTATAACCAGAAGCTTATTACTAGACAACAGTGTGTTGTTCCTATAAGAATTAACAATTTATGTTGCCTTAGTAGAAGGAACATGTTTGCTAGTGGTCTTCAAAGTCATGTTTGGATGATTTTTTTCCCTAATCCTTGGCTCCATATTTTAAGAAGACTAATATGTCCTACCAAAATGCTATTCAGTCATAAATGATAGTATATACCAAAAGTTGACATGAAATGCTGCATAGAATGCAGTCTTATGGAGGGAAAACAAAACAATATATATAGTATCATCCATATCTTAATTATATGAACACTTATGTAAACAGGATCCTTGACACAAGCAATTTTACTAAGGAAATCTTGTAGACAGTGGCAAAAACTTTGAACACATGAGTTAAAGTACCTATAATGGATCAAGAATGGCAAAAAACAGCATACTGGATAGGTTTCCAGAGTCTCAATTTAATTCTTAGGAGGCTACAGAATTTCAGGGGCCGCCTAGGCACAAGATGTAAACCTGTCATCTAGTAAACATAAAATACTGAAGGGACTGATTACAACCCAACCCTGTACTTCCACCCTACTCAACGGACAGCAGTCTTATCTCTTATCCCTTGGCAACAAACATCAAGCTGAAAAGTAATGGACTTTTCATTGTGGGAGCTACTGTGTCTCATGCTCTCACTTGTTAACAACATTCTGTAAACCAGTCTACCTAGGTGTTTCTGTGTGTGACTTTAAACTTCCTGCATTGTGAAAATATTATTATGTGCCTTACATAACAATCTGCCTAAGGCTAAATGTGCACAAGGCACTTGTTGTTTATCAGACAGACAGACTATGCAGGCATTTTTAAAAAGTATTTACAGTTACTCCATATAAATGGAAGGATTATGGGCAATTTATAGAAAACTTTATCTTTTTCAGATCTCTATGCTTCCTGACAAGTAATGAGTCCATATTACTGTTCAGAAAAGGCTAAGCTTGTTTTATAAAATAAACCGGAATATGACCAAGGGGTAAAAAAAATGCTGACAGGGATATAAGCCATGGCAAATGAGGAACTGGAAAGAAAATGAGAAAGCATAGAGAAAATAAAAAGAAACATAAAACCTCTATAAGTACATAAAAAAATTGACATCATAAAGAAGTAGACCTCTCTATTTTTTGTCAAATGTCAGGAAAATGGTAAATGAGTTAAGGTTGCAGTAGCCCATTTGTTTAGATAGAAGAACTCTCCTATCATTTTGAGTACACTTGGGTAACATTCTTTCCTTACTGTATGGCAAGCGCAGGGGACTAGGTTTGGAGAAAGGATCTGTGTATTTAGACCAAGAATCCTCAAAACACTGATGTCATTACTGACATTTTAGTCAGATAATTCTTTGTTGTGGGGGGTTGTCCTCTGCATTGAGGGATGTTTAGTAGCATCCCTGGACAATAGTAACACCTCCAAACCTGCTCATTAGTGGGAAAACAAAAATATCCTGGTTGACATTGTCTGGAGAAAAAAAATAACCCCCACTGAAAACAACTAGTTTACCAGGAAACATAGGCTAATTCGTTTTTAAATATGTCCAAAACGATTTTTTTTCAATATGCATAATAACTTCACTAAATTTAACTGGTATACACTGGACATGCTGCATTCCCAAGGTGAAAAATGCCACCATGCTCTAAGTATTGTCATATATGACTCATGTCATTCATAGTAAGACTAGCATGATATAGCAACCCTGTGAGGAGTAAAATTTGAGGGCAAAATGAATTTCAACATAATATTTATGTTTATTAGATATTCAATAAACCATTAAGTAACTATATTAGTGCACAGGGATTGTCTCAAAAAAAGTGAAAACTATTAATCATTTTAAAGTAGTTGGGGCTGGACAAATTAAAAATAAAATTCAGACTGACAGTTTTCCACACACATTTTTCCTTCTGTCCCTTTTAAATTTCCCTACTTATGAGAAATATATGCTGTGAAGAAAATGGAAAATAGAAAAGCATAAAGAAAAAATAACTCATTTTTCCCAGAAATAACCATTTTACAGTCTCACATATTGCTTGCAACTTTTAACAGATGGGTCTGTGAGTATATGCCCACATCATTATACCACCTTTGAAAAAAGGATTCTTAAAGGTCACATGATATTTCACATTTCACAGGGTTTTTTAATTGAAGTATAACACACATACAAAAATGTGTGTAAAAATGAGTGAAAATTTAAAATATTAGGTGACCACACCTACGCAACCAGCACCCACCCACATCAAGAAATAAATCACTATCAGCATACTAGATCCCTTCATTTTGGTCACTTCCATTCATGAACAATCCAACAGTAACTAACATCCTGATTATTAAATACAATAGTCTTCCAGTTCTTAAACTTTATATAAATGGAATAACAGAGATATACTTTCCCACTCAAGATGTTTGTGAGATTCATCTACACTATTTGTGCAGTTGTACTTCATTCACTGTTATTGTTATGGACTATTTCATTCAACCAACAGTCTGTAATTTAATTTTCCTTTCTACTCTTTTGGCACTTAGATAACCATACAAAGAATATTTAGTTAGTTTGGTAGTGCAGCTATGAATATTGTTGACTGTCTTCTGGTGACCATCTGGATGTAAGGCACATTCTTAGTATTTTAATTGCCGGGTCACAGGGTATGCAGATGCACATAGTAATATAAACTGGTAAGACCACTCCAAAAAACTGATAGCTTCACAGACTTTTAAAAGACAATTAACATTTTTAAATTAACTGCTATAATACCTATGAAAATGATGAAATATCACCCAGCCATTAATAGCATTCCTTTTAAATGATACATGCCAAATGAGGAAGTTGATCCACTAACCGAGGTCTATCAGTAGTTTATACCTGCATGAACAATCAACTTTTAAATCTGACTATTCAAATTATAGCTCTTTAAAGAGTAGAAAACAGAATATTGCACATACTTTTTCTAATTCAAAGAAGTAAAAAAAATATTTTGTAGCACTTAGGTGTTCAATAAAGTAATATAATATAATATATAAAATATTCCATTAGTAATGTAATTAACTATGTCAGAGAATGAAACATCAAAGCAGTGTAAGGCAAAGGAAACCTGAAATTGTACTAGTGGAACAGAACTGAAAATCAAGAAACTTGTGGTAATCACTTGAGTCCAAATTAGAAGTATATAAATATATTGCGGAATTTAAACTAGAGAAAAACACTAACCTAATTCTTTATGCATTAAAGGAGTCAAAGTACAAAAAGATCCACTCAGATGGAAGGACAATGTCATTATCAAAATGTTTACATTTCAGGGTAAGTTTAACTTCACTTATCTTATTTAACTTTCTTTATATGTAACACACTTCAAGAATATTTAACTGTAATTTCAAAAAAAAGAGTAATCACTACTGTGTTGCGAGAATCAAGAGAATATATATTATTATTATTCCTTCATTTCTGCTGAGCAGATCTAAGCAAGAGTGCTAAAAAGTGCTGAACAAAGCAAGACTGAGCAATACAGAAAAATACGAACCCTGGGAGAGGAAAGTCTTTAAACCTGATATGAAAACCACAATTACTAAAAAACAGGCTAATAATGGTACATTACACTCTACAAATCCACCATACCTAGGCAATAAGAATACACAAAATGAACTTTAACTACTGCACCAAAATTTTTTGAATTCCTATTTACCTGTTGTTTCCTAAATTTTCAAGGCAACCTTCAATGAATCTCATTCGAATCTGTCTATCCGTAAACCAACATACTAAGGAACAGAGAAGTTTTTCTGCTTCATTTATTAATCCTTCAGAAAGATTAACCTACAAAAAATGCATATACATAAGTTACTGTTTATCCTGATTGCATTTTGCTGTAATTTTGTAGTCTTTTGGTTCTAACAACTTACTGCATCATCATCTTGGACTATATCCCACAACAAAGTGTTTCCTTTCTTGCAAACATTATCCAAATTAATGTCTGTCACAGCATTACTGTTGAATTGATGTTTATGAACTGCAGGTCCTGAAAGAGCAAAATATAACACACCATAGAGGAATGCAGCTGACTGAAATTGTGAAGTGAAATGTAGCATTCATAAAGTTAGCAAATCCAAAGTAAAATAAATCTCTTCAACACCAAATAAAAACAGATTAGCACAACAGCTGCCTTATGAATGGCAGAGAATAGTATGTTTAGAGTTTGGTAAGACTAAAATGAAATGAGTTTTCTAGTCTCCTCACCATCTCTAGTAAGTATGATTATTTAATGTTTTCCACATGTTTAGAGAACTGTATATAAATACTTGAAACCCAAATTAAGCATAAGGACAACGATTTACTTGAAATAATTCTATAGCCAAGGGACATTCCTTTAAATGATCTCCTGTATAGTGTCTTATGTACCTACAGTGAAAAAAAATTGTTTTTATTGGAGACAATTTACTCAAAACATTCAATTAAATTGAAAGCTTGTTATAACAACTCAGCCTTTCTGAATAATAGGCTAAATAAATTCTCACTAGTTCTGTTATATTAAGCAAAAAATGCTTCTTTTTGTCTTTGTCAAAATCTTTACCGTGAAATTTCCCTACTGAATTGTACACCTAGACTGATTTCATTAAAACAAGAATTGTGCAACCATCACAAGTTTTAGAATATTTTCACCACCCTAAAGCATTCTCTCATCCTAACTACATTAATCCCAGATTCCCATTCTCCAGCCCAACTTTGTTTTTCCATCCCCATAATTCAGCCTTTTCCAGAAGTTTCATGTAAATGAAATCATTCAAGAAGTATAGTCTTATGTCTGACTTGTTTCACTTGGCAGAATGTTTTTTTGAGGTTCACGCATATTAAAACACCTATCAGCAGGGTGTTCTCTATAATTACAGAATGATATTACATCACGTAGAAATACTGAATTTTATTTATACAGTCATTAGTTAGTGGACATTTGAATAATTTCCAGTTTGAGGCTAATATGAATAATGCTGCCATAAACATCTGTGTTATAAGACTGTATGGACGTATGTTTCCTTCCTTTTGGGTAAATACTTAGGAGTGGAAATGTTGGGTCATAAACTAAATGTACGTTTAATATTTGAAGAACCTGCTAAACTGTCCTCCAAACTGGTTGTGCCATTTTACATTCCCACCAAGAGTGTATCAGGGTGCCAGTTCCTGTTCCTCTACTCCCCCAACACATGGGTATGATTGCTCTGTTTAATTTTAGCCATTCTAATAGGTATGCAATAGAACCTCACTGCGGTTTTTAATTTGCAACTCCCTAATAACTAAAGATGTTGAACATCTTATGTGTTTTATTAGCTATCTGTATACCTTCTTTGGTGAAATAAATCATCTCTCACTTTTTAATTAAGTTGTCATAGTATTGAGTTGCAAAAGTTCTTATATGTTCTGGATATAAGCCCATATCCAAAGCCTAGATAATTTGCAAGTATTTCTCCTAGTCTGTGGCTTGACCTTTTTTGGAGGAGTAGGGGTGGGGGTGGGGGTGGGGGTGTTTTGGTGTTTACTTTCTAAAATTAATTTTATTAAAATATAAGTACTTAATCAAGACACAGAACACTTTTATCACCCCAAAAAAGTTCCCTTGATAATCAATCCCCATCACCAAACGTTGGGTAATTATTCATTATATTCCAACCACTATAAATTACTTTCTAATATTCTAGAACTATATATAAATGATATACAGCATTTACTCTTCTAACTTCATTTGCTTAAACTGATGTCTTTTATATTCAGCCATGATATTTCACGTATTAGTAGTACTTTCCT
This sequence comes from Phataginus tricuspis, assembly GCA_029783875.1. Taxonomy (NCBI): domain Eukaryota; kingdom Metazoa; phylum Chordata; class Mammalia; order Pholidota; family Manidae; genus Phataginus; species Phataginus tricuspis. Next base: position 54,609,025 of record JAQQAC010020896.1, on the reverse strand, counting down.
TTTTATTTATGACTTGTATTCCACTATGTAAATGTACCACAATTTATCTACCAGTTAATTCCAACTGAAGTTATGAATGAAGCAGCTATGAACATTCATGTACAAATTGTTTTGTGGACATATGTTTTTATTTCTCTAGGGTAAATACCTAAAACAGGAATTGCTGGTCACACAGTAAGTACATGTTTAATTTTATATGAGACTGATAACAGTTCTCCAAACTGACTGTACTGTTTCATACTCCTTGATGGCAATATATGAGAGTTCTAGATGCTCTATATCATTAGTTGCATTTGCTAACACCCATTTAGTAGGTATGTTGTAGTACCACCACAGCGGTTTCAATTTGCATTTCCCAGGTAACTAGAGATATGGAGCAACTTTTGTCATGTATTTAGTCACCATTTCTGTATCTTCTTTTATGAATGAATTGTTCAAATCTTTGCCCATTTTTAAGTTGAATTGTTTGTCTTACTGCTGGCAGAGTTCTTCACAGTATTAAATACACAATAATTTGAAGAGCATTAATACACTGAATAATTCTGCTCAATTCTATAACTTTGTGAAGTAAAAAAATATGTACAATACTGAATAAAAGGAAAATGGGTTAAGAACAGAAGAAGAATGGTGAAAACTTTTTAAATGTGGTATCAAATTCAATCAGCCTCAGTAACCATAATAATACAACCATAAAAAAACTGAAGGTCATCTCATCCAGATTATGTATAAGTAACATTTGAAATCAGTAAATTGTTGCTAATGTCCCCAGGTTGTGTCTCCAAGTATGAGCATAGGCTATTAGCATAAACCTACCCACCAGGTTTAGTTTGAAACATACTGGCATCCCAAAACCCATTTCCTAGGCTAGCAAGTGTGAATGGTACCTAACCAAGCATGAGGTTGGATACAAGACCTTTAAATTGCCAATTCTAAAATTATTTTTCCATATTTTTGCATTCCTATGTTCACTGCAGCATTATTTACAATAGCCGAGATGTAGAATCAACCTGTGTCCACCAATAGATCAATGGATCAAGAAGGTGTGGTATATATACATAATGGAATATTACTCAATCATAAAAGTATAATTTTGCCATTTCCAACATCAACAGAATTGGAGGGTATTATGCTAAGTGAATTAAGTCAGAGAAAAACACCATATGATTTCACTTAATGTGTGGAATCTAAACAACAAATTAACGAACAAAGAAAAACAGAAACAGACCCATATATAACAGATAAACAACCTGGTGGTTGCCAGAGAGAAAAGGGGTGATGGATAGGCAAAACAGGTGAAGGGATTACGAGGTACAAACTTCCAGTTATAAAATAAGTCACAGGGATAAAAAAAATTATAGCATACAGCATAAGGAATACAGTAACACTGTACTAACTTTCTGTGGTACACTTCCAGTGTAGATGGTAACTGCATTTCTAGTGAACATTTTATAATGTATATGTCAAATCACTATGTTGTACACCTGAAACCAATATGTCAACTACAATAAAAAGTTTTTTAAATAAAAAGTAAAAAGCATAAAGAAAAAATAAAAATTTTTCATCTTAAATTTTTCTGCCCTTCCTTCTTTTCCTTTTACTATTCTTTAAGCTCCTCTAACCTCCATTCTTCCAAGTCTGGTTATGTCCTAATCACTTTTTTAGGTGATTTAAAGTGATTAGATCCATCATTTTTTTAACATTCTCGTCACCCCAAATGGAAGAAACACCTTGCCATTTCATAATCACCCCTCCTCTTATTTCCCCTCAACGTTCCCTAGCTTTAGGCAACCACTAATCTACTTCTGTCTCTACGGATCTGCCAAACCTAGGCATTTTATGTAAGTGGAATCAAACAATATATGATCCTGTGTAATCTCCTACTTTTAGGTTCTAAAATTTCGAATAGAAAATCTAATACAGTCATTTATTTTCTAAGTTATAATTTGTATACATATTTCCTTTCCTATCTAAATATCTCTTGATAGGATTGCTGCCTTTATATCCATGATGGAGTACTCATAGTAACTGCATTCCCTTGCAAACAAGACTACCATATGAAAGTTATTGGGCAAAAACATTTAAGTATCGTAACATTAACTATTGATTCCTTTTAACAATGTAACATAAATTTCTCCTATTTTAAAGAAAGTAATATATTTTATACTACAGAACCTTACCTTGACTAAGGTGTTCATGGTAAATAGATGCTAAATTGGGAAGATGTTGTTGGAGATGAGATGTTAGCTCTGCATGTGAATTAATCTGAACTAGCTCCTCTTCACACCCAGATTCTTCACCATCAAAATCAGCCATATTTTTTTCTGATTTTGCACTGACCTGGGAGCTACTGCAACTGACATCATCTGCACTTAGCATATCATCAACCATATGCCTGTAACACAAAAAAGGACAAGGCTAATAATTACAAATTTAAACACACTTTATGAATCACAAAAAAAAAACAAAACAAAAAACAACCTCTCAAAACATTTGGCCCAAGTTATAACACACTCAAGAAGAATTAAGTTACATTTGTATTTTAACAATATGGAATACTAAGAGCTTTACAAAAACTACAAAGCCTACAATGTCAGACCTATTTATTAACTTTACAATATATCCATGTTATCTAGCCCATCAATACATTTCACTAAAACAACTTCAAAGAGAATAATTTTAGGGATGATCAGTAAACTTGCTGTTTTATAATTATTTTATAAAGTCAAGTCACAATGTGAAACCTTAAAATTTATTTACATTTATTCATACAACTGCAGAATCTTATAAGACAACTACCAGTAAAATACTTCATTTTAAGGCTGCAATCTAGATGTGGTTAATATTAATTAGGCAACTTTTACACATAAAATACCTATTAAGACAATAGACACTTAATTAAGCACTCACTTCTAAAACATACTATACTGGGTGCTCCAAGGATATAGTCAAAAAAAGATAAACAATAACACAAAGAATTAAAATTCAGGATTGACTTAGAGACTCACAAGTATTATCTATCATAAACCACAGAATATGGAAAGTGCTAATGTAAAAAATGAAATCATTAGGTATTGTGCGGCAGGGGGTCGATGAGGTGGGAAGACTAAAAGTGACTTGTAATGCACCAAACTTTGGTTTTATGAACTGCCTTGTCTTTAGTATGCATTATCCTAGAGAGAACTCTGAACATGTGTATCCATCATGTCAGACCATAAACCAGCGGTTCTCAGAGGTGATTCTGACCCCTACAGGGACATCTGGCAATGTCTAGAGACACTTTTGGTTATTGCAACCTGGGAGATGCTGCTGGCATCTAGAGACAGAGGCTAGCTGATAAACATCCCACATGCACAGGGCAGCATTCAACTCTGTTGCTTATTCAAAACACAGAATTACCTGACTTAAAATGTCAATACTGGCAAAAGGTAAGAAATATACTTTAAACTATCAATTAGAGATAAGAATAAAAAGGCAAAGGAAGTATAGTAGTAGTACATATATGAGTATGTAGTTCTCCCCAACAACCATGCTGAATTCTGAAAGGCCTGGCAAATTGTCAAGTCTAAGAAAGCTCATCCTGATAAATCACACATTCACATTTCATTTCAACTCAAATATTACTACTTGTAAGGACAATAAGCAGCTAACATTTATTGAACTACTGTGTGCCAATCAGATCAGTCTATGAAATGCTCACAATAAACCCATGAGATAGGTACAACTGTTCCTATTTTATAGGTGAGAAAATGATGGAAAGAAAATATCATAACACTAGTGACAGAATCCCTTACTGTTAAATATCATGGGTGTAGTATATTTCACAGACAATTTAAAAACTTTATGTTGAGGCTTTATATTAATTAATGACCTAAAATTTCCCTTTTCATGATCACACTTGAATAAAAATTTCCACAAGCAATCTTCTATCTGTTTCCAGGCAATTACAATAAGGAGTTGAAGATCTAGATCTGTGCTGCCCAATATGATAGCCACTAGCCCCATGTAGCCACTGTACATGTAAAAAGTGGCTGCTCTAAACTGAGATGTGCTGTAATATACAATATACAAAAAAAATGAGGCCTTAGTATATAAAAAAAAAAAGAAAAATAACTGAATTTTTATACTGTTTACATGTAGATGGTATTTTAGATATTACTGCTTTAAATAAAATTTTAAATTTAATCTCACCTGTTTCATTTTGTTTTTTAAAATGTGTCCACTAGAAAACTAAAAATTACATATTTGTGGCAAGCATTTGTAGTTTACATTACATTCCCACTGGACAGTACTTATCTAGAATATACTGCCATTTAATAAATATAGGATAATTGCTTCCCTCAAGGAAATATAAACTGATTCTTTTTTTTCATTTTGGTATCATTAATCTACAATTACATGAGCAACGTTATGTTTACTAGACTCCCCCCATCATCAAGTCCCCACCACATACCCCATTACAGTCACTGTGCATCAGCGTAGTAAGATGCTACAGAATCACTACTTGTCTTCTCTGTGTTGTATAGCCCTCCCTGTGCTCCCCCCTACATTATGCCTGCTAATTGTAATGTCCCTTCTTCTCCCCTTATCCCCCCCTTCCCACCACCCATCCTCCCCAGTCCTTTTCCCTTTGGTAACTGCTAGTCCATTCTTGGGTTCTGTGAGACTGCTGTTGTTTTGTTCCTTCAGTTTTTTTCTTTGTTCTTACTAAACTGCTTATTTTTAATTAGGCTTACCCATCATGGTGGTGGTGGTGGTGGTGGTGGTGGTGGTGGTGGTGGTGATGCTGTGGACCAATAAACTGCCGACAATTAAATAATTCATTCCCAATAGTCTCCCCAAGAAAGTCCCCAGTGCGTGTTATACAAGATTCCTGAGATGCTTGTGCTATATGAGCAGCATTCATTTCCCCTGAAATATCATGTTCTGGATCTTCAGAGTGTGAACAGGCATCTAGCATTCGTATTCGATTATCTACGGATGGCATTGATTCAGTGTTAAAAACCAGGTCCTTTCCTGTTCCATTGCTTGTCCCACTTCTTTCTGATGGGCCTTGGGAATCCCCTAAGCAAATGCCTGCTTGACTTTCTAACTTCCTGTTCCGAAGATCTGTACCACAACTGTTTTTAGAAGGATTATGACCACGATCATCATCTTCATCTTCTTCTTTAAGGGCTTCAATATCTGCAATGTCTTCTGACTGTACCTCACTGCCAGGGCTCCCAGCTGACTGGCTTGCATGGCTAGAATTCACCTCATTGCTAGATCCATCACTATGCCCACTGCTGCTACCAGGACCACTGCTTCCATCTTCACCACTGTTGGCAGTTTCATCAGAACTTCCCTGCATGGACTCCTGTATTTAGAAACAGATTTAAATAAATATTAAATTAGTAAGAAAAAAAGTTAATGATATTAACACACTGTACTTTTTAAAAGGCTGTCACAGCCCCAATATATTCCTTCAAACAATATAAAATGGAATTAAAAACTCAAAGAAAATTGAAAGACCTGAATTAGTACTTGACAGTGAGAAAGGCCTGAATATGGATCACGTTTATATTTCCAGTTCAAAGGATAAACATGATAGAAACCCTAAAACCCAAAAATTGCTTTGGGGCTGGGGAGTCATTTTCGTACCTCTGTGTCTGAAAGTCGCTGCTGCACGTGTTTGGTTCTATTAATAAGTTGTTCATCCATTTCAATGTCACTGCCTCCACTTTGATGGGTATCACTGTTATCACTGCTTTGAGGACTAGCTGCAGGTGACCCTATATTAAACAGATTTTTTATTATTACTTCTAATTTGTATTATATTAACATGGACCAGAATGACATAGTCCTTTGATTCTTTGATTTACCAAAGCTTTATGCTAAGTACCCAAAATATAATCTGGAAATAAATTAACATTTGCCAATTATTTCTAAAGAGGATACACATGATTTCAATTAAAAGTCAAGATACTAATGGTGTAAACAGAAAGTAAGATGAATAACTAATTAAGGGTTTGCATCTCTTGCTCAAAACAACTGCTGCTCTATATGACTCTGATATAACATATTACATAAAATCGATTAACTCTAGATGTTCATCAAAACAAAACTAGTCATTTTGCCATGCATTTCTAAGACTTAACTTACAAGGTGATGGAACTGCTCTTTTGAGCTCTTCTTCCTCTGAAGGAAAAAGAACAACAACAAAAAAAAAACAGGAGGGAAATACTCTAAGTGATTGAGCTGCTTTGGGACAGCATATCATTTGTTTTTATTACACAGTCAAGATACAGGTAGGGAAATGATGTGCAATAATGTTGAGTCCCCACCACCTGCAGTAGTAGTTGTGGGTGCCTGCAGAGAAAAGCCTAAGAAAACAGCAGTATACGATATCAGGAGACAAAAATTGGGGTTACGTTTAGAAAGCTGTGGAAAGCTATACACGTAAAAGAACATTTAAAACACCCGAATTAAAAATTTTTGAAGTAGAAAACAGAAAACTGTATCATCATGCTCTGTTCTCAAAATTATTTCTAAAACAAGGCATGTTGTTTGATTTCTAACCAAAAGCTCCAAAGCTTTTATGAAGAAATTGATTTTTTTTAAAGGAAAGAACGTAAATAAAAAAATCCTGTAACTACTAAAACTTTGATTGTTCTTTACTTGAAGGATAAACCAAAAACATGAGCTAATCCCAATTTATTAACCTTTCATGAATACTACAGCTCCTATCTCAAACTTTTTTTGAAATTAATATTGAACAAACTACTTAGCAGAACCAACTTCAAATTTAAGTTACAAACTTTGGACAACTTTCTCCAAAAAAGTAATTATATTTTACTAACCTTTCTTATTTCCAATGGGAAGATTAGTATTTAATAAAGATGCAAAAGAACTCTGTTTTGATAGCTGAGCTTTAGCTGCCAGTGCATTATTCCATAATGCTTTAATTAACATTGATGCCAAGTACAATGTCTTAAAAAAAAAAAAAGGTTGAAATTAGAGGTTTTAGGCAACATCATAACAAGTTTAATATTATTTTGCCTTATTGAAATGCCAACAGTAATAAACTACAAGTTCAATGATCTGAATCAGAAATGTTTTCACTTTACAAAAACAAACCCTACCATTACGTTTTGAATGAATTACCTGTTCAGTATGAACACTTGGCTCAAGAGCTGAAACCAAATTAAGGAGATGTCTAAGTGGTACTGGATCCAAATTCTTGATAAGTGAAGGAAATAAATCATGTATATACCGACTACAATGTTTCAACTAGAAAATAAAGGTAGACAATAGTAAAAAATAATTATAGTACATAAATAACAGATATCAAAAAAAACTACCCACTTTTAAAAGTCAAGTGGCCAGTACACTATTATTTTTTAATATGTTGGTAAATGCTAATTACCAAAATCATAAATGGCAGTGCACAAAATTATGAAAATAAAATTCCACATAAGCCGAACTTTAACCATAAGTTTGATTTTCTAGCCATAAGAAGAAAGCCCACAATAAATGCAATTTCTGTAATCTAAGTATGAAGAGGATTCCAATTAAATTTATGTACATATGATTAATGCAAAAACAAGTTAATTATTAAACTTAAATGTAGGCAATTACAAATAAAATGAAATCACAAAGTAGGGGAGAAAACCAAATCAAATATTATTTTAAGTGTGTAACGGTTCTCAGATTAAATGGTTATAAGGTATCTATAAAACACATTCATTTTGCTAGAGTACACAACAGAAATTTCCTTGTAATAGAGGTCTACATAATAATAACCAGGAAACAGGATGCCTCCTTTGTTAAACTAAACAGAACTAGGTATATAGGAGGAAAAGGACAACATTTACAAAGATAGGAATACTAAATATTACAATGTCATGTAAAGTACATGTTTTTTTACAGCCATAAAGCTGTGTTAAATCAAAAACACAACAAATATTAGACAGTAATTCCCAATTTAAGGGCTCCACATGTAAAAAGCTAAGGTATCCTATTATCTTCAATACATAAAAAGTCTGTATGAAAATGCAGATTTTTCTATTCCAAAACACTGACTTGACTTTCTCAGGCATAAATCACATGAACCTGTCTATTGTATTGTATCCCCTATCAGGGAAAATATGCACAACCTGATTTTGACACAGAAGGTAAAATAAAAGTAATAAAATAACTTTCGAAGAATTCCTTGTCAGGGTGACTTCTTACAAGCTACACTTTTACTTCAACACTATTAGCTAGCCATTAAAAAAAAAAAAACCACAGTACATCAACACCAAAAATATAATTTGATATAAGGAGTGAATCATTAATTACAAGCTTACTGCATTTATAGGTTTTAACTAAGAATGTTAATTTTAATACAGTATTAATTAACATTATAACTGGACTGTAAGTTTATGCTTGCTTTTTACCAACAACTAGACTATACTTTTCTTAACTAAAATGTGATAAAAACATAGCACATGATAAATTTGACTTGCTGCCAATATAATCATTAATAGAATGAATTTCCATAATAGATTTAATTTTCATAATCAAGTATCTAATCAGTTATCTTTAAGTGGCAAACCTTCGAGAGATATCAGTAATCCTGTAACTGAAGCAAAAAAAAAAAAAAAAAGGCTCTTTTAGATGTGCCCAGATTAAAGCAAATTCATACAGTACAGGAAAAAAAAATTTATTAAGACTGCATAGCTTGATAAGAAGAAAACAAATCCTACCATTTGCAACAACATGGATGGAGCTACATGGTATTACGTTCAGTGAAATAAGCCAGGCGGAGAAAGACAAGTACCAAATGATTTCACTCGTTTGTGGAGTACAACAACAATGCAAAACTGAAGGAATAAAACAGCAGCAGACTCACAGACTCCAAGAGGGGACTAGTTGTTACCAAAGGGAAGGGGTTGGGGCAGGTAGGTGGGGAGGGAGGGAGGAGGGGATTAAGGAGTATTATGATTAGCACACATAATGTAGGGGGCTCACAGGGAGGACAGTATAGCACAGCGAAGACAAATAGTGACTCTACAGCATCTTACTACACTGACGGACAGTGACTGCAATGGGGTGTGGGGGGGACGACTTGATAATGTGTGTGAATGTAGTAACCACAATGTTCCTCATGTGAAACCTTCATAAGACTGTATATCAATGATACCTTAATAAAAAAAAAAAAGACTGCATGGCTTGAGTTCCTCATAAAGATGGCAGTGTGGAGCTGGTTCAGACCTTCTCTTCACTAGTTGTCAAAAAAGAGGAAAAGGACGTCAGGAAGGCAGCAAAGTAGGAAGTACCAGGAATCCATCTCTGTACCTAGAGAGCAATTATATTGGCAGAAATTGTCTGATGTAACTATTTTGAAACTCTAGGCTCAATATGAACTCTTGTATCCCGCACTTCCAAGGGAAAGCTTGGCTGATAAGCTGCTGTTTGTATCAGCCAAATTTAGCCTTCAGTATGATAGAAGCTACCCATTCCCCACTCCCTGACCCTGTGGCAGGCAGCGGTGGGGACACCGTTATGTAATTCTGGTACTGCTTGCTGGAGCCGGGCTGGGCAATAAAGACCTTGTCCTCCAAGTAACAGGTTTCTGTGTTCTGTGTGGACTGCGACATCTGACTGGTAAGGTACAGGCACAGAAGACTGGCTGCCACTGTGCCAACCTAAATCACCTATACTGACTACTCACGGATTTAAAACAGCCAACCAGGTTTTTCTGGACACTGAATAACAGATGTATGTGTAGGGGAAGTTAAAAAGGCACTGTACATTCCCAGGAAAAGACACAGGCTCAGAAAATACCTGAGAAGACCACAAGCTTTCACATTCGGCTGATCCCCAGCACAAAAACACCCTACAACAATCAAAACAAGAAAGAAAGAAGACAAAGAAACAAAAACCCCCACAAAATACAAAAAAAACTTCCGCAAAACAAATATACCAAAGGAAGCCCACCAGGCAGACTCACCAAAGATCTTAAAACACTAATCTTAAAGATGTTCAAAGACCTAAAGGAAACAAAGGATGAAAGAGGAGTGCCTAACAAAATGAGAATATCATTAAAGAGACAAAATTATGAAAAGGAATTATAAAGAATTTCAAAAGCTGAAAAATAAAATAATTGAAATGACAACTCTACTACAGGGGTCAAAAGCAGATGTGAGCAAGCAGAAACCTCAGCAAACCTGAAAGGACAATTAAAATTACTGATTATAAGAAACAGAAAAAGAAAAAAGAATGAACTGAAATGATAGCATCTAAGGGACCTGTAGGACACCATCAAAGGTATCAACATGTTCACTGGGGAAATTTCAGAAAGAGAGAAAGGGACACACAGTATATTTGAAGAAATAATGATTAAAAAGTCCCAATTTGATGAAGGACATAATCTACAAATTCAAGAAGTTCAACCAACTCCTAAGTAGGATAAAGTCAAAGAGATCCACTCCAAGCCATATTACAATCAAATGGACAAAAGCCAAAGACAATAGAATAATCCTGAAAGCAGAAAAAAATAAGTTACTCAGTACATACAAAGGATACTCAATACGATTATTGATCAACTTCTATCAGAAACCCTAGAAACCAGAATAGGTCAATATACTCAAAGAGTGAAAGAAAAAACTTTCAACCAATAATTATTTAATTGGCAAAACTGCCCCAAAAGGGAGAAATTACTACATTTCCAGATAATAGTTAAACATGTTCACTACAACTAGATCTTTCCTGCAAGAAATACTAAAGAAGTCCTTCTGAATGAAATGAAAGGAAACTACAGTAGGGAAGAAATTAAGATCTCTGATAAAGGTAAATACATAGGCAACTATAAAAGCAAGTATTACTGTAGTTTTCATTTGTGACACCATAACCCCACCTTTTATTTGCTTCATGATTTAAAGACAAATGCAAGAAGAATTATTAATCACATAACTGAGCACACACACATCAAGTTGCAATTTATAATATCAACAAAAATAAGGGGAATACAGCTGTATTGGAGCAGAGTTTTGGTATATATTTAAGTTGGCAGAAATTCAAATTACATTTTTTGAACTTCAAGATGTTAAATGTAATTCCCATGTTAAACACAAAATATTTATAGAATATACAAAAAAGAAATGGGAAGGGAATCAACATATTTCACTACCAAGGAAAACAAAAAAGGAGGCAGTAATGAAGGAAATAATGGGAAAAAACACTCCACAACATAAAAAACATAGAAAAATGGCCGAAATCTTAGGGTTATTAATTTAAATATAAATGGCTTGAACTTTCCAATGAAAGTTGCAGATTTGCAGAATTGCTTAAAAAAAACATAATACAACTATATGCGCTGCCCAGAAGAAACTCACTTTAAATCTATACACAAATAAGATAAAAGTGAAAGTGTGGAAAAGGATATTCCACGCAATAAGCAAAGGAGAGCTGAGCTGACCATAATAAAACCAAATAAGACTTTAGATTTTGAAAAGGTTGCTGGAAAAAATAGAATTACCATATGATCCAACAATCCCAATCCTGAGTATATATCCAAAAGAATTAAAAATGAGATTTCAAAGAAATATTTGTCACCCAAGTTCATTGTAGCATTATTTGCAGCAGTCAAGAATGGAAGCAAACATCCACTGACTAATGTATAAATACAAGATGGCATAAACATTCAATAGAATGTAATTCAGCCTTAAAAGAAAGGAAATCCTGTCACGTGCTACAACACAGGTGAATCTTGAGGAAATTATGTGCAGTGAAATAAGCCAGTCCCCAAAGGACAAATATATGATCCCACTATTACGAGATCTATAGAGCAGTCAAAATGATGGAAACAGTAAAAATGGTGGCTACCAGGAACTGTGAGGAAGAAGTACAGAGTAGTTGCTCAATGGGTATAAACTTTCAGTTTTGGAAGATGAAAAAAGATAGTGGAGATCTTTTATAGAACTGTATGAGTACAGTTAACACTATTTGAACTTAAAAATGATTCAGAGGCTAAATTTTATGTAGGTTTTTTTTCTTCCCACAGTTAAAATTTTTAAAGAAAGTTAACCAAGTGAAACCATTTATTAATAAAAGTTTCAATACCAAAAGAAGATATAACAATTATAAACATTATGAAGCAAAAGTTGACAGAACTGAAGGGAGTAATAGAAAGCTCTAAATAATAGCTGTAGATGTCAATACCCCACTTTCAATAATGAACAGAAAAACGAGACAGAAGTAAGGAAACAGCAAACTTGCGCAGCACAATAAACCAATCAGACTTAACAGACATATAGTAAACACTCCACACAACAGCAAATGCACATCCGAATCAGATGACATTTAAGTCCCTTCAGAATCCGAGGGTATTTGACTTCGGTCATTGAGACATGAACATCTATCCAAAAAAAGCTATTAGTGCCAAGTTAAGATAAAATTATTATCCCAATGAGTTATATACATTTATGCAAACGTTCTTCAAATTTGGAAAGCATTTAAAACTGAATTCCAATAGAGTGGAAAGAGTCTGAAGTTTATTTTTTTGACATTCTATGACTGAAAGATTACAGTGGATGAGTGTGGAGAAAAAAACGCTGAGAGGGTAACAAAATCAAACCAGAAGAGTACGTAATTTTAAATAATAGAGTTATTTAAATGTCAAGATGTTTATTATAACTTTATATATTAGTTTTTATATTTACCGAAAAATACACACATGTAAAAATTTCAAAGTTTATATAAGCATAGACAATAAAAAAGAAGTTTCCCACTATCCCAAAAGCAAACCTGTTAAAACTTTGTGTATTTTTCCAAAACAGTTCCAGGCATTCACAAGTACAAAGAGAGCATGTGTATGTATGTGCATCCTCTTTTTATAGTTGTTTCAGTACACAATAAGAGAATACACTATGTACTTGCATCTTCTCTTAATACAAGATCTATTAACCTACACGGTACTTAATAAAAGTATCTCTTAGATATTATCCCACATGAACCTAATACAGCAACTCCAGTCTTTCTCGTGGCTACAGAGCATTCTTTTATATGGATTTCCCAAAACTTTTTTAATCTTTAAGTAACTGATGTTCCTGGTCTGCTAGTACAGTCAATGCTATAGTGAACATCTTCATATTCATGTATTTACAGGGAAAATTAACAGAAATTGCTGTATTGTTCACCAGAAAGTTTATACCACACTGATCATTTCATGTATTATTAAACATTATGCAAATAATACCATTAAAATGCTGTTATGTTATTTTAACTTACATTTAATTATAAACAAAGGAAAGCATTTTTCAAATATTTATAAACACTTCCTTTTATATCAGTTTCCTGTTTGTCATCTCTGTCATTTTCGTCTATTTTCTTTTTGGATTCCAGAATGAGCACTGTGATGCAAACAATGCAAAGAGCAGCACCAAATCCAATTACTACTGGGTGAATCATCTGTGTGTGTATTGCAAGTAAGCAAAGTGACCTCAAAAAGTTACTCCATAGAGGAGAAAAAAAAACTCAGGCAGGACTCTGTATGAAACCAACCAACCCTGGACACTTTGGAATCAGTTGTATTTGGTGCTCAAATTAAAAACACTCAAAATGTAAAAATTTCTGATCATTCCAAATCTGTGTAAACTCAAAACTAAAGTAGTAACAAACCACAGAAACAGTCAATTAAAATAACACTTAAAATACTTATTTTGTTAAACAATCTTGTATGAATAATTTAAGTTATTGCCAACTGTATCACAGATCATGCCACTATTTTTAAATCATTGCCTTATTAGGTTACTTCAAATTTTTGCTATGATAAAGAGCTACAAGTTTTAACATCATAATATCAACTGTAAATTTAGTAAGTTTCAGTTTCAACAAAGAGTCATGCTTCACTATTCCTAGTTTTATCTCTATTAATTAACATATAATTGTTCTCATATTTTACTTGTCTTTCTGTGGACAAAATTAAATTAAAAATCTAAGAATTAGAAAAGTTCCCTTTACTCTGAAACAAGAATTGCTTCCTTAATCTGTTAAAAGATAATGATATATACAGATATAATATTAAATACAGGAAATTGTTTTAAAGGTACTGAAAAATTACAACCAATCTAAGAACTAAGGTATCAAAGTATACGTAACAGTAAAAAATTTGAAGATGCTTTTATTTATATATATATATATATATATATATATATACACACACACACACATATATATATACTTTCTGTATTTATGTGATAATCATTAACTATAACTGAAAAAAGTAGAAAATGAATGAAAATAGGTAATAATCGGAAAAATGGCTAATATAATAGCTATTACTACATGGTCAAAATTCCTAAGAATAAGCTTAACATGGAATAAAATATATATACAAATAACTTCGAAATGCTTAATGATACAAAAGAAAACATGTTTTAAATAAGAAGATGGAACTTCAATTCTCAAATTAATTATTATAATAAAACAACAATGTTTTTGAAGAATAAGTCAATGTTAAAATTTCTATGGAAAAATTAATGAGACAGAAAAATTCTCTAAAAAACACAAGGAGTAAGGACCTGACCTGTCAGGTATTTAAAAATATTAAAAAGACACATGGAAAGAAAGTAAAGACAGTATAAACCCAGGGATCAGCAAATGTTTTCTTGATAGGCCAGACAATGAATATTTTAAGAATCCAAGTGGTAAGGTCTCTGTTACAAGTGCCAGACTCTGCCACGGTAGTAGTATGAAAGCAGCCACAGGCAATATGTAAAAGGATGGGTAAGGCTATGTTGCAAAAGAATTCCATTTACAAAATGAGGTGGCCAACTGCCGACTGTAAGTTTACCTATCCCTGACTAAATGTATCAATAGGTCAGTTCACGAACTCAGTCAAAATAACTGACCCAGTGTCTCAAATCAGTGAGGAAAGAAGAGAGCTACTCAACAAATGGACCAGAGCCAACTACATAACAAAAAGGCAGGAGGGGGGGTGAGGGAATTATATACATGTGGCACACTTTGAATCAAGAAAAATTCCATTTGAATTCAAAATTAAAATATAAAATTCAAACAGAAAATATACAGGCACTAAAGGGTAATTTTCTTACAATCTTAGAATGGAGAAGCCATTTCAAACCATTAACAAAATCCACAGTCCATAAAAAAAATTCAGTCACAAGTTTGAAACTATAAACTTGAAGCTCAAGAGCAAAAGAAGCAAAGCAGAAGACATCAATGTACAATATACCTATAACTTATAAAATAGACAAAAGTCCAATTTCATTGATAAAGATCTACAAAAATATAAAATAAGTAAAGCAACTGATAAATGCAAAGAACATAAACAGACATTCCCCCAAAAGCAAACAAAATGGCTTTTAAACACAAGATCTGCAACGTGAGTCAGATAAACAAAATGCAAATTTAAAACAATATCACTTTTCACCAATCAAGTTAGCAAATATCAAGATCATTAAGGACACCCTGTATCGGGGAGAGTAAGGGGAAAGTGGCATATCACACCCATTATGTACCACAAGTAAACCACACGGATACTTAAACTTAACAGTTCTATTTGTAAGTAGCAATTTATCCTACATAACAATTTTGCACATGGGTGAAACGACATTGTTTACGAAGATGTCTTTAGAAAAGATTGGGGGAAAAATAATAGTCATAATGCCTATGAATGAGAATTGGTTAAATAAATTGTGATACATTCATATACTGGCACACTATCCAACTTTAAAGTGTTTTATATATTGATAAATGCAATGATCTCTGGGATAAATTGTTAAGTGAAAAAAAGCTAAGTCTATTTAGTATGAGACTTGTGGAAGCAAAGGACAAGTGAAGAAAAATGTTCACAATTAACTTTTCATATGGTAAATCTATGATGCATCTGAAAAAATAAGAACTGCAAACCTAGGATACAGGGAAGGAGGGGGAAAATGTGTAACATGTCCTTTTATATTTACTTTTTGGATTTTGAACCATGTGAGTATATGCCTATTCAAGAAATTAAATAAAAGAAACATACCAATACAACATTTAAGAAAGAAAGGATGGTTAACATACAAAATTAATAAGAAAGTAGCTCTTAATAAACCACAATAGTTTGGTAAAGAACCAACTGACTGGCTCTCACTTCCTTCAATTTTACCAGTACGGACTAAAGACATGGACTCTGAAGCCACACTTCATAGATTTCACCCCCAACTTTCTCCATGTCTTGGTTTCTTTACCTACAAAATGAGGATGATAACAGAACCTACCTCATAGGAGAGTAAAAGCACTTAGAACACATAATACGAAAGCACTTAATAAACATTAGCTATTAATATTACCTGTGCTGCAGCCCAAATGCAATCAATATGCTGAGTACTCAGTCGTCCTTCTGCTGCTAAAAAATTCAAAATCACTTGGCACTGTTTGATAATCTGGAAAATAAAAACTTACAATTAATTTTTAAAAATATTCTTCTCTCTTAAAGAGCAGAGCAATCATGTAACTGTCCACTAACCTCAATATGTAAATTTGGTCCAAATATATGCTCTACAACATTGTTGCTTATAAGCCAGTCTGCAAGTTCTTTTGCAATGGACCTAAAATAAAAACAATAAAAAGTTAACAGATTTTTAAAAATTAGTATCATTATTTCATATGTTTTATAGTAGTCTCAGCTGAAACCCTAAATTTGTTTACATACAAATTATAAAGAAGTGATTATATACCATTAACTGTTCATAGAATATTACAAAGAATAAAACAAGAAATGACCATATTGTTTGCTTTTATAAACAGGTTAAAAGAATTACTAACACGAATTACACAGGCAAGAATACCAAGTATAAGACCTAATAAATTACATCTTTTTTACTCAAGGACTTTGCCACTTTTACATTTCCATAGTAGATAGAGAAGCATTCACAGAAGGTTTCCCAATATGCCGCTTATGGTAAGACAGCATCACGGTGAAAAAAGGAATTATCTCCAAGCCAAACTGCAAGTCTCGTGCCTGACTAATGAAGATTCAACTAATGTGATCCCTGAAGGTAATCTGTTAACATCTCATCCTTCATTTAAAAAAAAAAAACTGAAAATAAAGGCTACGAAGTTTATTAAAGATGGCGGCATGAGAGGTGAGACACAGACCTCTTCCTACAACCACATATAATACGAAAATATCATTAATACAACTAATCCTGAAAGAGCAATAGGAAAGAAGGCTGCACCAGACTGCATACACCTGGAGGAAATAACAAACCTCATGGAACAGGGTAACGTACCAAAGTCGTGACTGGCTGAACCCAAGCCCTTCCAACCCACCAGCTCACCGGGGGGAGGAAGAGAAACAAAGTGGTGAGGGAGTGGAGACCTAGGACTGCTAAACACCTGTAGCTCTGGCGATCTGCTCTTGGAGCATGAACCTACACTGCATGCTGCTCTGGTGATTAGTAGGGCTGGAAAGCTAAGACAGGCAGAATACCCAGACAGACTGAGATTCCAGATGCTTGTGGAAAACAGGGATTCCTATCAGGGTGACCTGGACAGACAGTCTAAGACACTTCCTAAGAGCAAGAGGGCTGCTAAAGGAGCAAGGATAGGACAGAGCTTACTACTCAGGAGGAAGGACAGGCACACAAAATTATCCAGGTGCACTCTGCCCAGCAGGTTGGGAACTTAAATGATCTTGAGGCGCTCCATTCCCCTGGCAAGCTACACTGCTCCAAGGCACCACCATGATACGCGCCCTGCTGCACCTTCCTCCCAGCTAACCCTCACATGACTTGCAAACCAGCAGCATCTGCCCTGGTGTCAGGTCAGCCAGGGGAAGCCCCGCCTATGGCAGCTACAGACACAAAGCATACAGGCTTACACCTGTGTGTTCAGCACACTGGTACTGGCAGTGGAGACAGGCATAGCAGCTGGGAAGCAGAAAACAGCTCTTTCCTCCTGCCAGGCACCAGCACCACTCCCCTGTGGTCCCAGACATCACTTGGGGGCTGAGCAGCTCCAGAGAGTAGAACTTACAGACACAAGAGGGTGCCACATACAAACATGTAACGTCAAAGAAAACTGGTTCAAAACAAAATCTCAACACCAGAAAAAGGATCAAGTGAGACTGAACTATTAAATGTTCCTGAAAGAGATTACAAAATGAAAATCATAAATATGCTCCAGAACGTACACAAAAATATTCAAGAACTCAGGAACAAATTTAGGATGGAGATCCAGTCTTTGAGGAACACAACGGAGGGTATTAAAAGCAGATCAGATACAGAGGAGGAGACAATAAATGAAATACAAATTAAGGAGGAGGAATACAAAGAAGCTGAAGCACAGAGAGAAAAAAGGATCTCTAAGAATGAAAAAATACTGAGAGAACTGTGTGAAAAATCGAAATGGAACAATATTCGTATTATAGTGATACCAGAAGAAGAAGAGAGAGAAAAAAAGATAGAAAGTGTCTTTGGGGAAGTAATTGCTGAAAACTTCCCCAATCTGGGGTAGGAAATAGTTTCTCAGGCCATGGAGGTGCACAGATCTCCCAACACAAGGGACCCAAGATGGACAACACCAAGTCATGTAACAATTAAAATGGTAAAGAACAAGGATAAGGACAGACTATTAAAAGCAGCCAGACACAGAAATAAGATCACATACAAAGGAAAAACAATCAAGCTATCATCAGACTTCTCAGCAGAAACCTTACAGGCCAGAAGGGAATGGCATGATATATTTAATACAACAAAGCAGAAGGGCCTTGAACGAAGAATACTCTATCCGGCTAGATTATCATTTAAATTTGAAGGAGGTATTAAACAATTTCCAGATAAGCAAAACCTGAGAGAATTCACCTCCCAAGAACCATCTCTACAGTGTATTTTGGAGGGACTGCTATAGATGGAAGTGTTCTTAAGGTTAAACAGTTGTCACCAGAGGTAATAAAGGGATAGACAGAGAGTACAGAACATATACTTAATATATAAAGAATGGAGGAGCAAGAAAAGGAGGGAAAAAGAAAAGAACCTTTAGATTGTGTTTGTAATAGCATACTAAATGAGTTAAGTTAGACTCTTAGATAGTAAGGAAGTTACCCTTGAACCTTTGGTAACCACGAATCTAAAGCCTGCAATGGCAGTAAGTACATACCTATCGATAATCACCCTAAATGTAAATGGTCTGAATGCACCAATCAAAAGACATAGAGTTACTGAATGGATAAAAAAACAAGACCCAATTATATGCTGCCCACAAGAGACTCACTTCAAACCCAAAGACATACACAGACTGAATGTAAAGGGATGGAAAAAGATATTTCATACAACTAACAGAAAAAAGCAGGTTGCAGTACTTGTATCAGACCAAATAGACTTCAAAACAAACTCACAAGAGACAAAGAAGGACATTACATAATGATAAAGGGGTCAATCCAACAAGAGGATATAACCAATATAAATATCTATGCACCCAACAAAGGAGCACCCACGTATGTGAAACAAATACTAAGTAACAGAATTAAAAGGAGAAATAGAATGCAATGCATTCACTCTAGGAGACTTCAACACACCACTCACTCCAAAGAAAAGATCAACTAGACAGACAGTAAGTAAGGAGACAGAGGCATTAGAACACACTAGAACAGATGTACCTAACAGACATCTACAGAACTCTTCACCCAAAAGTAGCAGGATACACATTCTTCTCAAGTGCACATGGAACATTTTCAAGAATAGATCATATACTAGGCCACAAAAAGAACCTCAGTAAATTAAAAAAGATTGTAATTGTACCAACCAGCTTCTCAGACCACAAACATATGAAACTAGAAATAAATTACACAAAGAAAATGAAAAGCCCACAAACACATGGAGGCTTAATAACATGCTCCTAAATAATCAACGTATCAATGACCAAATAAAAACAGAGATCAAGCAATATATGGAGTCAAATGACAACAGTAATTCAACACTGCAAAATCTGTGGGATACAGCAAAGGCCGTGCTAAGAGGGAAATATACAGCAATACAGGCCTACCTCAGGAAAGAAGAACAGTCCCATATGAACAGTCTAAACTCACAATTAACGAACTAGAAAAAGAAGAACAAATGAGGCCCAAAGTCAGTAGGAGGAGGGACATAATAACCATTAGGGTAGAAATAAACTAAATAGAGAAGAATAAAACAATACAAAGAATCAATGAAAGCAGAAACTGGTTCTTCGAGAAAAAAAACAAAATTTATAAAGAAAAAAAGAGAGTCTACACACATAAACAGAATGAAAAATGAGAAAGGAAAAATCACTACGGACATTACAGAAATACAAAGAATTATTAGAGAATACTATGAAAAATTATATGCTAACAACCTGGGATAACCTAGAAGAAATGGACAACTTTCTAGAAAAATACAACCTTCCAAGGCTGACCCTGAAGGAATCAGGAAATCTGAACAGACCAATTACTAGCAACAAAATTGAACTGGTAATCATAAAACTACCTAAGAACAAAACCCATGAACCAAATGGCTTCACCACTGCATTTTGTCAAACATTTAGTGAAGAACTAATACCTAGCCTCCTTAAAGTTTTCCAAAAAGTACAAGAGGAGGGAATACTTCCAAACTCATTCTATGAGGCCACCATCCCCTTATACCAAAACCAGGCAAAAACACCACAGAAAAAGAAAATTACAGAGCAATATTCCTGATGAACATAGATGCAAAAATACACAACAAAATATTAGCAAACCGAATTCAAAAATACATCAAAAAAATCATCCATCATGATCAAGTAGGATTTATTCCAGGGATGCAAGGATGGTGCAACACTTGAAAATCCATCAACATCATCCAACACATCAACAAAAAGAAGGATAAAAACCACATGATCATCTCCACAGATGCTGAAAAAGCATTCGACAAAATTCAATATCCATTCACGATAAAAACTCTCAACAAAATGGGTACAGATGGCAAGCACCTCAACATAATAAAGGCCATATATGACAAACCTAATTAACAGCAAGAAACTGAAAGCCTTTCCTTTAAGATCAGGAACAAGACAAGGATGCCCACTCTCTCCACTTTTATTCAACACAGTTCTGGAGGTTCTCACCATGGCTATCAGACAACACAAAGAAATAAAAGACATCCAGATTGGTAAAGAAAAAGTTAAACTGTCACTGTTTGCCAATGACATGATATTGTACATAAAAAACCCTAAAGAATTCACTCCAAAACTACTAGATCTAGTATTTGAATTAAGCAAAGTTGTATGACATAAAATTAATACACAGAAATGTTCCATTCCTATACACTAATGACCAACTAGCAGAAAGGGAAATCAGGAAAATAATTCCATTCACTACTGCATCAAAAAGAATAAAATACCTAGGAATAAACCTAACAAAGGAAGTGAAAGACCTGTATTCTGAAAACTACAAGACACTCATGAGAGAAATTAAAGAAGATACCAATAAATGGAAACACATCCTGTGCCATGGATAGGAAGAAATAATATTGTCAAAATGGCCATCCTGCCTAAAGCAATCTACAGATTCAATGCAGGTTCTACTAAAATACCAACAGCATTCTTAAACAAACTAGAGCAAATAGTTCTAAAATTCATATGGAACCACAAAAGACCCCAAATAGCCAAAGCAATCCTGAGAAAGAAGAATAAAGCTAGGGCAATTACGCTCCCCAACTTCAAGCTCTACTACAAAGCCACAGTAATCAAGACAATTTGGTACTGGCACAAGAACAGACCCTTTGACCAATGGAACAGACTAGAAAGCCCAGATATAAACCCAACCATATATGGTCAATTAATATATGATAAAGGGACCATGGATATACAATGGGGAAATGAGAGCCTTTTCAAAAGCTGGTGTTGGCTAAACTGGACAGCTACATCAAGAGAATGAAACTGGATTATTGTCTATTCCCACACACAAAAGTAAACTCGAAATGGATCAAAGACCTAAATGTAAGTCATAAAACCATAAAACTCTTAGAAGACAACATAGGCAAAAATTTCCTGAATATAAATATGAGCAACTTTTTTCTGAATGCCTCTCCTCGTGCAAGGGAAACAAAAGCAAAAACGAACACATACGACTAATTCAAACTAAAAAGCTTCCATATGGCAAAGGACTCCATCAACAGGACAAAAAAAGCATCCTACAGTATGGGAGAATATATTTGTGAATGATATATCTGACAAGGGGTTAACATCCAAAATATATAAAGACCTCACACACCTCAACACCCAAAAATCAAATAACCCAATTAAAAAATGGGCGGAGGATATGAACAGACAATTCTCCAAAGAACAAATTCAGATGGCCAACAGGCACATGAAAAGATGCTCCACATCACTAATTATCAGGGAAATGCAAATAAAAACCACAATGAGGTATCATCTCACATCAGTTAGGATGGCCAGCATCAAAAAGACTAAGAACAACAAATGCTGGTGAGGACGTGGAGAAAGGGGAACCCTCCTACACTGCTGGTGGGAATGTAAGCTAGTTCAACCATTGTGGAAAGCAATACGGAAGTTCCTAATAAAACAAAAACTAGAAATACCATTTGACCCAGGAATTCCACTCCTAGGAATTTACCCAAAGAATATAATCTCTCAGATTCAAAAAGACATATGCACCCCTTTGTTTACTGCAACACTATTTACAATAGCTAAGATATGGAAGCAACCTAAGTGTCCATCAGTAGATGAATGGATAAAGAAGAGGTGGTACATATGCACAATGGAATACTATTCAGCCAAAAGAAGGAAACAAATCCTACCATTTGCAACAACATGGATGGAGTTGGAGGATATTATGCTCAGTGAAATAAGAAAGACAGAGAAAGACAAATACCAAAAGATTTCCCTCATTTGTGGAGTGTAACAATGAAGCAAAACTGAGGAACAAAAAAGCAACAGACTCACAGACTCCAAGAAGGGAATAGGGGTTACCAAAAGGGAAGGCGTGTGGGGAGGGAGGGAGAAAGGATTACGGGGTATTGTGATTGGCACATATGGCATGGGGGGTATCATGGGGAAGACAGTGTAGATCAGAGAAGGCAAATAGCGACTCTATGGCATCTTACTATACTGATGGGCAGTGACTGCAATGTGGTGTGGGCAGGACACAATAACACAGGTGAATGTAGTAACCACATTGTTTTTTTCATGTGAAACCTTCATAAGAGTTTATATCAATAATACCTTAATAAAAAAACTTTATGTTAGAAAAATTTCAGATTATCCTTCATTTTTTAAGAAAAGCTATCAATTCTCTTTTAGAGTAATATCTCACTGGCAAATAAATTAACTTGTGTCTACAAATAAGGTTGCATGAGTTTATTATTTGTCTTTTACAGCTTTGAGATATACATGACATATGCTAAACATTTAAATGGTACAGTTTGATCAGTTTGATCAATTTAAGCTTAAGTATACATCTACGAATCAATCACCATCAATCAAGATAAAAAACCTGAAAAGTCCCTTATACCCCTTTATAATCCATCCATTTTCCAGTTTCTACAAACCTACTCCCTAGACAACCAGTGACCTGTTTTATGTTATGTTTTTATTTTCTAGAATTTTATGTAAACAAAAAATAATATGGTATACACTTTTATTATCTGGCTTCTTTCACTCAACCTAAGATTTATACATTTTGTTTCATTTAACAATAATCCATTGGTTCCTTCCAGGTTTTGGCAATTAGGAATAAAGCTGCTGTAAATATCCAGGTGCAGGTTTTTGTGTGGACATAAGTTTTCAAATACTTTGGGTAAAATACCAGGCAAGAATGATGGCTGATCATATGATAAGAGTATGGTGAGTTTTCTAAGAAACTGCCAAACTGTCTTCCAGAATTCATTCACTGCATTCCCACCAGCAACGAATAAATACTTGTCTTCCATCTACATTTCTGTCAGCATTCAGTGTTTATCAGAGTTAGATTTTGAATATTCTAATAAATGGGTAGTGGAATCCCATTGCTGTTATAATCTGCATTTCCCTAATGAAAGAGTATGTACAGTAGCATCTTTTCATGTGCTTATGTGCCATCTGTATATCTTCTTTGGTGGTGAGGTGTCTGTTAGTTTTTAGCATATTTTTACTCAGGTTTTCTTACTGTTAAATAAGAGTTGTTTGTATATTTTGCATAACAAATGTGTCTTTTGCATGTATTTTTTTCCCATCTGTGAACTTGTCTTCTCCTTCTCTTGGCACTGTCTTTTGCAGAGAAGGAGTTTTTAATTTTAACAAAGTTCTGCTTATGAGTTCTTTCTTTTATAGATCATGGTGTTATACCCAAAAGGTTATCACCCTACCTAAAATCATCTAGGTTTTCTCCCTTTATCTTCTCTTCCAGGAGTTTTATAGTTTTGCTTTTTTTTTGTTTGTTTAGTTGTGTGTCCCTTTGAATTAATTTTTGTGAAGGGTATGAGGTCTGTGTCTAGATTTTTCACATGTGGTTGTCCAATTGTTTCAGCACCATTTATTGAAAAGATTATCTTTGCTCCATTGAACTCCCTTTACCACTTTGTCAAAGATCAGCAGACTATATTTATATGGGTCTGTTTCTGGGCTCTCTATTCTCTTCCGCTAAAATGCTTGTTCTTTCACCAATACCACACTGTCTTGATTAATGTAACTTTATAGTAAGTCTTGAAGGTGGGTAATGTCAGTCTTCCAACTTTGTTCTTTACAATACTGTGTTGACTATTCTGGATCTTTTTGCCTCTCTATGTATAATTCAGAAACAGTTTTTTGATATCCACAAAGTAACTTTGTTGGGATTTTGACTGAGATTGTACTGAATCTACAGATCAAGTTGGGAAGAACTGATGTCTTTACAATTTTAAGTCTTCCTATCCACAGACATGGAATATCTTACCATGTATTTAGTTCATCTTTGATATTTCATCAGAGTTTTGTGATTTTCCTCATATATATCTTGTTTGTGTTTTGTTAATTTACATCTAAGTATTTCATTTTGGGGGAAGCTAATGTAAATGTAAAAAAATTAAAATGTACTATATTTTAAATTTCAAACTCTTTTTTCATCACTGGTACATAGGAAAGCGAGTGACTTTTGTGAATTAACTTTGTACACTGCAACCTTGCTATAATTGCTCATTAGTTCTATGAGTTGGTCTAATCTTACAGATTTTCTACATAGATGATCATGTCTTCAGTCAGACAGTTTTATTTCTTCCTTCCTAATCTTTATAGCTTTGATTTCCTTTTCATGCCTTATTGCATTAGATAGGACTTCAAGTACAATGTTATAAAACTATGATAAGAGGGGACACCTTTTCTTTGTTTTAGATCTTAGTGGGAAAGTTTTGAGCTTCTCTTCATTAAGTATGATGTTAAGCTGTAGGTTTCTTATAGATGTTCTTTATCAAGTTGAGGAAGTTCCCCTATATTCCCAGTTTTTTGTCATGAATCAGTGTTCAATTTTGACAAATGCTTTTTCTACATCTATTCATATGAACATGTGTTTTTCTTCTTTAGACTGATTTGATGAATTACATTAATTCTCAAAACTAGAATTAGACTCACATACCTGAGATATATGTATCATTCAACCTTGGTGTATAGTTCTTTTTATACATTGTTAGATTCAATTTGCTAACTTTTTATGAGGACTTCTGAATCTATGCTCATGAGAAATATTGGTTTGTAGTTTTCATTTTTTGTAATGTCATTGTCTGGATTTGTTATTAGGGTATGCTGGCCTTAACGAATGAGTAAGGCAGGGTTCCCTCTGCTTCTATCTTCTCAAAGAGAGTACAGAAAATTGGTATAATTTTTCATAAATATTTGGTAGAATTCACCAGTGAACATACCTGGGTTTGGTGCTTTCTGTTCTAGAAGGTTATTAATTGTGGATTAAATTGCTTTAATAGATATAGGCCTATTCAGAATGTCTGTTTCAAAAAAATTTTTAATGGCTTTTGTTGAAGAACATTTAATAAGATAACATAATATGATAGGTGTACTATGGGTGAAAGAAAATAGGTTTCAAAATAGGATGTGCAGTGAAGGATCTCAAATTTTTCCATCTATATTAACTATACACAGAAAAAGTGAAAGAACTAAATAATTAATTTTGTTTAGAAACTCTTATCTAGAAAGGAAGAATCCATAAAATAATTACATTTAGTTAAAAAACACTTAAGATCTAAAAAAAGTTTTTAAAGAGCTATGAATTATACATATGGGCCTCAAAACTACTAATGATATATTTTAACTTATTTCTGGTAAAAGCTACGATCCCTACAAAAGTCTTACAAAAGCCATGATCCATGACTCAACTCTCTGATTTGCATAACATTCAAGTAGACAAGTCATTAACTAATAATTCTAAAATAAAATTTATCCTTTTCGGTTGCTTGAAGGAAATTAAAAGGACTTTCATAATAGCTGAGAACTATTAACTATAACAAAACGAGTATAAATTGAACATTATAAATAACAACTATTCAGGGCTCTGGAAACATACATATAATGGGCCTCTCAGAAGGAATGGTAGGAACAGGAAAAAATTCTACAGAAATTATGGCCAAAATATCCCAAATTTGGTGAAAAATGTTTATGTACATATCCAAGAAGCACAGCAAACTCCAAGCTTAGGATAAACATAAGGAGATCCACACCTACACACATCATCACAGTGAACTGTTAAAATCAAAGACTAAGGAAAATCTTGAAAGCAGTAAAGAAAAAGAACTAAGCATGAATAAGGGAACCGCAGTGAGATCAGCAGCTGGCTTCTTAACAGAAATGCAGAAATTCCTATATTGGAGAAATGTTTCCATATTTTACTAGAATTATTATTACTAATCTAAAGTAGACAGTAATCAGGTAAGATGCATATTGTAACCCATAAAGCAATCACAGAGGAAATGATTTTTAAAGTATAAAAATAAAATCAATGGAATTAAAATGGTATACTAAGACAT
Organism: Phataginus tricuspis; assembly: GCA_029783875.1. Classification (NCBI taxonomy): domain Eukaryota; kingdom Metazoa; phylum Chordata; class Mammalia; order Pholidota; family Manidae; genus Phataginus; species Phataginus tricuspis. The sequence continues at coordinate 54,582,062 of JAQQAC010020896.1, read as the reverse complement.
ACCTACATACTAAAAACTAAGGCAGTAAGTAAAGAAGAAACAGAAAAACAAAGAGAAAGGAAGACATATAGAAAACCAACAGCAAAATGGCAGACATAAATCCAACTATATAAATAACATTAATAGTAAATGGATTCCAAATAAAAGCCAGGGATTGTAAAACTACATTTTTTTTTAATCCCACTATACACTGCCTTCAAGAGACACCCTTTAGATCCAAAAACATAAACAGGTTGAAAGTTAGAGGATGGAAAAACATATACCATGAAAACACTGAGCATAATAAAGTTGCAGTGGCTATATTAACATCAGACAAAATAGACTTTGAATGAAAAAAAAATCTTAAAGAACCGCAGAGGGACATTTTATAGTGATAAAGGATGAAATTATTAGAAACATAACAACTACAAACATACGGACCTAACCAAAAGACTCAAAACATGAAGCAAAAACCAGAAGGGAGACAAATACAAACAATACAGTATATTATTCGTATTACTCATGGCAGTTATATTCTATAAAGCTACTGCAATCAATTACCTTAGCTAAGACTGAACCCTTCAAATTTGTTTAATTATTGTCACCCACTGCTTTAATGAGTGAAGAGTGTATCATTAGTGACAAGTGCATCCTAGAATGGATTCTACTTAGAAGACAACAATTTGACTTGCTGTTTGTCTTTGAAGTACACAGAAGAGTTGCAGAATTCCTTTAAAGAGAGATGTTTCACAGAATGAAAATCTGTTTTGAAGTTCCTACTTCAGTTAGGGCAATGCAAGGGAGGCTCTTCCTCCTCTTATGTTAAAATGCCATCATAGGACATTAGCATCCTTCCTCACACCCCACTCCCTCTGAAAAGAGACCTAGCTTTCATTTCGGTATTACAATGATCCCTTGGTGTTGCTTTCTTTATCTAAAAAACCCTTTAAAAAAAAATTGAGGTATCACTGATATGTATGATATTATATTAGTTTCAGTATACAACATGATTCAATATTGTATATAGTGAGAAATGATCACCACAGTAAATCTAGTTATATCTGTCACCATACATAGCTCCAAAAATGATTTGTTTCCTTTATGATGAGGACTTTTAATATCTACTCTTTTAGCAACCTTCAAATATGTGATACAATATTGTGAACTATGGTCACCATGCTATACATTACATCTACATGATGTATCTATTTCATAACTCGAAGTTTGTACCTTTGATCCACTTTACTCATTTCACCCACCCACCCCATGCCTCTGACAACTACCAATCTGTTCTATCTATGAGCTTGTGTTTTGGTTTTTGGTTTTTGGTTGTGTGTGGTTTTTTTTTAAGTCTGCATATAAGTGAGATCATACAATACTTGTCTTTCTCTGGTTTTTGGTTGTGTGTGTTTTTTTTTTTTTAAGTCTGCGTATAAGTGAGGTCATACAATACTTGTCTTTCTCTGACTTACTTCATTTGGCATAATTCCTTCAAGGTCCACCCACACTGTTGCAAATGGCAAGATTTCATTCTTTTAGTGTCTGACTAGTATTCCATTGTTTATGTATATATATCACAGAACTGAAGGGAGAAAAAGACAACCAATATGCCCAATTCCTGTTACTTATGGCAGTTATATTCCATAAATTCACTGCACTGAATTTGCTAATACTGAACCCTTGACTCGTAAATCCTTAAAACAACTTATCTTACTAGATTCTAATTTTCTCTATTTTACAAAGTGAAAATGAGGTCCAGAAGTGCCTGAGGCTATCCCATCAACAAATGCTAGCATTGGGATTCATATCCCACCACCCTGGCCCCAAAACTAGCTTCTTATGCTATGCTACACTGCTTCCTACCATTTATTTCCATCCTCTGGGCATCTCTGTACCAGCACTGCCTTGTTAACTTTAGTTAGGAATATGCTTGCTGGGAGACACAAATTTTTTACTGCTCTGTGCATTTCTACAAATGACCATGAAGCACCACCTCCTCTTTCCACAAAGTGATTTTTGGATTACAAATAAATTGCAGTAGGTATGAAAATTCACAAATACAGATTCCACAAAATGAGGATCAACTGGAGTTTTAGACTTCAATATGCTACTTTTATGATGGATAGAACTAGGAAAATAAACAAATATAAAAGGCAAATAATATTAAAAATTCATTAAACCTAACAGACATCTTAAAACACTCCATACAACAAAAGCAAAATAAAGTCTTCTTAAATAAGCACAATGAACATTCTGAAATGCTGATTACGTGTTTGTCCATGCAACAGGAACACAAAAACTGGGCAAAAAAGTGAATAAACAATTCACCAAAGAAAAAACAGAACGGCAAATAATCATGTAAAAGGATGTTCAGCATCATTAATTTGAGAAATGCAAATTAAAACCATAATGAAATACCACTTTACCCACTAGAATGGCTGTAATCAAAGAGATAGTAACAGGTGCTGACGAGAATGGAGAGAAACTAGAACCCTCATACATTACTAGTGGAAACATAAAACAATGCAGATATGTCGGAAAACATTCTGACAGTTTGTTTAAAACTTAAATATGAAATGGCCACACAAGCCAGCAATCATACTATTAAGTATCAACAAAAAACATGTCCACAAAAAGGCTTGTACACAAATATTTAAAGCATCATTACCCATACAAACAAAAAAGTGGAAATAGAAATATCCATCAACCAATAAACACATCAACAAAATGCATTATATCTATGTAATATTACTACTTAGCAGTAAAAATGAAGGAAGTACTGATTCATACCACAATATGAATGAGCCACAAGATAAACAGTGTGCTAAAGTGAAAGACAAATGAAAAAGACCACTATCCTAAGTTTCCACTTATATGAAATGTTCAAAATGGGCACATTTATGGAGACAAAGTAGATCAGTGGGACTGAGAATTAGAATGGGGATTGACTACAAACGGGGAGAGGAAATGTTTTAGAACTGGATTATGATAATGGTTGCACAATGCTATAAATTTACTAAAATTTATTCTAAACAGGCAAATTTCATGGTATATACAGTACATAAGCTCCAAATAATACTTATCACACTTTTTCTATTTGCTCCAGTTTTCTTATACTGTACACACCCTTTTCTTTCCAATTTAAACTCTACCCACTATTCCTGACAACCCTCTTTCTTAACCATTTCTTTAGGATGTACATTCCCTATATATCTTTCAGTGAAATCTTTCTTACATTCTTTCTACTGTTTCAGCAACAGAAAAACCTAGCCCGGACGTGTAGGGTTACTGCACAGACTCCAGGATTTTTTTTTTTCTTTTGCAGGAGTAAGGGGTGATTACTGCATTGACAATTTAAAAATTCTCTTAGGCAGTCCTGGGGAGTACAGGGGTGCAGAAGGATGGGCACTGAGGGATTAAAAGGGCAATCCAAGCTATCGTTTTACATACACTGGATATTGTCAACAGAACATCCTGACGATGTGAAATGGCACTCCCAATATAACCAGAATTTATAAAGCTACAATGCCTTTTGGGCAACCCCTTTATCAGGACCACTGACAAAGAATGTTGCCAGAGATGAATGAAGGGTCTGGTGATAAATATAAGAAACATACGATCACTTCCGGGAAGATGGCGACGTAAGCGGACTGGCAGAAAAATTCCTCTCAACATTATATTTATTCACGAAAATACAGCAAATACAACTATCCCTAAAAGAGAGACCAGAATACACAGGAAAGTGCACAGCGTACGGAGCTCCGGCGGTCAGCCACTCCGGAGAGAGGACTCGGCACCCAGCGAGACCAGAGCGCTTCTTCACCCCAGCACTCCGGCGGGAGTCCCGGCAAGGCGGGTAAGGTACGGAGCCACGACCCCTGCGGACCGAGCGCTCCTCCCCTCCAGAGCTCCAGTGGTCAGACACTCAGGAGAGAGGACTCGGCACCCAGCGAGGCTGGATAGAGCCGCGACCCAGCAAGACCAGAGCGCTCCTCCACCCCAGCACTCCGGTGGGAGTCCCGGCAAGGCGGGTAAGGTACGGAGTCGCGACCCTGGAAGGACTGAGCGCTCCTCTCCCCCAGCGCTCCAGCGGGAGGAGAGGATTCAGAGCCGGGAGGGAGTGGAAGTCTGCGCCGGGAGCGCCGACACACAGCCAGCGGTGTAGCGGAGATTGGAGAGACAGAGGGCACAGGGTCCCAGCCCTGAACGTGCAAGTTGCCGGCGGCAGGCTCCGGGAAGGAAAGAGAAGGGAAAAAAAAAGGGAAAAAAAGCGCAGGCTCTTTCTCAGCGGTCATGAAGAGACAGGAACTCAGTAGAGCGGCCGCATAGTCCCGCAAGCTAAGCCCAGCACGCTGGGAGTCCTGGGGAGCTTTGGACCCCTCAGCTGGTGACTGGGAAAGGGTGACTGCTATTAAGACCCCCACAGAGATCAACAGCTTCCCTTCGTTCCCAACCCAGCCATAACTATAAAGGGCCTTACGGAGCAGCGCGGCCATGGCTCTGGAATAGTGGAGCAACAGCGCCACCTACAGCATTCACACAGAACCCACTCCAAGGAGCTTTTTTTTTTCTTTTTCGTTATTGTTTTTTCTCCCCTTTCTTTTCCTTTTTATTCTTTGCCTCTCTTTCAACAGCCTCCCATTCACTCTCACCCCAGCCACAGCTTTAAAGGGCCGTGTGGAGC
>JAQQAC010020896.1:54526456-54562399 GCA_029783875.1 Phataginus tricuspis | reverse complement strand
GGGGGGACTGTACAGCTCAGAGAAGACAAGTAGTGATTCTCATCTCACTACACTGATGGATAGTGACTGTAATAGGGTCGGTGGGGGGAACCTGATGAAGCGGGTAGTTTAATCATCACAATATTGCCCATGTAATTGTAGGTTAATGATACTAAAATAAAATAAATTGTTAAAAAAAAAAAAAAACAGGGTAACGTACGAAAGCCTTAATCTGGCGGGACCCAAGCCCTTCCACCACCCCAGCTCAATGGCCGGAGGAAGAGAAACGAAGCGCGAAAGAGAGTGGAAGCCTGGGACTACTGAACACCTAGCCCTGGACATCTGCTTTGTGGGCAAAATCCTATACTGTGTGATGCCCTGGGCGTTGGGGAGCTCGGACAGGCGGAGTGCTTGAGAAATTGACATTCCAGCCTTTGTGGAGAAGGGATTCCACACAGGCCGATCTGTGTCACAGGAAAGGCAGGGAATCCGAGAGGCTTCATAGCAGTGAAAGGGCTGCTGAAGGGGTGGGGTTTGCACAGAACTTGCGGTGCCGGAAAGGGAGAGCTGGACAAGGTTGTCTGGGTACGCTCAGCCCAGCTGGTTGGGAATATTGAGGACCTTCAGGTGCTCCATCACCCTGACTGCCTACTCAGCTCCGAGGCCCCCCACTGTGACACACAGGCTACCGAACCTGCCTACTGGCATGCAGGCACCAGCTTGCAAACCCGAAGTCACTGCGCAGGCATCAGGCCAGCCAGAGGAAGGTCCCGCCTACAACACATACAGACACAAAGCAAAAAAGATTCCCCGTGTGTGCTTGGCCCACTGCCTCTGACACTGGAGACAGGCAACTCAGACGGGAAGGAGGAAACAGATTTTTCCTACTCCCAGGCAGCAGCTCCACTCCCCTATGTCCCCCAACCTCAGTCTACGGTCTGAGCACCTGCAGACACTGGAGTTTCTGCGCACTAGTGGGCACCACACAGAAATATGAAATGTCAAAAGAACATGGTTCAGACCAAAATCTCACAAACCCCAGAAAGAGAGTCAAATGAAACCAAACTCACAAATCTTCCTGAAAGAGAGTTCAAAATAAAAATTATAAACATGCTTATGGAGATAGAGGAAAATATTCAAGAATTCAGGAACGAATTTAAGATGAAGATTCAATCAAAAACAAATACCATATCTGAAATGAAACATACAATGGAGGGATTTAAAAGCAGATTAGATGTAGTAGAAGACACGGTAAATGGAACAGAACTTGGAGAAGAGGAATACAAAGAAGCTGAGGCACAGAGAGAAAAAAGAATCTCTAAGAATGAAAGAATATTGAGAGAACTGTGTGACCTATCCAAACGCAACAATATTTGCATTATAGGGGTACCAGAAGAAGAAGAGAGAGAAAAGAGGATAGAAAGGGTCAATGAGGAGGTAATTGCTGAAAACTTCCCCAATCTGGGGAAGGAGATAAGTCTCTCAAGCCATGGAGGTGCACACATCTCCCACCACAAGGGACCCAAGGAAGACAACATCAAGACATATAATAATTAAAATGGCAAAGATCAAGGATAAAAACAGACTTTTAAAAGCACCTAGAGAGAGAAAAAAGATCACATACAAAGAAAAACCTATCAGGCTATCAACAGACTTCTCAACAGAAACCTTACAGGACAGAAGAGTGGCATGATATATTTAATGCAATAAAGCAGAAGGCCCTTGAACAAAGAATACTCTACCACCCAGCAAGGTAATCATTTAAATTTGAAGGAGGGATTAAATAATTCTCAGATAAGCAAAACCTGAGAGAACTGACCTCCGACAAACTACCTCCTACAGGGCATTTTGGAGGAACTCCTATAGATGGAAGTGTTCGTAAGGCTAAACAGATGTCATCTAAGGGAAGACAAAGAGTACAGAACATGATTCATAACATACAAAGAATGGAGGAGGAAGAAAAAGGAGAGAAAAAAAAAAAAAGAACCTTTAGGATGTGTTTTTAATACTATACAAAGTAAGTTAAAGTAGACTGTTAGATAGTAAGGGAATTGCCCATGAACCTTTGGTAACCATGAATCTAAAGCCTCCAATGGCAGTAAGTACATACCTATCGATAATCACCCTAAATGTAAATGGTCTGAATGCACCAATCAAAAGACACAGAGTTACTGAATGGATAAAAAAACAAGACCCATCTATATGCTGCCTACAAGAGACTCATGTCAAACCCAAAGACATACACAGACTGAAAGTGAACGAATGGAAAAAGATATTTCATGCAACTAATAGTGAGAAAAAAGCAGGAGTTGCAGTACTTTTATCAGACAAAATAGACTTCAAAACAAAAAAAGTCACAAGAGACAAAGAAGGACATTACATAATGATAAAAGGGTCAGTCCAACAAGCCGATATAACTATTATAAATATCTATGCACCCAATACAGAATCACCTACATATGTGGAACAAATACTAACAAAATTAAAAAGAGAAATAGAATGCAATGCATTCATTTTAAGAGATTTCAAAACACCACTCACTCCAAAGGACAGATCAACCAGACACTAAATAAAAAGACAGAGGCACTGAACAACATATTAGAACAGATGGATGTAACCAACATCTACAGAGCACTCCATCCAAAAGAAACAGGATACACATTCTTCTCAAGTGCACATGGAACATTTTCAAGAATAGATCATATACTTGGCCACAAAAAGGACCTCAATAAATTGTACCAACCAGCTTCTCAGATCTCAAAGGTATGAAACTAGAGATAAATTATACAAAGAAAATGAAAAAGCCCATAAACACATGGAGGCTTAATAACATGCTCCTAAATAATCAATGGATCAAAGACCAAGTAAAAACAGAGATCAAGCAATATATGGAGAGAAATGACAACAATAATTCAACACCACAAAATCTGTGGAATGCAGGGAAAGCTGGACAAAGACGGAAATATACTGCAATACAAGCCAATGTCAGGAAAGAAGAACAATCCCAAATGAACAATCTAAACTCACAATTACCAACACTAGAAAAGGAAGAACAAATGAGGCTCAAAGTCAGTAGAAGGAATGACATACAAAAGATTAAAGAATAAATAACTAAAATTGAGAAGAATAAAACAATAGAAAGAATCAAAGAAAACAGGAGCTGGTTCTTTGAGAAAATAAACAAAATAGATAAACCCCTAGCCAGACTCATCAAGAAAAAAAGAGAGTCCACACACATAAAGAGAATGAGAAATGAGAAAGGAAAAATCACTACGGATACTACAGAAATACAAAGAATTATGAGAGAATACTATGAAATATTATATGCTAAGGAACTGGATAACCAAGAAGAAATGGACAACTTTCTAGAAAAATATAACCTTCCAAGGCTCACCCAGGAAGAAACAGAAAATCTGAATAGAACAATTGCTAGCAAAGAAATTGAACTGGTAATCAAAAAACTACCTAAGAACAAAACTCCTGGACCAGATGGTTTCACGGCTGAATTTTATCAAACTTTTAGTGAAGATCCTTATTAAAGTTTTCCAAAAAGTAGAAGAGGAGTGAATACTCTCAAACTCATTCTATGAGGGCATCATCACTCTAATACCAAAACCAGGCAAAGACACCACAAAAAAAGAAAATTACAGACCAATATACCTAATGAAAATAGATGCAAAAATACTCAACAAAATATTAGCAAACCGAATTCAAAAATACATCAAAAAGATCATCCATCATGATCAAGTGGGATTCATCCCAACGATGCAAGGATGGCACAACATTCGAAAATTCTTCAACATCATCCATCACATCAATAAAAAGGACAAAAACCACATGATCATATTCAAAGATGTTGAAAAAGCATTTGACAAAACTCAACATCCATTCATGATAAAAGCTCTCCACAAAATGGGTACAGAGGGCAAGTACCACAACATAATAAAGGTCATATATGCCAAACCCACAGCCAACATTATACCTAACAGCGACAAGCTGAAAGCTTCTCCTTTAATATAGGGAACTACACAAGGATGGCCACTCTCCCCACTTCTATTCAACATAGTACTTGGAGGTCCTATCCACGGCACTCAGACAATACAAAGAAATAAAAGGCATCCAGATTGGCAAGGAAGAATTCAAACTGTCCTTGTTTGCAGATGACATGATATTGTACATAAAAAACCTTAAAGAATACACTCCAAAACTATTAGATCTAATATCTGAATTGAGCAAAGTTATGGGATAAAATATTAATACACAGAAATCTGTTGCATTCCTATACACTAATGATGAACTAGCAGGAAGAGAAATCAGGAAAGCAATTTCTTTCACAACTGCATCAAAAATAATAAAATGCAATACAAAGAATTATAAGAGAATATTATGAGAATCTATATGCTAAAAAGCTGGAAAATCTAGAAGAAATGAACAACTTCTTAGAAAAATACAACCTTCCAAGACTGACCAAACAAGAAACAGGAAAACTAAACAGACCAATCACCAGCGACAAAATTGAATCGGTACTCAAAAAAACTACCCAAGAACAAAACCCCCTGACCAGATGGATTCACCTCTGAATTCTACCAGACATACAGAGAAGAAATAACACCCATTCTCCCTAAAAAGTTTCGCAAAAAATAATAGAGGAGGGAATACTTCCAAACTCTTTCTATGAAACCAGCATCACTCTAATACCAAAACCGGGCAAAGACCTCACCAAAAAAGAAAATTACAGACCAATATCCTTGATGAACATAGATACAAAAATACTCAACAAATATTAGCAAACTGAATTCAAAAATACATCAAGAGGATCATACACCATGATCAAGTGGGATTCATCCCAGGGATGCAAGGATGGTACAACATTCGAAAATCCATCAACATCATCCATCACATCAATAAAAAGAAGAACAAAAACCACATGATCATCTCCATAGATGCTGAAAAAGCATTTGACAAAATTCAGCATCCATTTTTGATTAAAACTCTCAACAGAATGGGTATAGATGGCAAGTACCTCAACATCATAAAGGCTATATATGACAAACCCACAGCTAACATCATACTTAATAGCGAGAAGCTGAAAGCTTTTCATCTAAGATCGGGAACAAGACAGGGGTGCCCACTCTCTCCACTGTTATTCAACATAGTACTGGAGGTCCTAGCCACGGCAATCAGACAAAACAAAGAAATACAAGGCATCCAGATTGGTAAAGAAGTCAAATTGTCACTATTTGCAGATGACATGATATTGTACATAAAAAACCCTAAAGACTCCACTCCAAAACTACTAGAACTAATATCTGAATTCAGCAAAGTTGCAGGACACAAAATTAACACACAGAAATCTGTTGCTTTCCTATACACTAACAATGAATTAACAGAAAGAGAAATCAGGAAAACAATTCCATTCACAGTTGCATCAAAAAGAGTAAAATACCTAAGAATAAACCTAACGAAGGAAGTGAAAGACCTTTACCCTGAAACTACAAGACACTCCTAAGAGAAATTAAAGAGGACACTAACAAATGGAAATTCATTCCATGCTCTTGGCTAGGGAGAATAAATATTGTCAAAATGGCTATACTACCTAAAGCAATCTACAGATTCAATGCAATCCCTATCAAACTACCAACAGCTTTCTTCAATGAACTGGAACAAATAATTCTAAAATTCATATAGAACCACAAAAGACTCCAAATAGCCAAAGCAATCCTGAGAAGGAGGAATAAACGGGAAATTACGCTCCCTGACTTCAAGCTCTACTTACAAAGCCACAGTAATTAAGACAATTTGGTATTGGCACAAAAACAGGCCCACAGAGCAGTCGAACAGAATAGAAAATCCAAACATTAACCCAAACATATATGGTCAATTAATATATGATAAAGCAGCCTTGGATATACAATGGGGAGATGACAGCCTCTTCAGCAGCTAGGGTTGGCAAAACTGGACAGCTATATGTAAGAGAATGAAACTGGACTACTGTCTAACCCCATACACAAAAGTCAACTCAAAATGGATCAAAGACCTGAATGTAAATCATGAAACCATAAAACTCTTAGAAAAAAACATAGGCAAAAATCTCTTGGACATAAACATGAGAGACTTCTTCACGAACATATCTCCCCGGGCAAGGGAAACAAAAGCAAAAATGAACAAGTGGGACTATATCAAGCTGAAAAGCTTCTGTACAGCAAAGGACACCATCAGTAGAACAAAAAGACATCCTACAGTATGGGAGAATATATGCATAAATGACGTATCCGATAAAGGGTTGACAACCAAAATACATAAAGAACTCACGCACCTCAACAACCAAAAGCAAATAATCCAATTAAGAAATGAGCAGAGGACATGAATAGACACTTCTCCAAAGAAGAAATTCAGATGGCCAACAGGCACATGAAGAGATGCTCCACATCACTAATCATCAGAGAAATGCAGATTAAAACCACAATGAGATATCACCTCACACCAGTGAGTGTGGCCAACATCCAAAACACAAACAACATCAAATGTTGGCGAGGATGTGGAGAAAAGGGAACCCTCCTACACTGCTGGTGGGAATGCAGATTAGTTCAACCATTGTGGAAAGCAGTATGGAGGTTCCTCAAAAAACTCAAAATAGAAATATCATTTGACCCAGGAATCCCACTCCTAGGAATTTACCCTAAGAATGGAGCAGCCCAATTTGAAAAAGACATATGCACCCCTATGTTTATCGCAGCACTATTTATAATAGCCAAGAAATGGAAACAACCTAAGTGTCCATCAGTAGATGAATGGATAAAGAAGAAGTGGTACATATACACAATGGAATATTATTCAGCCATAAGAAGAAAACAAACCCTACCATTTGCAACAACATGGATGGAGCTAGAGGGTATTATGCTCAGTGAAATAAGCCAAGCTGAAAAAGACAAATATCAAATGATTTTACTCATATGTGGAGTATAACAACAAAGAAAAAAACTGAAGGAACAAAACAGCAGCAGACTCACAGAACCCAAGAATGGACTAATAGTTACCAAAGGGAAAGGGACTGGGGAGGATGGGCGAGAAGGGAGGGACCAGGGTTTAAAAGGGGCAGTATGATTAGCAGATGTAATGTTGAGGGGGCACTGGGAGGGCTGTACAACTCAGAGAAGACAAGTAGTGATTCTATAGCATCTCATTACGCTGATGGACAATGGCTGTAATTGGGTTGGTGGGGAGGACCTGTGAACGGGGTAGTTTAATAACCATAATATTGCACATGTAATTGTAGATTAATGATACCAAAAGAAATTATAGAAAAATAATAATAATAATAATAAAATGCCTAGGAATTTAACCTAACCAAGGAGGTGAAAGACCTAAACCTGAAAACTAGAAGACACTTATGAGAGGAAATTAAAGATGATACCAATAAATGGAAACACATCTGGTCCTCATGGATAGGAAGAATTAATATTGTCAAAATGGCCATCCTGCCTAAAGCAATCTATAGATTCAATACAATCCCTATCAAATTACCAACAGTATTCTTCAATGAACTAGAACAAATAAATAGTTCTAAACTTCGAATGGAACCACAAAAGACCCCAAATATCCAAAGCAATCCTGAGAAGGAAGAACAAACCTGGGGGTACTATGCTCCCTAACTTCAAGCTCTACTGCAAAGCCACAGTAATCAAAACAATTTGGTTCTGGCACAAGAACAGACCCACAGATCAATGGAAAAGAATATAGAGCTCAGATATAAACCCATGAATGTAAGGCAATTAATATACGATAAATGACCCATGAATATACCATGGAGAAAAGACAGCCTCTTCATTGACTGGCGTTGGCTTAACTGGACAGTTACATGTAAGAGAATGAAAGTGGATTATCCATACACAAAAGTAAACTCAAATATGAGACCAGAATGTAAGTCATGAAACCATAAAACTCTTAGAAGAAAACATAGGCAAAAATCTCTTGACTAAAACATGAGCAACTTTTTTGTGGACACATCTCCTTGGGCAAGAGAAACAAAATAAAAAATGAACAAGTGAGACTACATCAAACTAAAAAGCTTCTGTATAGCAAAGGTCACCATCAGCAGAACAAAAGGCGACATACATTATAGGAGGACATATTTGTAAGTGATTTATCCAGTAAAAGGTTAACATCCAAAATATATAAAGAACTCTTATGCCTTAACAAGAAAAAAACAGATAACCAATTAAAAAATGTGTGGCAGACCTGAACAGGTATTTTTCCAAAGACGAAATACAAATGGCCAACAGGCATATGAAAAGATGCTCCAAATCGCTAATCATCAGGGAAATTAAATCAAAACCACAATGAGGTATCACCTCACACCAGTTAGGATGGTCACTATCCACAACAAAAGAAATAACAAGTGTTGGTAAGGACGTGGAGAAAAGAGAACCCTCCTACACTGTTGGTGGGAATTTAAATTGATGCAGCCACTGTGGATAGAAATATGAAGGTAAAAATAGAAATACCATTTGACCCAGTAATTCCACTCCTAGGAATTTACCCAAAGAAAACAAAACCCCTGATTTGAAAAGATACACGCACCCTTATGTTTTTTGCCACATTATTTACAATAGCCAAGATACGGAAGCAACCTAAGTGTCCATAAATAGATGAATGGATAAAGAAGATGTAGTACATACACAGAATGGAATATTATTCAATCATTACAAAAAATAAGCAAGCCTGCCATTTTTAACAACATGGATGGACCTAGAGGTATTATGCTAGGGGAAATAAGTCAGTCAGAGAAAGAAAAATAGTATATGATTTCACTTTATAGAATATAAAAGCCAAGGAAAACAAAATGAACAAAATAGTAGTAGACTCACAGGCACTGCGAAGGGACTAGCGTTTACCATGGGAGAAGAATTGGGGTGCGTGAGTTGGGAAGTTGAGGGCACAAAAATACTCAATCATAATATAATTGGTCACAGGGATAGAAGGACAGCATGGAATATAGCCAATGATTCTGTAACATCTTATGTTGACAAATAATAACTGTACTAGTTGGGGTGAGGATTTAATTATATGGGTAACTGTTAGAACCACTGTTTTATACTTGAAACCAGTGTTAGATTGTGCATCAACAAAAGTTCAAAAAAAAATTGTACATCAACTATACTTCCATTTAAAAAAAAAATGGTGAAGGAGTTGGACCCTGAAATTAAAAAGACCTGAGGTACAGCCAGAAAACATATCTCTTGGCATGGCCCAGAGCACACAGGGCAGTCTGCAGCCTGGTCCCTGTCTTGGTGCCTTCCGCAGCCCTGTGGGCTCAGGACAGATACGGTCAGGAAGCTGCGCACAGGCCCTGCTCTGCTCTGTGTGCATAATTTCAGAGAAAACATGAATTGGCAACAAAACAAAATGGAATCAGAACAGTGGGAATCAATTTTGTACAGGATGCGTTGGGAGATGTTTACTGCAGCCTGTCTGAAGTTGGAGGAAAACTGAACAAACAAGATGATTATGGAGCTTTGGAAAGTGTGAAAGCTGCTATGGAACTGTAGTCTTCTCTATGAGTAGAAGTAACTGAAATTAATGACGCTCTTGGAGAATTCAGGACTTGTCAACAAATCTTGTTATGAAAACAGCTGGCTGATCAAGAAGTATATGAGAAATACATAAAATCTATTGAGTGAAAACAGAAACCCTAAACTATTAGGAAACAACTTAATCTATCAGTCTTAAATTTGTGGTGGATAGAAATTTTCAAACAACTTTTACCAATACCAATGGGAAAAAAAACTACCTGCGACAATGCTGCTGGAAGAAAATACCCCTTAACTTTCTAATGACTGCAAATAAACACAATATGCATCTTTTCCACAATACCCTATGATTTTAGGCTAGGCTACCTTTACAGTATTCAGAGTTGCTAAAATTATCTGTGATAAAAGCTAGGTATAAAATTTCTGTAATTTAAGGATAACATTGTTATCTTAAGTCTTACATAATGTAACTTGCTTATATCCATCCCTTGATTTGGGTCAAAATACTTAATGATTATTTCCATTGGGAATAACTGCAGTGGACAAAAGTTCTTGTACTTGTCATGAAGAACAATACTATCTTAACTGTGATATACTGTCTTTACTGGTGCTATTTTAACACATTGAAGCAACAGGCTTGCAGTTTAATAAGAAAAAATTCAGTATCTTCATAAAAAAAAACAAAAACCTGATGTTTAAATTCCTCTAAATGTAAGCCTCAATCTCCTCATATTTAAAATAGAGAAAATACAGAAATTATTTGTAAGGACCAAAGCAATGCACATAAAACATAATGCCTAGCATAATGTAATTGATGCATAAATAGTAGGAATTATGATGATGAGCACCTGGAAGGCAAATAAAAGTGACCAAAAATAAAGCAAATACAGCTTACCGTTATCTGACTTAGTCCAGTCAACCTCATAGTCAAAGTAGGTGACATAAAGTACTTAAAAGCAAGATCTAGGCTTTCTTTATCAAAGCATAAAGTTGTATCCAATGGTTCTTTCACCGTGCTCCACATTAAGTCAGCCATGTTACGAGCCGCACTCTGTCTTAACTCCTGATCAGAGAGCTTGCATAAATACCTGAAATGATTCAGAAATAAAATAAACAAAAAATTGTCAGCTATTTCTAACCACTCAATAATTCCCTAATATTCCTTTGCTCCATATGTTTAACATACCTCCAGAATGGTTAACATAGTAGAACATGGCATTCTGGGATTTAACATTCCCAATTTCAACTATTTCTAAATGATGATTCAGGACTGTGATGCTTCAAGGACTTGTGGCAATGTCTGCTTTGCTGAGAAACCAACTTCAATCAGAAAACTGAATAGAGCCAAATTATTTAAATCAGATTCTGCACCTCCAGTAAAACTTTACTATTCTCTAATACTTGTCATGTACACCTCCTGTTTCAGTGTATTTAAGCTGACCTCATATAAACAATACATCTACTCCCCCATACAGCCAAAATTCTTTAAAATTTGTACATGTTAAACATTATTCTTCTTCTTACTTCCCAAAAATCACAAACCACTGGTTTTCCTCTCGGGTCCTGCCTATTCTATTTTCGACCTTAGTGCTCCAATACATCTACTCCCCCATACAGCCAAAATTCTTTAAAATTTGTACATGTTAAACATTATTCTTCTTCTTACTATCCAAAAATCACAAACCACTGGTTTTCCTCTCAGGTCCTGCCTATTCTATTTTCGACCTTAGTGCTCCTCAAGGTTTGTAATAGATTGCAAAAAGCACCCAAATTACTTCCATCACTGTATATAGAGGCCTTTGCAATGTAACTTTGCCACTTTTCTGTCTAGAAGGGTCACCTGTTTCTCTACTCCCTTGAATCAGAGCTTTTGCCATGAAACTTCTTTTGGGGCATTAAGATACATGACATAAGCAGAAGCCTGAATGTCTCTGAGCTTACCCTCTCCTGCTGGCAACTCTTCCACCACCAAGAAAAGGAATGCAGGTTAGCCTGCTGGATGAAAGAGACATGGCTGATGCCCCAACTAATGTCTAACCAACACAAGACATATAAGAGCTCTGCTCCCCTCCCAAGACTAGTCAGCCAACCACGGGACATATGAGTGAGGTTATTCTAGAGCATTCAGTTCCAGCCACATGAGCCCAGCTCAGAAGAGTTAGCCAACCCAGAGAACTGCGAGAAATAATAAATGGCTCTTATTTTAAGCCAGTAAGTTTCAAGGATTGTTTCCTTACACAGCAAAAGCAACCTTTTGCAGGGCTCTCTCCTTGACTCACTTCTACTCTCTTTCTACATTCTCTCCCCAGACAACCTCATTCACTCCCATGGTTTTTAAATGCTGTCTTTATGTTGACAACCCCTAAATTAATGATGTTCTGAATTACAGGTTTATACTCCCAACTTGCTAGTACAATTTAAATGTCTCACAGGCATCTCACAATTAAGTCTTCAAGTTCTCCCTTTCTTCCACAGCTGTTAATGATATCCACAGCACAAAAGAAAAATCAACTGCCGAACTCCACAATCACCAATCTTGTCAATCTCATTTTCACTTATCCCATTCTTAATCCTTGTACCAGTAACCATCATTTGTTTCCAGGACACATTAACCTTTGAATTGCTCTCCTCACTTCCACTACACCACCACCTACCCACCAAAAATTTATGATCCACTTAAAGGCCAAAGTGACCTTTAAAAACTATCACGACTCATCTGCTTAAAACCCTTCAATAGATTCCCACTACTAAAATTAAATCCAAGCTCCTTAAAAGTCTTGAATGTCTGGAATAAGCTGCCCCTGTTTATCCAACCTCTTACCATAATTATACCCTCTTACACACTATGCCCCAGACCAGACCACTTCCAGTTCCCTTAGTATGTCACATTCTTTCCAACTTCAATGTCCTATGCCCTTATGTTCCTTCTATCTGTAATATGTTCTTCTAATTACAGGATTCATTTTCTCCAGATGTCACCTTCAGAAAAGCCTCATATCCCCTCTCTCCATCACATGTTCTTTGCTTGCATAGCATTCATCACTACTGATTCTTTCCCTGATACATTCTCCAAAAATCCAACAGTATCAGGAAAACAGCAGGAACTCAACTTTTTGTGAATGAATGAAGAAGAAAAAGTATGAAGAACTCAAATATTATCAAGAAATAAACCTTAGAATGCCAATAGTTCACATTCTTTAATTCTAATCAATATAATTCTTTCTCCATCCTTCGATTTCCTTCTTAGGTTGAGATTTACAAAACTCAAACGTCACCTCCTCAATGAGACCTTTTCTATCCCCATTTTTAAAACTGTAACCCACCTTCTAGAATTCTCAATCTACTTCTGCCATTTTTACTGTAATATTCATCACTTTGTGATGAACTATATAATTTACTTATGTATTCTGTACATAGACTGCACACAAGGAGAAATATTTTTTCTCGGCTCTGCCCCCAATTTCCAAAACATAATGCTTAGTATATATTTGTTGACTGAATAAAGTGGGGTACCAAGTAACCATTACTAATCTCTTTAATTTTTTTTATATATTTATATTAAAAAATCCAACATAAATTTCTTAAAGTAACATTAAATATAAAACTACACATGTGCATACAAAACACTATTTACCAAACTGTCAATTACAATTTTCTCTAGAGGATATTAATATGAGTAACTTTCAAACAATATAATTGTTTGATATATGCTATGTTATAAATTATTTAAATATATTACAGTGATAATCAACAGGAAAAGATTATATAAACTTACCTGATAACATAGGTCCTAAAAGGGATAATGTGCTGCATGACAGCAGGGATATGTAGCCATATTCTAATCTAGAAAGAAACAGAAAGATGACATTAATATATAGTGAATACATGAAAAAGATGTATATTTTCACTTGAATTAAAAACAAGAGCATTTAGTATTTTGCTGTCTCTAAACTACATATATTTTATCTGTTTTGAAAAGGATAAAGAAATAGAATTACACACAGATCAGGTAAATAATTCAACGTATCTGCATTTTTAATACCCATCTATAAAATCAACCAAAGATTATTAGCTTCTTGCTGAAAAGGGAGCACTATCCTTGTACAACAGAAACCCAAATAAAATTAGTTTTATAATAAACCATCTCATCCCTCCTTCAAAAAAATATAAATTACCTATGATTTCTAATCACTTCAATATCCATATACAGCAAATATAATTTATAGTCACACACTGATTACAATATCAACTATTTACTGAGTTAAGCTCTTATTTTAAGTATACAGATAACAAGTTACAATAAACCTGTTTCCTTTTTTCTACTTGATATTCCAACTCATTTATAAACCTAATGTGTTTACGATTATAGCTTTATTCTCATAAGGAGTGATTTAAATATCATATTAGAATAGAAATCCTAAGCAAATCATCAAACAACAAACTATTGCACAGTTTGTAAGCCCTGACACATGCAAAGGTTACCAATTATAAATAAATTTGGAAATACAGAATGTATGGCTTCACTCTAATCTAATCAAAGATATTTGTATAAATACAACAGCAAATATTATACTAATGCTTAAATGTTATAACTTTTCATACTGAGACTAGGAACTAAACAAGAATGCCTTTAATTCAACTTGAACTGATGGTCCTAGACAATACAACACTCAAGACACTGAAAAAATTACACTGTCACTCATATGAAACCTTCATAAGATTGTATATCAATGATACCTTAACTAAAAAAAAAAAGAGAACTGAATAAAAGGCAAATGGAAAAGAAGAATTAAAACCAGTATAACTCTGAGATGATACGATCATGTAAGTAGAAAATCCAAAATAATTTCCAGATGAACATTTTTTGGAATTAACTAGCAAGGCTATGACTTAGAAAGTTAATGCAAACGAATAAATATTAATACATACATAGATACACATATATACACAAACAATATTTTAAATATATATTTATTTCTTATATACCAGGAACAAATAGTAAATAAAGTTTTCAAAAATATTCTCTTTACAACAGCATCAAAAGTATCATATTCCTGGGAATAATCTAACAAAGATATATTACACCTCTACATAAATATAGAAAATTATGAGAACATACAAATAAAAACACATTTACCATATTTATATTAGAGGATTCAGTACTGTAGAGATGACAGTTATCCCTAAATTGATTTATATACTCAGTGCAACAGTGTGTAAGACACCGATTCCAAATGCATTGAGACAAATCACTCTTTTAAGAATGACTGGGTATCGGGGTGTAAAGTACAGCACAGTGGCTATACAGACATACCTCATTTTATTATGGTTTGTTTCACTGCATTTTGAAAACACTGCATTTTATACAAATTGAAGGTTTGTGACAAACCTGCATCAAGCTAGTCTATCAACACCACTTTTCCAACAGCATCTCCTCACTTTATGTCTTTGTCACAATATTTCAAACTTTTACATTATTATTCCATTTGTTACGGTGATCTGTGATCACTGATTATGACTCACTGAAAATTCAGATGATGGTTAGCAATTTTTGAAGTGTTTTTTTTAACTAAGGGTATGTACTTTTTTTTGTAGATACAAAGCTACTGCACATTCAAACAGACTACAGAATAGTGTAAACATATCTTTTATATGCACTGGGAAACAAAAAATTCATTTGACTAATTTTATTGCAATATTCACTTTATTGTGGTGGTGTAGAACTAAACCCATATAATCTCTGATGTATGCTGATAGTTAACTTGATTGCATATTTGTAAGTTAAGAGAACAGTTTTTGTAAGTTCTCATCACAACAAAAAAAACTTTTGTTAACTACAAATGGTGTCAGATGTTAATTAAATTATAATCACTTTGCAACACATACAAATACAGAATGATTATATCATACACCTGAAACTAATATTAATGTAATGTCAATTACACATCGATTTAAAAAAAAAATGAAAGGGAGGTAGAACTTGCTTTACCAGACAACAAGACTTCTAAGCTCCAGAAACAAAGATGATGTACAAATAGAACAATATAAGCAAACAGACTACTGGAGTATGCTAAGACTCATGCATATAAAGACATAATTTTGACAAAAATGGTACAAAGAGGAAAGAACTGTCTTTGCTATAGTGTTAGGAGAGAACCAATGATTGTAATAAGGAAAACAAATCATGATCCCTCACCCAAACCACATACAAATATCAATTCCAAATGAACTATAATCAAAATGTGAAGTAAGAGTGAAAAGCAAGTGTCCCTTCTGTCCTGACGCCACGCCACCCAGCTCATCGCTGAAGCAACCATATTACTGGTTTCTTGTTGGACTTCCAGGGACATTTTATTCACATACAAGCATGTAAAAATCAATATTGAATTCCAAGTGCAGAGATAGCTTGTGGAGATTCAAGAAGGCGGCATGAAAGGTGAGATGGAGAACTCCTCACAAATCCATAAATAGTACAAAAATATACATAATTAATACAACTAACCCTAAAACAGAAACAAGAAAGAAGGCTGAACCAGACTGCATAAAGACCTCACAAACAGAGCTGACCTCACGAAACAGGGTAATGTACAAAAGCCTTAATCCAGTGGGCCGAAGCCCTACCCCCACCCCACCTCACCAACAGGAGGAAGAAAACCAGAGCAGGGAGAGGGTGGAAGCTTGGGACTGCTGAACACTTAGCCCTGGAGATCTGCTTTGTGAGCAGACACCTATATTGTGTGGTGCTCTGGACACTGGGGAGTTCAGACAGGCAGAGTGCCAGACAACTTGACATTCCGGCCGTTTGTGGAGGAGGGGATCCACATCCGGCCGCTCTCTGTCAGAGGAAAGGCAGGCAGACTGAGAGGCTTCCTAGCAGCGAGAGGGCTGCTGAAGGGGAGGGGTTTGCACGGAGCTTCCTGCACAGGAGAAGGGAAAGCTGGACAAGATTGACTGGGCGCGCTCTGCCCAGCTGGTTGGTTGGGAAGTTGGAGGAGCTTCACGTGCTACATGCCCCTGGCTGACTACTCAGATCCGATGCCCCCAACTGTGACCGCGGCCTGCTGCACTTTCCTCCTAGCCTGCCGTCACCAGTTTGTAAACTGGCAGTCACTGTGCTGGTGTCAGGCCAGCCAGAGGGGAGCCCTGCCTAAAACAGCTAGAGACGCAAAGCACGGAGGCTTACACCTACGTGCTTGGCCCACTGGTTCTGACACTGGAGACAGGCAGCGCAAACGGTAAACAGGAAATAGATCTTTCCTCCCCCAGGCACTAGCTCCACTCCCCTAAAACCCCCAACCTCACTCTAGGGGATGAGCAGATCCAGACACTGGAGCTTCTGTGCACTAGTGGGCACCACACAGAAATATGAAATGTCAAAAGAACATGATTCAGACCAAAATCTCAAAAACTCCAGAAAAAGGGCCAAATGAAACTGAACTCACCAATCTTTCTGAAAGACAGTTCAAAATAAAAGTTATAAACATGCTTATGGAGGTACAGAAAAATATTCAAGAACTCAGGAACAAATTTAAGTCGGATATTCAATCATTAAGAAATTCTGTATCTGAAATGAAACATACAATGGAGGGATTTAAAAGCAGATTAGATGTAGTAGAAGACACGGTAAATGGAACAGAACTTGGAGAAGAGGACTACAAAGAAGCTGAGGCACAGAGAGAAAAAAGAATCTCTAAGAATGAAAGAATATTGAGAGAACTGTGTGACCTATCCAAACGCAACAATATTCGCATTATATGGGTACCAGAAGAAGAACAGAGAGAAAAAGGGGCAGAAAGTGTCACTGAGGAAGTTATTGCTGAAAACTTCCCCAATCTGGGGAAGGAGATAGTCTCTCAAGCCATGGAGGTGCACAGATCTCCCAACACAAGGGACCAAAGTAAGAGAACATCAAGATATAAAATAATTAAAATGGGAAAAATCAAGGATTAAGACAGACTTTGAAAAGCAGCCACAGAGAGAAAAAAGATCACATACAAAGGAAAACCCATCAGGCTATCATCAAACCTCTCAACAGAAACCTTAAAGGCCAGAAGGGAGTGGCATGATATATTTAATGCAATGGAGCAGAAGGCCCTTGAACCAAGAATGCTCTACCTGGCAAGGTTATCTTTAAATTTGAAGGAGGGATTAAACCATTTTCAGATATGCAAAAGCTGAGAGAATTTATCTCCAACAAACCACCTCTACAGTGCATTTTGGAGGGACTCCTATAGATGGAAGTATTCCCAAGACTAAACAGATGTCACACAAGGGATAGACAAAGAGTAAAGAATATGATTCATAACATACAAAGAATGGAGGAGGAAGAAAAAGGAGGAAAAAAAAAAAAGAACCCATAGGTTGTGTTTGTAATAGCATACAAAGTGAATTAAATTAGAATATTAGATAGTAAGTGAATTACCCTTGAACCTTTGGTAACCACGAATCTAAAGGCTGCAGTGGCAATAAGTACACACCTATCGATAATCACCCTAAATATAAATGGTCTGAATGCACCAATCAAAAGACATAGAGTTACTCAATGGATAAAAAAACAAGACCCATCCATATATTGCCTGCAGAAAACTCACTTCAAACCCAAAGACACACACAGACTGAAAGTAAAGAGATGGAAAAAGATATTTCAGGCAACTAATAGTGAGAAAAAAAAGCTGGAGTTCCAGTACCTGTATCAGACAAAATGGACTTCAAAACAAAGAAAGGCACAAGAGACAAAGAAGGACATTACATAATGATAAAAGGGTCAGTCCAACAAGACAACATAACTATTATAAATATCTATGCACCCAACACAGGATCACCTATATATGTGAAACAAATACTAACAGACTTAAACGGCGAAATAGCATGCAATGCATTCATTTTAGGAGACTTCAACACACCACTCACTCCAAAGGACAGATCAACCAGACAGAAAAAAAATAAAGAGACAGAGGAACCAAACAACATATTAGAACAGATGGACCTAACCGTCATCTACAGAACACTCCATCCAAAAGCAACAGGATACACATTCTTCTCAAGTATACATGGAACATTTTCAAGAATAGATCATATATTAGGCCACAAAAAGAACCTCAGTAAATTCAAAAAGATTGAAATTGTACCAACCACCTTCTCAGATCACAAAGGTATGAAACTAGAAATAAATTACACAACAAAAATGAAAAAGTCCACAAACACATGGAGGCGTAATAACATGCTCCTAAATAATCAGTGGATCAATGACCAAATAAAAACAGAGATCAAGCAATATATGGAGAGAAATGGGAACAATAATTCAACACCATAAAATCTGCGGGACGCAGTGAAGGCCGTGCTAAGGGGAAAATATACTGCAATACAGGCCCACCTCAGGAAGGAAGAACAACAATCCCAAAAGAACAGTCAAAACTCACAATTAAGGAAACTAGAAAAGGAAGAACAAATGAGGTCCAAAGTCAGTAGAAGGAGGTACATAATAAAGATTAGAGCAGAAGTAAATAAAATTGAGAAGAATAAAACAATAGAAAGAATCAATGAAAGTAGGAGCTGGTTCTTCGAGAAAATAAAGAAAATAGACAAATGCCTAGCCAGACTTCTCAAAAAAAAAAAAAGAGAGTCTACACACATAAACAGAATCAGAAATGAGAAAGGAAAAATCACTATGGACACCACAGAAATACAAAGAATTATGAGAGAATACTATGACAAATTATATGCTAACAAACCGGGTAACCAGGAAGAAATGGACAACTTTCTAGAAAAATACAACCTTCCAAGGCTGACCCAGAAAGAAACAGAAAATATGAACAGACCAATTACCAGCAACAAAATTGAGCTGGTAATCAAAAAAAGACCTAAGAACAAATCCCTGCACCAGATGGTTTCACAGCTGAATTTTATCAAACTTTTTGTGAAGACCTAATAACAATCCTCCTTAAAGTCTTCCAAAAAGTAGAAGAGGTGGGAATACTCCCAAACTCATTCTATGAGGCCAGCATCACTCTAATACCAAAAACAGGCAAAGACACCACACACACAAAAAAAAATTACAGACCAGTATCTCTGAAGAACATAGATGTAAAAATACTCAACAAAATATCAGCAAACCGAATTTGAAAATACATCAAAAAGATCATCCATCATGATCAAGTAGGATTTATTCTAGGGATGCAAAGATGTTACAACATTCAAAAAACCCATCAACATCATCCAACACATCAACAAAAAGGACAAAAACCACATGATCATCTCCATAGATGCTAAAAATCATTTAACAAAATTCAATACCCATTCATATTAAAAGCTCTCAACAAAATGGGTATACAGGGCAAGTACCTCAACATAATAAAAGCCATATATGACAAAACTACAGCCAACATTATACTTAACAGCAAGAAGCTGAAAGCTATTCCTTTAAGATCGGGAACAAGACAAGGATGCCCACTCTCCCCACTTCTATTCAACATAGTACTGGAGGTCCTAGCCACGAAAATCAGACAACACAAAGAAATAAAAGGCACCCAGACTCGCAAGGAAGAAATTAAACTGTCCCTGTTTGAAGATGACATGATATTGTGCACAAAAGCCCCTAAAGAATCCACTCCAAAACTACTAGATCTAATATCTGAATTCAGCAAAGCTGCAGGATACAAAATTAATACACAGAAGTCTATTGCATTCCTATACACTAATGATGAATTAGCAGAAAGAGAAATCAGGAAAACAATTCCATTGACAGTAGCATCAAAAAGAATAAAATAATACCTAGGAATAAACCTAACCAAAGAAGTAAAATACCTATACTCTGAAAACTACAAGACACTCAGGAGAGAAATTAGATACCAATAAATGGAAACACATCCTGTGCTCATGGATAGGAAGAATTAGTATTGCCAAAATGGCCATCCTGCCTAAAGCAATCTACACATTCAATGAAATTCGTATCAAAATACCAACAGCATTCTTCAATGAACTAGAGCAAATCATTCTAAAATTCATATGGAACGACAGAAGACCCCAAATAGCCTAAGCAATCCTGAGAAGGAAGAATAAAGCTGGGGGCATTACGCTCCCCAACTTCAAGCTCTACTACAAAACCACAGTAATCAAGACAACTTGGTACTGGCACAAGAACAGAAACATAGACCAATGGAACAGATTAGAGAGCCCAGATATAAACCCAACCATATATGGTCAATTAATAAATGATAAAGGAGCCATGGACATACAATGGGGAAATGACAACCTTTTAAACTACTGGTGTTGGCAAAACTGGACAGCTACATGAAAGAGAATGAAACTGAATTTTGTTTAACCCCGTACACAAAAGTAAACTTGAAATGGATCAAAGACCCAAATGTAAGTCATGAAACCATAAATCTCTTACAAGACAACATAGGCAAAATTCTCCTGCATATAAACATGAAAATTTCTTCCTGAACGCATCTCCTCGAGCAAGGGAAACAAATCAAAAATGAACACATGGGACTACATCAAACTAAAAAGCTTCTAAACAGCAATGGACACCATCAACAGAACAAAAAGGCATCCTACAGTATGGGAGAATAAATTTGTAAACGACATATTCGACAAGGGGTTAACATCCAAAATATATAAAGAACTCACATGCCTCAAACACCCAAAAAGCAAATAACATGATTAAAAAATGGGCAGAGGATATGAAGAGACAGTTCTCCAAAGAAGAAATTCAGATGGCCAACAGACACATGAAAAGATGCTCATCACTAATCATCAGGGAAATGCAAATTAAAACCACAATGAGATATCACCTCACACCAGTTAAGATGGCCAGCATAGAAAGACTAAGAACAACAAATGCTGGTGAGGATGTGGAGAAAGGGGAACCCTCCTACACTGCTGGCGGGAATGTAAGCTAGTTCAACCATTGTGGAAAGCAATATGAAGGTTCCTCAAAAACTAAAAATAGAAATACCATTTCACCCAGGAATTCCACTCCCAGGAATTTACCCTAAGAGTACAAATTCTCAGATTCAGAAAGACATATGCACCCCCATGTTTATCACAGCACTTTTTGCAATAGCCAAGATATGGAAGCAACCCAAGTGTCCATCGGTAGATGAATGAATAAAAAAGATGTGGTATATATACACAAAGGAGTATTATTCAGCCATAAGAAGAAAACAAATCCTACCATTTGCAACAACATGGATGGAGCTAGAGGGTATTATGCTCAGTGAAATAAGCCAGGCAGAGAAAGACAAGCATCAAATGATTTCACTCGTCAGCAGCAGACTCACAGAACCCAAGAATGGACTAACAGTTACCAAAGGGAAAGGGACTGGGGAAATTGGGTGGAAAGGGAGGGATAAGGAGGAAAAAAGGGCTATTACAATTAGCACATGTAATGTAGCGGGGGTGGGGATACAGGGAAGGCAGTGTAACACAGAGAAGACAAGTAGTGATTCTATAGCATCTTACTACGCTTATGGACAGTGACTGTAATGGTGTATGTGGTGGGGACTTGATAATAGGGGGAGTCTAGTAACCATAATGTTGCTCATGTAATTGTTTATTAATAGTAGGAAAAAAAAGTCATGAAGGAACTTTAAATACATATTAGTAACTAAAAGAACAAAGAAAAAAAAAGTGAAGGAACAAAACAGCAGTGGACTAGTGGTTACCAAAGGGGAGGGGTGTGGGAGGGCTGGTCAGGAGGGAGGGAGATGGGGATTGAGGGGTATTATGTTTAGTACACATGGTGTGAGGGGTCACGGGGAAAACTGTAGCACAGAGAAGGCAAAGAATGAATCTGTAGCATCTTGCTACACTGATGGACAGTGACTGCAATGGGGTATGGGTGGGGACTTGATAATATGGGTAAATGTAGTAACCACATTGTTTTTTCATGTGAAACCTTCATAAGAGTGTATATCAATACCTTTATAAAAATTTTTTTAAATGCTTACACCACATTGATTTTAATAGCCTAAATGTCTATCATCACCAAAATGGATCAGTGATGGCATATTTTTAAAAAGGAGTATCATGCAACAACGAAAATGACATTAGAACTACATGCAAGATAAATCTCCATGTTAAAACAAAAGCAGTCAGACATGAAAGAATGCACAGCACAGGATTCCACTTACATGGTGTACAAAACTAAATCACAGTACTTAGAAATGTAAGCTATAAAAGTTCATCATAAAAATATGAATTTTGTCTTCCCTTTAAGGGCAAAGAGATGAGATAGTTACTTGAAGGGATCGTAAAGGAAGATTCTGAGGAGCTGAAAACATTTTCTTTTTTTATATGGGTACTGGTTAAATGGGGTATTCACTTTGATAAATCACTGAGCTATATATTATTTTTTGCATCTTTCTGCAGGAATGTCAAAGTAAAAACTTTTTTTAAATGTTAAAAGATTCAATTATATACAGGGCACATTAGAGGTGATGAAAACAAAAATAGGTACAGTAGTACCTTTTATTTTAGGATAAACAAAAATTAATAAAAATTTAAGTAAAAATGACAAGAGAAGTTATAAAAGAGGATAAAGTGCCTCCCAGGTACATACTGAACACTCAGGAATTGTTAGCTATTGTTACTAAGACAAGAACCACTGAAGGAATGGTCAACAAATAATTATTATATAGTGAGTTAAGCACTGTCCCTGCCCAGAATGCTTTAGGAATGAATAAGTGACTAATGCTGAAGTGGGAAGTTGGAAACAATCGGGAAAGGACTAAATCTGGGTATGAAGGGTGAACAGAAGTTTGCTCCCACATTAATACAGACTGTGCAGTAAGCATTAAAAAAAATCAGATTCTGATCATAACAGCCTAACAGATGCATAAAGACAGACATATACATGGCGTGTGATCTGAAAATACAGGCACTGGGAAAGAAAGAATTTAATTCAGTAGAGTTGTGTGAGTTTATTTTGAAAAAGCTTTATGGAAGGAGGCAAGACCTGAGATTATAGAATCTTTAAATTTGTAAGCCTGGAAGTAACCTTAGTGGGGAAAAAAAATGACAAGTGAAAAAAAATGTCAACATTAAAAGGAAAACATTTTAATAGAAAAGCTACCATTTACTGAGCCCTTAATATTCTCATTGTGATACAGGCTTATATAAATAATACAATCAAAATTACAATGAAAGAGAAATCAAAGAAACAATCCCATTTACAACTTCATCAAAAAGAATAAAATACCTAGAAATACATTTAACCAAGACTTGTACACTGAAAATTTTAAGCCACCAAGAAACTGAAGACAACACAAAGAGAATGCTATTCCATGCTCATAGACAGGAAGAATTAATACTGCTAAAATGTCTACACTACTACCAAAGCAACCTACAGATTTAATACAATCCCTATCAAAATACCAAAGGCATTTTTCACAGACTAGAGTAAATAATCCTAAAATTTACATGGAACTACAAAAGATCTAGAATAGTCAAAGCAATCTTAAGAAAGAAGAACAAAGTTGGGGGTATCACACTCTGATTTAAAACTATACTACAAAGGTACAGCAATCAAAACAATATAGTACTGGCACAAAAATACACATAGATCAATGGAACACAGCAGACAGCCCAGAAATAAACCCAAGCTTACATGGTCAATTGATATATGACAAAGGAGGCAAGAATATACAATCAGGAAAAGACAGTCTCTTCAATAAATGGCATTGGGAAAACTGGACAGCTACATGCAAATGAATGAAACTGGACCACTGTCTTACACTGTACAGAAAAACAAACTCAAAATGCCTTAACAGACCTAAATATAACACCTGAAAACATAAAACGCCTGGAATAAAAACATAGGCAGTGAACTCTCGAATATCAGCATTAGAAAATTTTTTTCTAGGTATGTCTCCCAACTAAGAGTAACAAAGCAAAAATAAACAAGTGGCACTACATCAAACTAAAAACCTGCAGCACAGCAAAGGAAACTGTCAACATAACAAAAGGCAGTCTACTGAATGGGAGAAAATATTTGAAAGTGATATATTCAATGTATTCAAATAAGGGACTAATATCCAGAATATATAAAGAACTCATACATTCAACATCAATACACAAAGAACCCAACTAAAACATGGGCAGAAGATCTGAACAGATATTTTTCCAAAGAAAACAGATGGCCAGTAGACACGATGATCCTCCACATCACAAATCATTAAGGAAATGAAAATCAAAACCACAGTGAAAACTCACCTCACACCAGTCAGAATGGCTATTCTCAACAAGACCAGAAATAAGAAGTATTGGCATGGATGTGGAGAAATGAGAACACATGTACACTGCTGTGAGAATGTAAACTGGTGCAGCCACTACAGAAGTAGTATGGAGGTTTCTCAAAAAATTAAAAGTAGAAATACCATACAACCCAAAGAAAATAAAGTCACTAATCTGAAAAGATATATGCACTCCTATGTTTACTGAAGCATTAATATATATAATGGGTTCAAATATGGATGCAACCCAAGTGTTGATCCATAGATGAACAGATAAAGAAAATGTGGTACATACACATAATAGAATACTATCAGCCAAAAAAAAGAATGAGCTGGTGCCATTTGTGACATGGATGGACCTACAGGGTATTATGGTAAGTGAAATAAGTCAGATAAAGACAACTAGTGTGTGATTTCGATTAACATGTGGAATATGAAACACACACACACACAGAAAACAAATAGACTCACAGACACAGAAAACAGACTGGTGGTTGCCAGAGGAGAGTGGGCAGGGGGATGGGCAAAATAGGTGAAGGTCATAAGAGATACAACCTTCTAATTATAAAATAAGTCATGAGGATGAAAAGTACTGCATAAAATAACAAAAACAATACAAAAAACAAAAAACTGAGGCTCAGATTCAGGATTTTAATTCAACTTGTGAATCCAAAGCCTGCATTCTTATCCTGGATGCTGTACTGCCACTGCATCTAGTATTTTGAACCTGTCAGAAACCAAAAAATTTGGGGACTAACAATGACCTTAATACAAAACATTTATTTCACATAGGAGAGGTTCAGATACTCAATAAATTTGAATAAAGCTAAGGGCCTTTCCAGTATACTACTTCACTGCAAAGAGAGTATCACTGGAAACAATGCAATAAAATTGTGTGAGTCATTATTCACCTTCTGCTTTTGTTTTATATATGTACTTTACGTATTTCAAATTAGTTATTATTTATTAAGGTAATTCAGTTAACACAAGAATTCAAGTTTTCGTATGGATAGATTTGTTTTGCTATACCAGTTTTAAAAAATGATGACCAGAATAGGATATTACAGGGTAAATTTTAATATACAGGCAGTAAAATGTATTTATCTCTGCTTCCATATGTATTGTACTTCATAATAATGACATTCACAACATATATAAGAATTATCTCTTTTACAAAAGCAAAAAGAAATGTTAGGTCTTTACTTGTAACATAGAGGGAAGTCAGGCACACTATAGTATGACCCTAGGCTAGCCATCATTTAATTAAACAAAAACTAAGAATCCAAAAACTTCCCAGTATAAAATCCCAGAGAAGGAAAGTAACATCAACATGAGAATTTCTACCTTGTATTTTATACAAAAGGAGTAAATGGCTAAATTTATTTAACTTAATTTATACAAATTCCAATTTTGTTATAACAAACTTTTTTTATACAGGTTTCCGTACTCAATTTTTTCAAAATATAATCCATATAAAAATAGTAATGTACATGCAAATCACTCAAAATCTGCCTTTTCTGAGCATAAAATTATTTATTAAAATGATAAACATTATTTCCAATTCCAAACAATACTTACATTAGATACAACTGTAATAAATGCATGTGCTATAAGAAATGGCAAAGTTTCAGGAGTTCCAAATTCAAAACAATCCTTCATGAGAGAAAGGCCATTTTTCCCACAAAACAGACATACATAACGAAGCAAATGCAATGGTACTTCTACATCCTGAAGAAAAAAAGAAAATGTTATTTTTAGTATTATCAGGAATAATTTTTGTTTTATTAATCAATCCTGGATACAAATCAGACATAAAAATAAACTCAAAACACATATGAACAAAAAAAAAACTTCATACATCTGAGAATGATAAACACTTACATTCATATCACAGAACGCCCCTAATATGTTGCTTTCTTGGGTTGATATGTCCTGATTTAAAAAAACAAAAAGTAAAATACAATTAGGCCGCACTACTAAATGACAATCTTTTGAAAATACAATTTTCTGAAGACTGATTTTACGAAAACTCAGATTTTGCAATTGCTTCTCATCATCAACAGTGCTATTCCTAGTCATAGCAAATACAATTCAGTTCTAAAGTATATTTTAACTCTTCTCCAAAAAAAGTCTATACTACACATTACATATTATTTTGCCTTCTCAAAAACCTTTCCTTAAAGAACTGGTGTAATTCTTATAAAAATACATTATAACTAAGGGAGGGATAAGGGGATTAAGGGGTATTATGATTAGCGCACATAATATGGGGGGGGCACAAGGAAGGAAGTATAGCACAGACAAGACAAGCAGTGACTCTATAGCATCTTACTACGCTGATGGACAGTGACTGTAATGGGATATGTGGTGGGGACTTGATAATAGGGGGGAATGTAGTAACCACAGTTTTGCTCATGTGAAACCTGAGCATAAGATTGTGCATCAATGATACCTTAAAAAAAAATTGTAACTTAGTTAAGCAGTTTTGAAACTGTGCTCTGGAATTCCTAGAGGAACACTCAGAAGTGTTCCTCTTAGCCCCATTCATCCACTGGTGACAGCATAAGCTTGTATGACCTTGTTGGAGAGCAGTTTGTCAGTATCTATCAACATTTAAAATGCACATTCCCTTTGAACCAATTCATCTCTGGTTATTTATCCTGAACAATAAAAGAAATGCTGTAAAAAATATGTATAATAATGTATACATATAATACATTCAAACTATTTGTAACATCTCAAAATTAGGAACAACTTATATATCCATCAGTAAGATAGCTTAAAAAATGCTGGCATAACCATCCAGTGTCTTATGCAGCCTTCAAAAACCGTAAGGTGAAATATATAGCAAGAGGGATCTTTTGGGGATGATGGAACTATTCTAAAATTGGAATGTGGTTAATTGTTGCAAAACTCTAAAAATTTGCTAAGAATAAATTATACACTTAATCAAGTGAATTTTTATGGCATGCAAGTCATACCTTTAAAAAGCTGTTTATAAAAATAAAGCGGGTTCATATGTATGTAACAGGCATAGAAAGGTATCTTGTATTACATTTTCAAAAATTAGAATTTATGGATATGATCTGATTTTCATAATTTTTTAAATGTCTGAAAATACCTGAAATAATTTTGTAACAATGTTTCGGGTTTTTTTATTTTTTGTTTTTTGTAGGAGCAGATGGATGAAGAGGAGAGGTTCCAGGCTTAAGTATTTTGTATATTCTGTATTTTTTTGTCACACCGAAAATGTTACTTTTATAATCAGAAATCTAAATACTTTCATCTGAAAGAAGTCAGTTGCCCAAGGAACCCATCCATTCATTGTTATTACCTGTTTCTTAAGTTCCACTGTTGACAGAAAAGTTTGAAAACAACTGGTTGAGAGCATCACATAAAACTCTCAAAACATTAAAAAAAAAATGTCCTAAGAGACGTCAAAACACCTGTCAAAGTAAGTATACTAAACCTCCTGGGCCACAATTGTAGCTTTAAGTTATTCTCAACAAACTTTTGTCTTCAAAAAAGTTCAGAATATAAGGCCTCCTGTAGTACTGTTAAATACAGATTCATGGAACAGATGAACCAATGCTGGAACATTATACTGGAGTCAAGATTCCTATGCCTAACATGGACACAGCTAGAATATCTCCTTAACAGAATTCTATTCTGATATGCAAAATATAACTCATGGACCTGGTTACATCAATTTTGGCTACTGAGAAGAACTGTTTTACCATTTCATATTTCCACTCTGGATACATGATGACAGTATTTTACGATGTTGTTATAATGTCCTTTTAAGTAGTATATAAACATTAAGAGTTAACATAGATCTACAGGTAACAACACTAGGAACAACACTATTCACATGTTCTTAAGATTAAATTTTGCAGCTTTACATGAATGGATCTCCTTTTTGTTAAAAGAGGATTCTACACTGCCATTTCTTAGGATGTTTAATATATTATGTAAGGTATTCATTAAAAGTTTTCTATATTGGAAGATGATAGAATTCTAGAAGACAGAGCACAGTCTGATTTAAAATATTCTTAAATATTTTATATAAAATAAGAATGTAGAAAAAACTAGAAAACCTTCTAAAAAAGATGAATCAACTTTTTTTTTCAGAAGTTCTAATTCTAGATGATCCCTGATAAGGCCTTAGGAAACCTATCAGGGAATTTTAAGTTTTTGTTTCTTCCCAAAACCGGACACTGACCAAATAAAATGATGCCACTGTATTTCTAGAAGTAAACAGAGAAATTTGTCTATTATCTTAAAAGAAAACAAAGAAAAAAAAGTGAGTAACCTTTAGAAAATAATTCTGTATCTAATTAGGCAAATGATGCTCCATAATCAAACCACAAAGAATTGAAGGCCAGTAGCTTAGGCATAAAATTTTTGCTTAAAAAGAAGTCACAAGTGTTCAAATTAGATAGTAGTGATAGTTGTACAACTTGGGCAATATACTAAAAATTACTAACCTGTATATTTTTAAAAGGCTAATTAAAAATATTTATTTTTTTAATTTTTAAAAGGGTGAATAAAAACGATAGTGGGAAGTGTAAAGACAAAAACCAGCCTAGATTCAAAAATTTGGAAAATAGCACAATGTGTAAAATTACTCTGCCTGATATTACACATATGTACACATTTAACAGAAGTGCAGTGATTTCTCTTCTTTCTACAATTCGAGTATCATTTTCATTCAGAATAAAACTTATGACACTAAGGAATACCTAATTTCACAGAATTATATACAATTACTCAGAATTAAGAAAATAATTCAACTGGCCCAAAAAACTTTTAACCTGAATTATTATTGCTTATTTCCAATTACTTCAGCTTTAAATATATTATGAACTTTGACAGTAGGAGAAAAAAGGATGAAAAGAGGAAGAGATGGGGAAAAGGAAGGCTCCAAATTCCCACCTTATTCACTACTGGCAATGGATACAACAGTTACATGTGATTAGTTTGAAATGATTGCCAAGAAACGTGGTAGAGTAAGACCTAAATTTCTAGGACTCTCTCAGCAGTTTGCTGTGCAAACATGACCAAAACTTAAAAGTCTCTGTAAACTAGTTCCCTTTTATATAAAATAAGGATGTCGACTAGGTTTCTAGAGTCACTGATATCAAGTATTAACATATGAATACTGAATCTTCTCCCAAAGAGTCTTAGCCAATTTGTGCCTTGTAAAAAAATAAAAAGGCTTAATCAGAAAAGGATGGCACAACAATATGAAGGGAAGACTGGATGGATTATCTCCTTTTTAAAAAGGTGGGATTAAGAATCTATAGTGAGCTCTACTGCATTGGTTTTCTAAAGATATCTGTGTTTATGTGTATTAAGAAACACAAATATGTAAGTATGATACCAAGGTTTTGATCTGAGACCCATTGAAACAGTTGACTGCTAACAATTATATGGCCACTAGGATAAAAACTAAAAATTTTAGAGTATTTGAAACAAATTATTACTAAGACATTAGAAACTTGGGAAACAACTACATTATGAACAGAATGTTAAAGAAGCACATATAAATTCTCTGTAATGAGATTTGAATTCTGTATAAGAATATTTTATTATATCTAAAGGTGTTTTTCATTAGAATTTTATCTTGAAAACCCCATGAAATCATTGCTTTCAACCCAACAGTCACACACAATGTTCCTCTAGAACAGTAATAATGAGGTACTTTATTCTAAATAGGAAAGTATAGGACAGTGTGAATATGTCTACATTTTTTAAAATCTTAAAAAAAAATGAGCAAATTGATTTTAGGAACTACATAGATTTAGTTCTTTTTTAAGAGATTTTTAACTAGAGATAATTAGTTTAAGAAACCTTGTATGAATTTCACATATATAGGTCCTTAACCAATTTAAAATTTTTTAATTTTAAATTTCAATTGTTGGCTTAAGGTATTTAAAATACTATTCACATGGTGTTCTTAAGATTAAATTTTGCAGCTTTACATGAATGGATCTCCTTTTTGTTAAAAGAGGATTCTACACTGTCACTTTTTAGGATGTTTAATAAATATATTATGTCATGTAAGATTCATTAGAAGTTTTCTATATGGGAAGATAACAGAATTCTAGAAGATAGAGCACGGTCTGATTTAAAATATTCTTAGAATTCTAATAGGGCAGATACCCATCTCCTGGGCTACGTTTTTAAATATTCCCAATTCAATGTGAAAATATTTTCATTAAAGGACCATTCTTTTTCTAGATTAAGAAGTTTAGAGAAGTCAGTATGAAGGTTATAGAATAAGAAAATTGGAAGACTTTTTAAAAAGCATGTGGTATATTTGTTAATGACCATAACTTTTCCCATCCCAGAATGCATAGGAAACAATGTTACTTGAAATGAAACTTTTTATCTCTCCTCCCATCCACAGATGGAGTCTACTTCATACCACTTTGAATCTAAGGCTGCCCTTGTGAACTGCTTCAACCAATAGAATGCAGCAGAATACTATGTTGTTTCAGAGGCTGGACCTTAAAGAGGCCTTATAGCTTCCACTTTTGCCTTCCTGGATCAAAGTCGAAACTACCATGTAAGGAAGCCAGTCTATCCTAGTTGAGAATGAGAAGCCAAGAGAAAATCCAAGGCGCCCTAAACAAGTTCCAGCACCAACTGACAGACATTAAATGAGAACATCTTTACCTTCAAACCCTTCCAACTCTCAAAGTAAATGCAAATTCATAAGTAAGACCACAAACAAACAAACAAAAGCAGCAAAGAAATTACCCAGCCAACCCACAGAATCGTGAGGAATAATAAATCACTGTTGTTTTAAGCCACTAATACATTTCCACATAACTATCTCAATTCCTACTACATAAAGAAAGAAATGCCATTATCTAAAGAAATCTAATGTGGGTTATTAAAAAAACTCTTGGAAAGGCTTATAAAAATATTACCAATAGATTGAGTCAAGCATGTTGACTTACAGAAGAAAATACTATTATTTAAAAGGAGTTAAATTTAAGCTTTTTTCCTTAACAAAAAGAACTTCAAATCCTGTCAACTATATTTCTAAGAATAAAATACATGCTTTTTTCTATCATTACTTTTTGAAAGTTACAGTAAGCAGAGTATAGATCTACATCAGCAGAATGTTTAGATCACTGAAAGCTTAATTTTTATGAGTTCAATTTATAAATCTTAATAGGATTATGCTGACATAAGTTGTTAAAGAAATGGTTTGGAGAAAACTAGGATACATTTTATAATGAAAGTAGTGATTTTTATCAATTTTTCCATCAGCAATAGCTCTGTTTTCATATTTATTGAGAAACTACCAACAAAACTGTAACTTAGTATTACTTAAAATTTATACCTATTTTTACATACCTCTATAGTAGGGTGAGTATTATGCTTATAAGCAGTATATAAAGGAAACTGAATTTGAAAAATTTTTGCCACACACAGTAAGAGTTTTTCCTTCTCTTCTGTAGTCCATAAACAAAACAGA
The DNA here is from genome assembly GCA_029783875.1 of Phataginus tricuspis. Taxonomy (NCBI): domain Eukaryota; kingdom Metazoa; phylum Chordata; class Mammalia; order Pholidota; family Manidae; genus Phataginus; species Phataginus tricuspis. Next base: position 54,530,162 of record JAQQAC010020896.1, on the reverse strand, counting down.
TCAGAACTCTTTGAAGATTCCTCCTCAGTCAGATTACAAATTCTTGCAGAGTTTGATTTTTTTTCTACTGACTTTTGCCTTTCTGTACTTCCTTCATTACACTCTCTTTCTATACTCAGTGGTTCTTCTGAGTGATTACTCTCATCTTGCCACGAGGAATCTATGTTAATGTTAATAGTAGTACAATGTTTGCAAAGCTGGTCCCGGAGCACTTGAACCTGGGCAATCACTAAGTTAATAAGTGCACACACTACTTGGTTAAAAATCTCCAAATGCTTATATTCCTTGAAGCAGCATAGACATTGCCTGTAAAGAGAAAAAAATTTCAATAATTAATGCTTCCTAGAGAGGCAAAAAATTGTATCTAAAAAGTAATATAAAAAAATAAGTAAATACTAGCTTTTTCTACTTCCTCATTCCTGATGGGGTAGCACCATAACTTAAAAATATGGCATCACACCAAAAACTGATGTTTTTAGTTAGTAAAAAGTCACCATATTAGGTTGACAGCTGTCATCCTCAATTTATATATTTATTGGCCCTTCCACACAAAGAATATTTAAAAACAAGAATTGTAGCAAATATTATGCTTCTTTATGTATTGAGTACTCAGTTGTGTGAGTATCAGGAAACTGACTATACTAAAATACCTTATTGGAAAGAGAACTGGTTATTTTACACACAAGGAGTTTCACTGTCAACTAATACAAAAGCTACTAGTAGACAATTGAAATAAATAATTTGTCAACTAATAAAAAACTAAGATTAGTAATTTGCTTAAAGGCTATTTGGGCGGGGCATTCTTACTGTATTTGGCAAATCAAAAGCATTTAGAATACCACACACACACACACACACTTTAGTATAAATGAAAGTCTGTAATTATAATACAAACTGAAACAACTATATTGTAGTCCAAATAGATCACCAACTCCCTGTATAACCATGTAGAAATAATTTCATTTTGCCAGGTATACCAGATTTGAAGTATAGCCACAAATTCTTTAAAATACTCTTCCCTTTAAAAGGTGAAGCCAATTTCCCTTCCCTTGAATGTGGACCAGACTTAACGACTGGCTTCTAATGAATGGAATGCGGCAGAAATGACGGTCTACATGGTTATACAGGGAGTTGGTGATCTACTTGGACTACAACATAGTTGTTTCAGTTTGTTTTGATAATATAATTAGGTATGAATTACAAGTAAAAGTTTCTTAACTTTTATCCATCATTGGATAGAATTGCTAATATAACCTGATAACTTTGGTATCATCTATTAATTGTCTCACTAGACCCTGTTGATTATCCACAATATACCAGAAATGATATATGTGACTAGGTCATAAAAGGCACTGCCACTTCTGCCTTGCCTCTTTTGGATCACTCCCTCTGGGGAGAGCCAGATACCATGTTTTAAAGCACTTAAGAAGCCCATGGAGAGGTCAAATGAGAAAAAACTGAGGCCTCCAGTAACTTATGACAAGCACCAACTTGCCTACCATGTAAGTGAAACAACTTGGAAGCAGATCCTCCAGCCACACATAGAGCTTCAGATGACTGTAACCTGGCCAATACCTTAACTGAAACTTTATGAGAAATTCAAACCAGAACTGACAAAGCAACTCCATATCCTATCCATGGAAACTTTTAGGACAATAAATGTTTGTTGCTGTCTTAAGACACTATTTTAAGAATAATCTATTACATAGAAATAGATAAAGGATACATCAGGCCTGCTTTCTCAGTGGCAAAATGAAAGGCGTAATTACCTCTAAGGCCACCTCCAGTTTAAAAATCTTTATGAATCATCAGATACTTCTGCAGGTAAAGAGGAAGCATGGGGCAGAAAAAGGAGGACTAAATGGAAGGTACACTTAAAAACTGCAGATCCCCAGCTCAGACAGACAGATACCATTCCTACCTGACCCAGGGAAACAAGAAGTTTTTCCTGGACATTAAGTGAACAAAATAAACTCAGGAACACCACAAATTGAAGGAGACAGGGATGGTACAAGAAAATGGAAGCAAGAGAAGTAAAATTATGACTGAATGGTGAACGTCCCTAAGTACCTGTATTTCCCTGCCTAACAACCAGAATAACGTATTTCAAGGCCAAAGATTGTGAACAATCTTAGATCTTAGTAATAAAGCCTGCTCCCCATTTTACCATCATACAGCATCGGCCAGAATCTAAGATGCCCCATTCACACAAAACTCCCAATCCATTTTTTTAGTGCCCCTCCCTTAACCACAAAAAGGATAGTAAGACTTGAAAGAAAAAGCTGCACCACCAAAGGCAGATCAAAACAAACAGTAAAAAGAAATTCAATGGAAGTATATAAAATGAGGCACGAAAAAAGATTTTAATTAATTTATATCCTCACAGACATAAAAGATACTGAATTACTGAAAACAACAGAATATTCTTAAAACATACATTTAAATTATCAAGGAGCGCCATTTACTGTGTACAAATCATACATTATATAACTTTTGAATACGTATCATTCACAATTTAAAAAACAAAATTACTACGATTTGTAAAATTCAATACAAGGTTCAGATAGTAAAACTGCAGAAATCTCCTAGAAAGTAGAATAAAAAAAGGAAGACAATGGGGAGAAAATGAAAGCCATTAATCAAGGAGGTAACAATATCTGACTAAAAATATTTCAAGCAGACAAAATCAAAGTATAGAAGTGAGGAAATGATGAAAGAACAAAAAAATTCAGAACTGAAAAACCCACCAGAACACATATCATGAAATTTGTGAAGCCTAGTTAGGATAAAGATGATAAGAGAGCTTTCAGGGAGAGAGAAAATAGTGACAAGGAAAAGCTCAGGAATAAAAATAGCTAACACTTCTCCAAAGCAATATGGGAAGCTAGAATACAATGGAAGAATACTTTCAGATTTCTGAGAGAAAATAATTTTCCACCTAGAATTCCAGTATCCAACAAAGTTATCAATAAGAGTAAGGGTAGGTCTAAAAATATTTGTCTCCTGTGCACTTTCTCAGAAAGATGTCATCCTAACAACAACAAAAAAGTAAACCAATAAAGATATCAATATGGAATCCAGGAAACTGGAGACCCAATAAAAGAAAAAAGCAAAAGGCATTTCAAGGATGATCTGAAGAGAAAAGAGCTGTTTTAGTAATTCATGAGAAATCAATACAGATGAGAGCAGGAAATAAAGGCGAAAGGAGCAAGCAGGGGAGTAAAGAAGGGAATTAATAGATCACCTAATGAGGTATAAAAACATAAAAACTAGTACAAAAGGTTGGCGACTTTGGGAAGAAATTAGAGATTCACACCTAGAAAATAACCCAGTAAACTCTAGGAAAAAAACAATGACTAACAAAACTTAAAGAAGTATTTATACCTTATAAAATATAAAATGAACTACAGAGGCTCATCACTGAACAGAATTTTTACTTTTTACAATTAACCCTAAGTTATTCAGCCATAAGAAAAAAAAAAACCCAACCATTTGCAACAACATGGATGGAGGTAAAGGTGGTATGCTCAGTGAAATAAGCCAGGCGGAGAAAGACAAGTACCAAATGATTTCACTCATCTGTGGACCATAAGAACAAAGCAAAAACTAAAGGAACAAAACAGCAGCAGACTCACAGAACCCAAGAATTGACTAACAGTTGCCAAAGGGAAAGGGACTTGGGGGGTAGGGGGGTGGGAAGGGAGGG
>JAQQAC010020896.1:54444587-54526356 GCA_029783875.1 Phataginus tricuspis | reverse complement strand
GGAGGGAGAAGGGGAATAAGGAGCATTACAATTAGCACACATAATGTGGGTGGGGGGGCGCAGGGAAGGCAGTATAGCACAGAGAAGACAAGTAGTGATTCTATAGCATCTTACTACGCTGATGAACAGTGACTGTAATGGGGTATGTGGTGGGGACTTGATAATGCGGGGAATCTAGTAACCACAATGTTGTTCATGTAATTGTATATTAATGATACCAAAATTAAAAAACAAAATTGACCCTAAGAACTGATACAACTTTACTGAGAGGTGAGTAAGGGTAAAAAAGTGAAATCTTTGTATATCAGAAAAGGAAGTACATAGATTATACCTAAAATTGATAGATGAACCAACAGCAATATAAAATATTACCTCAATACAAAGATTAGTATCAAAAACAACATCTAGAAAAGTTTAAAACAGAAAATGAGGGGGCTGAGGACATAGGGGAAACAGACTTTTTATTACAGGTCTTTTCACCAACTTACTTTTTAAATGCTGTACTGTTCCTCGTATTTATACACCATATCATACATATCCTTCCACTATCTAAGCTTACCCTATTTTCTTCTTAGTCCTACCTCTATTACTTGCCTGATAAGACTGTATCATTCAAGTACAGTTATCAGCTGCCACCTGAGTGGAGTATGCTTACATTTAAGAACATGCAATGATAAAATTTCTAAATGCCTAGCATAAAACATGTAGTCTCTTTTGTAGATTACCTGTGCTTTTAATAGCTATTTATCCCGAACGAGAATCACAATAATAGTATGTTCTGATGCCCAAGAAGAAACTGGGGGTGTGGTGTATAGGCAAAAAGTTTTACTACAAAGCACTGTGATCCACCTGGATTCACTTCCCCCTTAGTCAGTATGAGCAATTAGGAGTGTTAACGTTCTACTTTTTGGTACTTTTAACTACCAGAATATGAAATAATGGTATTCATATTTATTGATGTGAATAAAATTATAAATGTTACAAACTTTTCCAGGTGGGCTTTTCACATTTTAGTTTAGGTATCCTTCAATATATATTTTGTTTCCTAAAATTTTAACAATCTTATAGATATTTAATTTCTTTTGCCATATTCGCTAAGCACTTTGTAACTTCACAGTCTAAGACAGGAGTAGTTTTATTAATATTCTCATTTCACAAATGAGGAAATGAGCTTACAGAAGTATTTTTCATAATTATCCATTACACTGATAAAGCAGGACTGAAGTCACATCTATATGGCTCCAAGGCCATACTCTTAACCACTACCCTCTGAAGTAGCATTAGCTAATGACTGAGGGTCTCTACAGTCTGGGGGCAAACATCTTTTGATATCCTGATGAAACATATGAACCACACCCTAGAACTATACATTATCAAAATTTCCTTTATCATTTCATTCCCCTCCACAGACTCTAGGTTAAAATTTCCTGATACAGAACTGAAAAGTAATCTAGGATAAAAGTAGACTAGGAATGGGAAAATATTAACCCCACCCCACCTTCACCAATAACTGGTGAAACATCAGGAAAATTATATTATTTTTCTGGATTTCATTTTATTTAGTGGCACAATCACAAATCCTAAAATCCTAAAAGAAGTATGGTTTATCCTACTGTAACATATTGCCACCTACAATAAATCCAAAATTAGAATTAAAATGCAACATTTCTCAGCCAATTTTATTAAGATATTGATATATTCTTCTGAAGATTTCACATGAAAAAAATTGTGGTTACTACATCCACCCATATTATCAAGTCCCCCTTAGATACTGCATTGAAGTCATTGTCCATCAGTGTAGTAAGATGCCCCACAGAGTCACTACTTGTCTTCTCTGCGCTACACTGTCTTCCCTGTGCTACACTGTTTTCCCTGTGACCCCCCCACACCATGTGTACCATTCATAATACCCCTCAAATCCCTTCACCCTCCCCTTTGGTATCTGCTAGTCCCTTCTTGGGTCTGTGAGTCCGCTGCTGTTTTGTTCCTTCAGTTTTGCTTCATTGTTGTACTCCACAAATGAGGGAAATCATTTGGTACTTGTCTTTCTCTGCCGGGCTTATTTCACTGAGCATAATACCCTCTTAACTCCACCCATGTTGTTGCAAACAGAAGGATCTGTTTTCTTCTTATGGCTGAGTAATATTCCATTGTGTACACGTACCACACCTTATCTATTCATCTACTGATGGACCCTTAGGTTGCTTCCATATCTTGACTATTGTAAATAATGCTGCGATAAAACATGGAGGTGCATGTCTTTTTGAATCTGAGATGTTCTTTCCTTCAGGTAAATTCCTAAGAGTGGAATTTCTGGGTCCAATGATATTTCTATTTTTAGTTTTTTGAGGAACCTCCATATTACTTTCCACAATGGTTGAACTAATTTAAATTCCCACCAACACTATAGGAGAGTTCCCCTTTCTCCAAATCCTCGCCAGCGTTTGTTGTTGCTTGTCTTTTGGATGTTGGTCATCCTATCTGGTGTGAAGTGATTATCTCATTATGGTTTTAATTTGTATTTCCCTTATGATTAGCAATGTGCAGCAACTTTTCATGTGCCTGTTGGCCATCTGAATTTCTTCTTTGGAGATTTGTCTGTTCATATCCTCCACCCATATTTTAATCAGGTTATTTGTTCTTTGGCTGTTGAGGTGAATGAGCCTTTATATATTTTGGGTGTTAAACCCTCATCAGATATGTCATTTACGAATACATTCTCCCATACTGTAGGATGCCTTTTTATTTTACTGATGATGTCCTTGCTGTACAGAAGCTTTTTAGTTTGATGTAGTCCCGTTTGATCATTTTTGCTTTTGTTTCCCTTGCCTGAGGAAATGTGTTCAGGAAAAATTTACTCATTTTTATATTCGAGATTTTTGCCTATGTTTTCTTCTAAGAGTTTTATGGTTTCATGACTTACATTCAGGTCTTTGAGTCATTTCAAGTTTATTTTTGTGTATGGAGTTAGACAATAATCCAGTTTCATTCTCTTACATAGCTGTCCAGTTTTGACAACACTAATTGTTGAAGAGGCTGTCACCTCCCATTGTATATCCATGGCTTCTTTATCATATATTAACCAACTATATATGCCTGGGTTTATATCTGGTCTCTCTATTCTGTTCCATTATCTCTGGGTCTGTTCTTGTGCCAGTACCAAATTGTCTTGATTACTGTTCAGCCAATTCTTTATACTATTAATGTTACTTTTATATCATTACCATAGTAATATTATGAAATATTCAATTATCTATTCTACCATAAATAGAGGACCAGGAACCACTGTTAAATTTACTTAAAAAAAATGCAACTGGTTGAGACTCAGAATCTAAGACATACCAATACTGATGGCACATAAGGTTTTTTTTAAGAAGCATTCGTTTATTAATGTCAAAATAAAGTGAACATATAAAATTTACTATCTGAACATTTGTGAGTGGTATTTATTTTTTTAGTATCATTAATATACAATTACATGAGCAACATTATAGTTATGAGACTCCCCCGATTATCAATCCCCACCACATACCCCATTACAATCACTGTCCATCAATAGTAAGATGCTATAGAATCACTACCTGTCTTCTCTGTATTACACTGCCTTCCCTGTGGCACCCCCACCCTCACATTATGAGTGCTAATCGTAATGGCCCTTTTTCCCCTTATCCCTCCCTTCCCACCCATCATCCCCAGTCCCTTTCCCTTTGGTAACTGTTAGTCCATTCTTGGGTTCTGTGAGTCCGCTGCTGTTTTGTTCCTTCAGTTTTGCTTCATTGTTGTACTCCACAAATGAGGGAAATCATTTGATACTTGTCTTTCTCCACCTGGCTTATTTCACTGAGCATAATGCCCTCTAGCTCCATTCATGTTGTTGCAAATGGTAGGATTTGTTTTCTTCTTATGGCTGAATAATATTCCATTGTGCATATGTACCACCTCTTCTTTATCCATTCATCTACTGATGGACACTTAGGTTGCTTCCATTTCTTGGCTATTGTAAATAGTGCTGTGATAAACATAGGGCTGCATATGTCTTTTTCAAACTGGGCTTCTGCATTTTTAGGGTAACTTCCTAAGAGTGGAATTCCTGGGTCAAATGGTATTTCTATTTTGAGTATTTTGAGGAACCTCCATACTGCTTTCCACAATAGTTGAACCAATTTACATTCCCATCAGCAGTGTAGGAGGGTTCCCCTTTCTCCACATCCTCACCAACATTTGTTGCTGTTTGTCTTTTGGGTGGTGGCCATCCTAACTGGTGTGAGGTGGTATCTCATTGAGGTTTTAATTTGCATTTCTCTGATGATTAGCAATGTGGAGCCTCTTTTCATGTGCCTGTTGGCCATATGAATTTCTTCATTGGACAAGTGTCTGTTCAGATCCTCCACCCATTTTTTAATTGGATTATTTGCTTTTTGTTTGTTGAGGTGCGTGAGCTCTTTATATATTTCAGATATCAACTCCTTATCAGATATGTCATTTATGAATATATTCTCCCATACTGTAGGATGTCTTTTTGTTCTACTGATGCTGTCCTTTGCTGTACAGAAGCTTCTTAGTCTTATATAGTTCCACTTGTTGATTTTTTGCTTTTGCTTTCCTTGCCCAGGAAGATATGTTCAGGAAAAAGTTGTTCACGTTTATGTCCAAGAGAGTTTTGCCTATGTTTTCTTCTAAGAGATTTATGGTTTCATGACTTACATTCAGGTCTTTGATCCATTTCAAGTTTAATTTTGAGTATGGAGTTAGACAATAATCCAGTTTCATTCTCTTACATGTAGCTCTGTCCAGTTTTGATAAAACTAACTGTTGAAGAGGCTGTCATTTCCCCATTGTATATCCATGGCTCCTTTATCATATATTAACTGACCATATATGCTTGGGTTTATATCTGGGCTCTCTATTCTGTTCCATTGATCTATGGCCTGTTCTTGTGCCAGTAGCAAAGTGTCTTGATTACTGTTCAGCCAATTCTTTATACTATTAATGTTACTTTTATATCATTACCATAGTAATATTATGAAATATTCAATTATCTATTCTACCATAAATAGAGGAACAGGAACCACTGCTAAATTTACTTAACAAAAAAATTCAACTGGTTGAGACTCAGAAAAGATATACCAATACTAATGGCACATAAGTTTTAAATATCTAAAATCTACAATCTTTTTTAGAACAAATATATGTACCAATTTTACTGACAGAGAGAAAGAAAAAAACACAAAAGCAGATATTACTATAGAGCAAATGTTATTTGAATTAAATTATTCTGATAGGCTGTATGATTAGCTAGACTGTGTGCCTCAGGATATTCATTTATGTTGTGACTGTATTTAACATGTTCAATAGTCAATGCACTTTAACCATAAAATTTTTAGAAAGTCTAAGAAATTTAAATGGAATAGACACACACGTGAGAATTTTTAGCTACAGCCAGCTAACACTAATTTGCAAATCCTTCTTACTAATTTTGGCTATATTAATGGATGGTGTTCCTTAAAATTCTGTTCTCTACATTATCAATATAGGTATTATTTAACCATTGGACTAATATGCATGATTATTATGGAAAAGAAACAAATAGCAAGTGGCTTCCAGAACAAAGTATCCTTATCACAATACTGATTTTTTAAAGGATTATGTTTGTCACAGGTCTTTAGCTATACCATAACAATTCTTTAATCTCTCAAAATGATTATTTTTAGAATTTCAATCACTCCCATATTTCAAAATAATGAATGATGGGTTAAAGAAAGAAACCAATTTTTACCCTCATGTTTTAAAAACAAAACAGTGAATGGCCCCAGGAGTAAGAAGGGAAGATTTAATAAATGTTCATAAACTGTCATTTAATGAACTAAGGTTTACAACCCAACCTCCTAGAAGTAAAGTCTGATGACAATAACAATTGAAAATTGAAACTACAATTCACAAAGTTAGACTTCAAAATTCAAAATTTAAAGATGCATACCTCTGTGTCCAGGAATTGATATAAGCAAATATTTTGAGAGTATGTTCCTTTCTGAGCTGAAGTCCATCACCACCTTCTATATCAGATACTGAAATAAAGTAGAAAAAGTAATAATTAATATTCGAAATAATGATAAACCAACATTAAAGCCAACAACAGTATTAAAACTTTAAACCAGTATTAAAACTTCAACAACGACAAAAAAGCCGGGGTTTATAAATGTAAATATTTTAGATAATTATTTTTTGTTTTCACCAAAGAAAATAAATCTTGGGTTTATCTCGTTCATGACTAATTTGAGCTTAAGAAGAGATTTTTAACAGATTTAATTTTGGAAAAGAAAAAAGGAAGACACCCAGTTATTCCAGTATTGTCTCTCAACTTCAAATCTACCCTCTATTCTATGCATCGCGATGCTGGGGCTGGGACTGTGCAAGCTACATCGTTTATGTCTAGCTAGCTTCCTATAAAGGTCTTCCTTCAGTGCCTACATAGCACTCAAAGACCAGAAAGCAAGAGGAGACCAAAGATGATGATGTGTCTGAAAGCATCACCCAGCAGCAGCACTGACTCCAGTCTCCAGCTTCCAAGAACCAATCTCACAGTACTGCTCTCACAGGTACCAGCAGTAGCCAGGCAGCATGCCTTCTTAGCTTCCTTCACAGGGCCCACCTCTAAGTAAATCGATTTCATCGTTTGTTTCCCCAGCCTTTGGGGAGATGATTGGCTGCTTCTTGCAGTAGTTGTCCTCGTTGTCACCATCAGCATCTATGGGTGTCCTCCAAGTTCCCTCTTTGGCTCTTAAACCTTCAACATTTGTGTAATATCTTCTCTTTATTAAATTCTTTCTTTAATTCCCTGATTGGACACTGAGTGACATACTACCATTGCATACACAATATGTAATACTATGAAAGGAATCTAAAGTTAAATCAAGAAGAGAAACTGTACCAAGAAAGTTTGGCTAATGGCCCAAATAAGTCTTCTAATGTAACATGTTCATTTGTACAAGATCAGAGGTCAGCAAACTTTCCTATATTGGGTCAAAAAGTAAATATTTTAGGCTCTACAGGCCAATCTCTTTCATAACTTGGCAGCTCTGTTGTTGCATCTTGAAAGAAACAACAGACAGTACTGTAAGCAAGTGAGAATGGCCATGTTTCCAAAACAAGCAGCTAACAAGATTTGGCATACAAGACAATAGTTTGCCAACTCTATGCTAGACAAATGAAGTCCAACAAGATAACATAACTCGTGCCATTTAAATCTTCACTGTGTCTAGAATGTATCATATATGCCTTTACTTGACATTTGTTGAGCACTCTATATATTAAGCAGTAATTAATGTATGTAAGAGGGACTGATAAAGTAACAGTCCTCTCCCAATGGGACTTAGTCTTGTGATGAAGAAAAAGGACAAAAAGAGACAAATGAAAATATAATACACACACATACTTTGATAAATGCCAAAAAGAAATCAAGTAGGGTACTGTATAACTGATAATAACCACTACCAGCCTTAGAATGGGGAGTAAGCAAGACATTCTCTGAGGTGGTGATTTTTAAGCAAAGCCGAGAATGCTAAGAATTTAGACATTAAACAGAGAAAAAGAGATTAAAGCATTCTAGTAAAGAAGTTCATCTTTCAAATTCCCAGGATGATGTGAAGGGAGATCCAAGGATGATGACTGCATAGAACCCAAGAACACTGGATCAGAAAGGAGAAAGAGAATAAGGATTCTGGAAAGGGTGGTTCCAGGTGGGGGGATTAAACATACTTTACGTCAACAAAAGATCAAAATACCTTTCACAAAAGGAAGTCAAAAGCTGAAAATATGCATTGAGAAAAAATGATTTAACCTTATTATTTAAAAAGGAAGGTAAATGACGGGTGGAAAAAAACAGATAAAATAGAAAGTCATTATCCAAAGAGAGAAAAAGTGGGGCTGCAACAAAGGCGGCCGTTTTTTGTGGAAAGCCTAACAAATTTGTTTGATTTTTTTTTAACCAAGGCACATTATTTAATAAAAATTAAAACAGAAAATAAAAGGATCCAGGAGGGAATAAAGATGGTGGCATGACAGGAAACACAGAGACCTCCTCCTAAAACCACATATAATACGAAAATATAATTAATACAACTAATCCTGAAAGACCAACAGGAAAGAAAACCAAGCCACTACATACACTTGAAGAAAAGAACAGACCTCACGGAACAGGGTTGTGAACTTTCACGATATTCAGGCACTCCATTCCACTAGCTGGTAAGGCAGATCCAAGGCCCCCCACGATGATACGCAGGCTGCAGAGCCTTCCTCCCAGCCAACCCGAACGTAGCTCACAAACCGACAAACCCTGCCCTGGCGAGAGGCCAGACAGACAGAAGCACCGCTACAGCACCTACAAACACAAAGCATAGAGGCTAACACCTGTGTGTTAAGCCAACTACTTTTGGCAGCGGAGGCAGGCACAGCAGCCGGGAAGCAGGAAACAGCTCTTACCTCCCACAGGCACCAGAAACACTCCCCTGCGACCACCAACATCAGTCCGGGGGCTGAGCAGTGCCAGAGAGTAGAGCTTCTGGGCACCAGAGGGCGCCACATACAAATATGAAATGTCGAATATGGGCACCAGAGGGCGCCACATACAAATATGAAATGTCGAAAAAACCTGGTTCAAAGCAAAATCCCAAACAACACCAGAAAAAAAAAAACCGAGTGAGACAGAACTAATCAGTCTTCCTGAAAGAGATTTCAAAATAAAAATCATAAACATGCTCCTGGAGGTACAGGAAAATACTAAAGAACTCAGGAACAAATTTACAACTGAGATCAAATCATTGAGGAACACAATGGAGGGTATGAAAAGCAGACTAGATATGGTGGAGGAGATGATAAATGAAACAGAAATTAGAGAAGAGAAATACAAAGAAGCTGAGGCACAGAGAGAAAAAAGAATCTCTAGGAATGAAAGAATACTAAGAGAACTATGTAACCAATCCACACGGAACAATACTCGTATTATAGGGGTACGAGAAGAACAAGAGAGAGAGAAAAAGGGATAGAAAGTGTCTTTGAGGAGGTATTGCTGAAAACTTCCCCAATCTGGGGAAGGAGATAGTCTATTAGGCCATGGAGGTGCACAGATCTCCCAACACAAGGGACCCAAAGAAGACAACACCAAGACATATAAATGGCAAAGATAAAGGATAAGGACAGACTATTAAAAGCAGACAGAGAGAGAAAAAAAGATCACATACAATGGAAAATCATCAGGCTATCATCAGACTTCTCAACAGAAACCTTACAGGCAGAAGGGAGTGGTATTATATATTTAATACAATGAAGCAGAAGGGCCTCGAACCAAGAATACTCCACTTGGAAAGATTAGGATTTACACGTGAAGAAGTGATTAAAGAATTTCCAGACAAGCAAAATCTGAGAGAATTTAGCTTCTACAAATCATCTCAAAAGAGTATTTTGGAAGGACTGCTATAGATGGATGTGTTTGTAAGGTTAAATAGCTGTCACCAGAGGTAATAAAAAGATACAAATAAAGAAGTACAGAATATGATACCAAATAGATAAAGAATGGAGGAGGAAGAAAAGGAGGGGGAAAAAAAGAACCTTTAGATTGTGTTTGTAATAGCATACTGAGTAGTTAAGTTAGACTCTTACAAGGAAGTTACCACTGAACCTTTGGTAACCACAAATCTAAAGGCTGCAATGGCAATAAGTAAACACCTATTGATAATCACCCTAAATGTAAATGGTCTGAATGCACCAATCAAAACACATAGAGTCACTGAACGAACAAAAAAACAACACCCAAATACATGCTGCCTCCATGAGACTCACTTCAAACCCAAAGACATACACACACTGAAAGCGAAGGGATGGAAAAAGATATTTCATGCAACTAACAGAAAGAAAGAAAAAAGCAGGTGTTGCAGTACTTCTTTCAGACAAAATAGACTTTAAAACAAAGTCACAAGAGACAAAGAAGGACATTACATAATGATAATGGGGTCAATCCAACAAGAGGATATAACCATTATAAATATCTATGCACCCAACACAGGAGCACCTACATATGTGAAATAAATACTAACAGAATTAAAAAGGGAAGTACAATGCAATGCATTCATTCTAGGAGACTTCAACCCACCATTCACTGCAAAGGACAGATCAACCAGACAGAAAATAAGTAAGGAGACAGAGGGATTGAACAACACACTAGAAGACATGGACCTGACAGACATCTACAGAATTCTACACCCAAAAGCAGCAGAATACACATTCTTCTCTAGTGCACATGGAAAAATTTTCAATAATAGATCATATACTAGGCCACAAAAAGAGCCTCGGTAAATTCAAAAACACTAAAATTGTACCAACCAGTTTCGAAGACCACAAAGGTATAAAACAAGAAATAAATTTAGCAAAGAAAATGAAAAATCCCACAAACACATGGAGGCTTCACAACATGCTCTTAAATAACCACTGGATCAATGACCAAATAAAAACAAAGATCAAGCAATACATGGAGACAAACAACAACAATAAGTCAACAGGCAAGATTTGTGGGAGGCAGCAAAGGCTATGCTAAGAGGAAAGTATATTGCAATATGGGCCTACTTCTGGAAAAAGAATAATCCTGTATGAACAGTCTACACTCACAACTAATGAAACCAGAAAAAGAAGAACAAATGAGGCCCAAAGTCAGTAGAAAGAGGGACATAATACAGATTAAAGCATAAATAAATAAAATCGAGAAGAATAAAACAATACAAAGAATCAACAAAAGAGCTGGTTCTTAGAGAAAATACACAAAATAGAAAAAACCTAGCCAGACTTATCAAGAAAAAAAAAGAGAGTCTACACACAAAAACAGAGTAAGAAATGAGAAAGAAAAAATCATTACGGACACCACAGAAATACAAACGATTCTTAAGAGAATACTATGAAAATTATATGCTAACAAACTGGATAACCTAGAAGAAATGGACAACTTTCTAGAAAAATACACCCTTCCAAGGCTGACCCAGAAAGAAACAGACCAAATACCAGCAACAAAATTGAATTGGTAACCAAAAAACTACCTAAGAACAAAACTCCTGGATCAGATGCCTTCACCACTGAATTCTATCAAATATTTAGTAAAGAGCTAATACCCATCCCTCCTTAAAGTTTTGCAAAGAGTGGAAGAGGGAATACTTCCAAACTTGTTCTATGAGGTCAGCATCAATCTAATACCAAAACCAAGCAAAAACACCACACAAAAAAACAAAATTACAGACCAATATCCCTGATGAACATAGATGCAAAAATAATCAACAAAATATTAGCAAACCAAATTCAAAAATACATCAAAAAGAACATCCATCATCATTAAGAAGGATTTATTCCACGGATGCAAGGATGGCACAACATTCGAAAATCCATTAACATCATCCAACACATCAACAAAAGAAGAACAAAACCATGATCATCTCCATTGATGCTGAAAAAGCATTTGACAAAATTCAACATACATTCATGATAAAAACTCTCAACAAATTACAGTTAGCACACATAATGTAGCGGGTGTGGGGGTGGGGTAGGGTGGGGGGAAACGGGAAAGGCAGTATAACAGAGAAGACAAGTAGGGATTCTATAACATCTTTCTATGCTGATGGACAGTGACTGCAATGGGGTATGTGGTGGGGACTTGATAATAGGGAGAGTCTAGTAAGCATAATGTTGCTGATGTAATTGTATATTAATAACAGCAAACTGAAAAATAAAAATAAAAAAACTCTCAACAAAATGTGTATAGAAGGCAAGTACCGCAACATAATAAAGGCCATATATGACAAACCCACACCCAACATTATACTTAACACTGAGAAGCTGAAAGCTTTTCCTTTAAGATCGGGAACAAGACAAGGAAGCCCACTCTCCGTACTGCTATTCAATACAGTACTGGAGGTCTTACCACGGAAATCAGAAAACACAAAGAAATAAAAGTCATCCAGATTGGCAAGGAAGAAGTTAAACTGTCCCTGTTTGCAGATGACAAGATATTGTACATAAAAACCCCTAAAGGATCCACTCCAAAACTACTAATCTAATATGTGAATTCACCAAAGTTGCAGGATACAAAATTAACACACATAAATCTACTGTATTCCTATACACTAACAAACTAGTGGAAAGACAAATCAGGAAAACAATTCCATACATAGTTGCATCAAAAATAATAAAATACCTAGGAATAAACCTAACCAAGGAAGTGAAAGACCTCTGAAAACTACAAGACATTCATGAGAGAAATTAAAGATACCAATAAATGGAAACACATTCCATGCTCATGGATAGGAACAATATTATCAAAATGGCTGTCCTACCTAAAGCAATCTACAGATACAATGCAATTCCTATCAAAATACCAACACCATTTTTGAATTAACTAAAGCAAATCATTCTAAAATCGATATGGAACCACAAAAGACCCTGAATAGCCAAAGCAATCATGAGAGGGAAGAATACAGCTGGGGGGATTATGCTCCCCAACTTCAAGCGTTACTACAAAGCCACAGTAATCAAATTTGGTACTGTCACAAGAACAGACCCATAGACCAATGGAACAGACTAGAGACCCCTGATATAAACCCAACCATATATGGTCAATTAATACATGATAAAGGAGCCATGGACATACAATGGGGAAATGACAGCCTCCTCAACAACTGGTGTTGGCAAAACTGGACAGCTACATGCAAGAGAATGAAACTGGATTATTGTTTAACCCCATACACAAAAGTAAACTCAAAATGGATCAAAGACCTGAATGTAAGTCATGAAACTATAAAACTCTTAGAAGACAAAAAAGGCAAAAATGTCCTGAATGTAAATAAGCATGAGCGACTTCTTCCTGAATGCATCTCCTCGAGCAATGGAAACAAAAGCAAAAATTAACACATGTGACTATATCAAAATAAAAAGTTTTGTACAGCAAAGGACACTATCAACAGAACAAAAAGGCATCCTACACTATGGGAGAGTATATTTGTATACGACATATCTGACAAGGGGTTAACATACAAAACATAAAAAAAACAACATGCTTCAACACCCAAAAGGCAAAAAACCCGATTTAAAAAAGGGCAGAGGATATGAAGAGACAGTTCTCCAAAGAACAAATTCAGATGGCCAACAGACACATGAAAAGATGCTCCACATCACTAATCATCAGGGAAATACAAATAAAAAACACAATGAGATATCACCTCACACCAGTAAGGATGGCCACCATCCAAAAGACTAAGAACAACAAATGCTGGCAAGGATATGGAGAAAGGGGAACCCTCCTACACTGCTGGTGGGAATGTAAGCTGGTTCAACCATTGTGGAAAGCAATATGGAGGTTCCTCAAGAAACTAAAAAGAGAAATATCATTTTACCCAGGAATCCCACTCCTTGGAATTTACCCAAAGAATACAATTTCTCAGACTCAAAAAGACATATACACCCCTATGTTTATTGCAGCACTATATACAATACGCATGATATGAAAGCAACCTAAGTGTCCATCAGTAGATGAATGGATTAAGATGATGTGGTACATATACACAATGGGAAATTATTCAGCCATAAGAAAGAAACAAATCCTACTATTTGCAACAACATGGATAGAGCTGGAGCATATTATCCTCAGTGAAATAAGCCAGGTGGAGAAAGACAAGTGCCAAATACTTTCCCTCATTAGTGCAGTATAACAACGCAGCAAAATTGAAGGAACAAAAGAGCAGCAGACATACAGACTCCAAGAAGGGACTAGTAATTACTAAAGAGGAGGGGTATGGGAGGGGCGTGTCAGGAGGAAGCAAGATGGGGATTGAAGGGTATTATGTTTTCTACACACAGTGTGGGGGGTCATGGGGAAAACAGTGTAGCACAGAGAAGGCAAACAGTGAATCTGTGGCATCTTACTACACTGATGGACAGTGACTGCACTGGGGACTTGATAATATGGGTAAATGTAGTAAGCACATTGTTTTTTCATGTGAAACCTTCATAAGAGTGTATATAAATAATACCTTAATAAAAAATTTAAAAAAAAGAAGATACCAATAAATAGAAACACATCCCTTGCTCATGGAAAGAAAGAATATTGTCAAAATAGCAGACCTGCCTAAAACAATCTACACATTCAATCAATCCCTATCAAAACACCAACTTGAACAAATAGTTCTAAAATTCATATGGAACAAAAAAAGACCATGAATAGCCAAAGAAATCCTGAAATGCAAGAAGAAAGCAGGGGGGATTACACTCCCCAACTTCAAGCTCTACTACAAAGCCACAGTAATCAAGACAATTTGGTACCGGCATAAGAACAGACCCAAAGACCAATGGAACAGATTATAAAGCCCAGATATAAACCCAAGCATATACGGTCAATTAATATATGATAAAGGAGCCACGTACAATGGGGAAATGACAGCCTCTTCAACAACTGCTGTTGGCAAAACTGGACAGCTACATGCAAGAGAATGAAACTGTATTATTGTCTCTCCGTATACACAAAAGTAAACTTGATACGGACCAAAGACCTGAATGTAAGTCATGAAGCCATAAAACTCTTAGAACACAGGACATGCAACATGGTGGTGTGAGAGGTGAGATGGAGAGTTCCTCCCAAAACCACAATTGTACAAAAATATAGTTGATTAATACAACTGGCCTTGAAACAGCAACAAGAAAAAGGCTGAACCAGATGTCAAACAGACCTCACGAACAGAAGAGACCACATGAAGCAGGGTAACACAGGAAAGCCTTAATCTGGCGGGACCCAGCCCCTCAGCCACCCCAGCTTACTGGCGAGAAGAAGAGAAACAGAGGGGGGACAGGGGGTGGATGACTGGACTGCTGGACACCTAGCCCTGGAGATCTTTGTGAGCAGAATCCTGTAGTGTGTGGTGCTCTGGACGATGGGAAGCTTGGACAGGCAGAATGCTTGAGAAATTGACATTCCAGCCATTTGTGGCGGAGGGGATCTACACCCAGCCGCTCTGTGTCAGAGAAAAGGCAGGCAGTCAGAGAGGATTCCTAGCAGCCAGAAGGCTGCTGAAGTGGCAGGGTTTGCACAGAGCTTACTGTGAGTGAGAAGGGACAGCTGGACAGGGTTGTCTGGGCACTTTCTACAAAGCAGGTTGGGAACTTTGGGGAGCTTCAGGTGCTCCATCCACCTGGCTCCCTCCTCAGCTCCAAAGCCCCCCACTGTGACACACGGCTTGCCGCGCCATCCTACTGGCCAGCAGGCACCTGATAGCAAACTGAAAGTCACTGTGCAGACGTCAGGAGAGCCAGAGGGATGCCCCGCCTACAACAGCTAGAGACACAAAGAACACAGGTTTACAAATGTGTGCTTGGCCCGCTGGCTCTGACACTGGGGACAGGGGACCCAGACGGGAATCAGGAAACGGACCTTTCCTCCCAGAAGGAAGCAGCTCCAATCCCCTGCAACCTGCAGACTCACTCTGGGAGCTGAGCAGCTCCAGAGACTGGAGTTTCTGCACCCTAGTGGGCACCAAAACAGAAATATGAAATACCAAAAGAACATGGTTCAGACCAAAATTTCACATAGCATGATATATTTAATGTAATGAAACAGAAGGGGCTTGACCCACGAATACTGTATCTGGCACGATTTCATTTAAATTTATGGAAGGATTAAACAATTCCCAGACAAGCAGAAGTTGAAGGAATTTGCCTCCCAAAAACCACCTCTACAGGGTATATTAAAGGGACTGCTCTAGATGGAAGCATGCCGAACACTAAAGAGATGTCACCAGAGAAAAAAATCATAGCAAAGAAAGCAGATATCCAAATACTAACTAAAGGCAAAAAGTAAAATCAACTATCCACAAAAACAGTCCAAGGAAATCTAAAAGAGTACATAATAAAACACCTACTGTATAAAGAATGGAGGAGGAAGAAGAAGAGAAATAAAGAACCATTAGACTGTGTTTATAATAACTTAACAAGAGAGTTAAGTTAGACTGTTAGATGGTAAAGAAGCTACCCTTGAACCTATAGTAACCATGAATCTAAAGCCAGCAATGGCAGTAAGTACATATGTATCAATAATCAACCGAAAGGTAAATGGACGGAATGCACCAATCAAAAGACACAATAACAGAATGAATAAAAAAGCAAGACCCATCTATATGCTGTTTACAAGGGACTCACCTCAAACCCAAAGATATACATAGACTAAAGGTAAAAGGATGGAAAAAGATATTTCCTGCAAACAACAAGGAGAAAAAGGCAGGTGTTGCAGTACTTCTATCAGGCAAAATAGACTTCAAAACAAAGAAAGTAGCAAGAGATAAAGAAAGACATTATGTAATGGTAATGGAGTCAGTCCAACAGGAGGATATAACCATTATAAATATATATGCACCCAACACAGGAGCGCCAACATATGTGAAATAAATACTTACAGAATTAAAGGAGGAAATAGAAAGCAATGCATTCATTTTAGGAGACTTCAACACACTACTCACTCCAAAGGACAGATAAACCAGACAGAAAATAAGTAAAGACACAGAGGCACTGAACAACACACTACAACAGATGGACCTAACAGACATTTACAGAATTCTACACCCAACAGCAGCAGGATACATACACATTCTTCTCAGGTGCACATGGAACAACTTCCAGAATAGATCACATACTAGGCCACAAGAAGAACCTCAGTAAATTCAAAAATACTGAAATTCTACCAACCAACTTCTCAGATCACAAAGGTATAAAACTAGAAATAAATTGTACAAAGAAAACAAAAAAGGCTCACAAACACAGGCTTAACAACATGCTCCTAAATAATCAATGGGTCAACGACCAAATTAAAACAGAGATCAAACAATATATGGAGACAAATGACAACAACACAAAGCCGCAACTTCTGTGGGACGCAGCAAAGGCAGTTCTAAGAGGAAAGTGCATTGCAATCCAGGCCTATTTAAAGAACGAAGAACAATCCCAAATGAATAGTCTAAAGACACAATTATTGAAATTGGAAAAAGAAGAACAAATGAGGCCCAAAGTCACCTAAAGGAGAGACATAATAAAGATCAGAGAAGAATGAGAAAGGAAAAATAACGACGGACCCCACAGAAATACAAAGAATTATAAGAGAATATTATGAGCATCTGTCTGCTAACAAGCTGCAAAACCTAGAAGAAATGGACAACTTCTTAGAAAAATACAGCCTTCCAAGACTAACCAAGCAAGAAACAGAAAAACTAAACAGATCAATCACCAGCAACAAAATTGAATCAGCAATCAAAAAACTACCCAAGAAAAAAAAACCCTGACCAGATGGATTCACCTCTGAATTCTACCAGACATATAGAGAAGAAATAACACCCATTCTCCTTAAAGTTTTCCAAAAAATAGAAGAGGAGGGAATATTTCCAAAATCTTTCTATGAAGCCAGCATCACTCTAATACCAAAACCGGGCAAAGATCTCACCAAAAGAGAAAATTACAAACCAATATCCCAGATGAACGTACATGCAAAAATACTCAACAAAATATTAGCAAACCAAATTCAAAAATACAACCAGAGGATCATACAGCATGATCAAGTGGGATTAATCCCAGGGATGCAAGGATGGTACAAAATTCGAAAATCCATCAGCATCATCCACCACATCAACAAAAAGAACAAAAACCACAGGATCATTTCCATAGGTGCCGAAAAAGCATCTGACAAAATTCGGCATCCATTCATGATTAAAACTCTCAACAAAATGGGTATAGACGGCAAGTACCTCAACATCATAAAGGCTATATATGACAAACCCACAGCTAACATCATAACTTACCACTAACAAGCTGAAAGCTTTTCATCTAAGATTGGGAACAAGACAGGGGTGCCGACTCTCTCCACTGTTATTCAACATAGTACTAGAGGTCCTAGCCACGGCAATCAGACAAAGCAAAGACATACAGGGCATCCAGATGGGTAAAGAAGAAGTCAAATTGTCACTATTTGAAGATGACATGATACTGTACATAAAAAACCCTAAAGACTCCACTCCAAAACTACACAAACTAATATCAGAATTCAGCAAAGTGGCCGGATACAAAATTAACACACAGAAATCTGTTGCTTTCCTATACACTAACGATGAACTAACAGAAAGAGAAATCAGAAAAACAATTCCATTCACAATTGCATCAAAAAGAATAAAATACCTAGGAATAAACTTAACCAAGGAAGTGAAAGACCTGTACTCTGAAAACTACAAGACACTCCTAAGAGAAATTAAAGAGGACACAAACAAATAGAAATTCATCCCATGCTCTTGGCTAGGAAGAATAAATATTGTCAAAATGGCTATACTACCTAAAGCAATCTACAGATTCAATGTAATCCCTATCAAATTACCAACAGCTTTCTTCAATGAACTGGAACAAATAATTCTAAAATTCATATGGACCACAAAAGACCCCGAATAGCCAAAGCAATCCTGAGAAGGAGTAATCAAACAGGAGGAATTACGCTCCCAGACTTCAAGCTCTACTACAAAGCTTCAGTAATCAAGACAATTTGGTAGTGCCACAAGAACAGACCCACAGACCAGTGGAACAGAATAGAAAATCCAAACATTAATCCAAACATATACAGTCAATTAATATATGATAAAGGAGCCTTGGATATACAATGGGGAGATGAGAGCCTCTTCAGCAGCTGGTGTGGGAAAAACTGGACCACTACATACAAGAGAATGAAAGTGGACTACTGTCTAACCCCATACACAAAAGTAAACTCAAAATGGATCAAAGACCTGAATGTAAGTCATGAAACCGTAAAACTCTTAGAAAAAAACATAAGCAAAAATCTCTTGGACATAAACATGAGCGACTTCTTCATGAACATATCTCCCCGGGCAAGGGAAACAAAAGCAAAAATGAACAAGTGGGACTATATCAAGCTGAAAAGCTTCTGTACAGCAAAGGACACCATCAGTAGAACAAAAAGACATCCTACAGTATGGGAGAATATATTCATAAATGACGTATCCGATAAGGGGTTGACATCCAAAATATATAAAGAACTCACGCACCTTAACAAACAAAAAGCAAATAATCCAATTAAGAAATGGGCAGAGGATATGAATAGACACTTCTCCAAAGAAGAAATTCAGGTGGCCAACAGGCACATGAAAAGATGCTTCACTTCGCTAATCATCAGAGTAATGCAAATTAAAACCACAATGAGATATCACCTCACACCAGTAAGGATGGCCAACATCCAAAACACAAACAACAACAAATGTTGGTGAGGATGTGGAAAAAAGGAAACCCTCCTACACTGCTGGTGGGAATGCAAATTAGTTCAACCATTGTGGAAAGCAGTATGGAGGTTCCTCAAAAAACTCAAGATAAAAATACCATTTGACCCAGGAATCCCACTCCTAGGAATTTACCCTAAGAATACAGCAGCCCAGTTTGAAAAAGACAGATGCACCCCTATGTTTATAGCAGCACTATTTACAATAGCCAAGAAATGGAAGCAACCTAAGTGTCCACCAGTAGATGAATGGATAAAGAAGATGTGGTACATGTACACAATGGAATATTATTCAGCCATTAAGAAGGAAACAAATCCTACCATTTGCAACAACATGGATGGAGCTAGAGGGTATTATGCTCAGTGAATTAAGCCAAGCCGAAAAAGACAAGCATCGAATGATTTCACTCATATGTGGAGCATAAGAGCAAAGAAAGAAACTGAAAGAAAAAAACAGCAGCAGACTCACAGAACACAAGAATGGACTATCAGTTAACCAAAGGGAAAGGGAAAGGGACTGGGGAGGATGGATGGGTGGGAAGGTAGGGACAAGGAGGATAAAGGGGCATCATGATTGGCAGACGTAATGTTGGGGGGGGGCACGGGGAGGACTGTACAACTCAGAGAAGACAAGTAGTGATTATATAGCATCTCACTACGCTGATGGACAGTGACTGTAATGGGGTAAGTGGGGGGGACCTAATGAAGTGGGGAGTTTAGAACATGTAACTGTAGATTAATGATACTAAAATAATAAAGTAATAAAAATAGAAATACCATTCGATGTAGCAATTCCACTTACAGGAATTTACCAGAAGAAATCAAAATCCCTGATCCCAAAAGATATATGCACCCCTGTGGTTACCACCGCACTGTTTGCAATAGACAAGATATGGAAGCAACCTAAGTGTCCATCACTAGATGAATGGATAAAGAAGAGGTGGTACATATACACAGTGAAATATTATTAAACCATAAAAAGAAAAGAAATCCTGCCATTTGCAACAACATGGATGGATCTAGAGGGTATGAAACACAGTGAAATAAACCAGGCAGACAAAGACAAATACCGTATGCTTTCACTTATTTGTGGAATACAAAAACAAAGTAAAACAGAAGGAACAAAACAGCATTAGCACTGAGAAAGACCTCATGGTGACCAAGGGGGAGGTAGAGGGCAGGGGCAGGGGACAGGGGGAGGGGGACTACTGAACCATTGTGATGTACATTTGATAATAGAAAATTTTTTAATTATTTAAAAAAACTATACTACAAAGGTACAGCAATCAAAACAGTATGATATGATACTGGCACAAAAATACACACAGATCAATGGAACACAGTAGACAGCCCAGAAATAAACCCAAGCTTACATGGTCAATTGATACATGACAAAGGAGGCAAGGATATACAATCGGGAAAAGACAGTCTCTTTGATAAATGGCATAGGGAAAACTGGACAGCTACATGAAATTGAATGAAACTGGACCACTGTCTTAGACCACACACAAAAGCAAACTCAAAATGCCTTAACAGACCTAAATATAACATCTGAAACCATAAAATTCCTGGAAGAAAAATACAGTGAACTCTTGATTATCAGCCTTAGAAAATATTTTTCTAGGTAGGTCTCCCCAAACAAGAGTAACAAAGTAAAAATAAACAGTGGCACTACATCAAACTAAGAACCTTCTGTAGCACAGCAAAGGAAACTGTCAACATAACAAAAGGCAACCTACTGAATGGGAGAAAATACTTGAAAGTGATATATTTGATATATTCAATATTAGATAAGGGGCTAATATCAAAAATAAAGAACTCATACATTCAATACCAATTAACAAAGAACCCAATTAAAACATGGGCAGAAGTTCTGAACAGGTATTTTTCCAAAGAAGACAGATGGCCAACAGACACGATAAGATGCTCCACATCACAAATCATCAAGAAAATGAAAATCAAAACCATAGTGAAAAATCACCTCACACTAATCAGAATGGCTAATACCAACAAGACAAAAAATAACAAGTGTTGACAAGGTTGTGGAAAAATGCAAACATGTGTACAGTGCTGTGAGAATGTAAACTGGTGCAGCCACTATGGGAAGAAGTACGGAGGTTTCTCAAAAAACTGAAAGTAGAAATACCGTACGACACGGCAATTCCTTCTAAAGAAAATTAAGTCACTAATCCGAAAAGATATATGCACTCCTACATTTACTGAAGCATTAATATATAAAACAGCCCAAATATGGATGCAACCCAAGCGTTCATCCACAGATGAATGGATAAAGAAGATGTGGTAAATATACACAATAGAATATTATTCAACAATAAAAAGGAATGAGTTCGTGCCATCTGTGACGTGGATTGACCTACAGAATATTATGGTAAGTGAAGTAAGTCAGAAAAGGCAATTAGTGTGTGATTTCGATTAACATATTGAATCTGGAGGAAAAATAATACACATACACAAAACTGAAAGACTCACCAACACAGAGAACTGACAGGTGGTTGCCAAAGGGGAGAGGGCAGGAGGATAAGCAAAACAGGTGAAGGGGAGAAAAATTAATGAGAATGTTTGATATCTTTCATCTGGGTGATGGTTACATGAGTGTACACATGTCAAAATTCATCAACATATACACTAATATTTTTGCATTTTATTGTACATACCCCTACAAAATTAATTTTTAAAAATAAATTTGGTAAGTACATGTGTATCTTACTTTTAGGATTTTTTCCTGCAGGTATGACCTATTACATAATTAATTTTTTTTTAGTTAAATACACCAGGTTCAACACCCTTTTTTCCACTACCTCCCAAAGCTTCACTAAAACCAGAAGAGAAAAACAAACAAACACACAGGGCAAAAACAAATTGTGGGGGAAAATGATACCAGACCTAGTAAAACCACAGCAAACTAAAATAATCAGATCAATATTGGGGAACGGAAGGAGGCCAATTTTTTCCCATGAAATCTCAGAAAGGCTCCGGAATTAGAAACACTGAGTACCTCTGAAAGCAGAAATACAAGTGGGGCTAAAAACCATTGAAGTCTTATTAAGAAGCAATCAGACACCTCTTATATTCCCTCTTTCCTTATACACACACACATGCACACACTCTCCTGCTCTCTAGTTCACACTGCCTCAGCCTCTCTCTCTCTCTCTCTGAATCTCCCAAGTACTATGTTTCCTTTCTGGAGATGTTGAACCAAAGGGATCTAGTTTTCAGAAAACCAAGCAGCTGAAAGCCACAAGTATCACTGAAAATATGTCAAGTCTCTGTACAGGCATTTCCTACTATGTCATGTAAGCATTCCTGAGAAGCCTCAGATGATGCAAAATCTTGCACTGAAGAATTAAGAGGCTAACAATAAGACAAGGTTAAAAGCAAACTACTCAAAACACGAAAATTTATCATCAGAGCACTGACAAAATCAACACTCATTTAAATAAAAAAAAAACACTAGCACAGTTAAATCTCTGTTGGCATTTGCACCTAACCACTGTCAACAAATCTTCTGTAGCTTTAAAAGATGAGGCCTATGCTTCATCTTTTCATATGAAGAGACCTGTGGGCATTCTATTCCAACAAAGATCTTTCCTCAAAAAAAACTCTCTTATATAACCATTCTCATGAATCCATCATTTTAATGATTTTGCATGTACTTAACTTTATCCACATAACTTTACAAAGTAAAAAACATCAAGGTCCTTGAAGTCAATAAGTCAATCACTACATGCACAACAAGAAGGCATTTCTGATGATCGTCAGCTTTGTTACTGTTTTTTCATATACTGGTAGGATGTTCTCTTTAATCACAAAAAGCTTGCATGGATCACCGTAAAATATTAACATGATGGAAAATCTCCTATGAACTAGTAAGATATTTCATTATACTAGTATTATTCCTCTATCTACCAATTATGTATGAGCTTAATTTTCACTTAAAAAAAAAAACTTGTTCTAGATTAGCCTATATGCTCAATTTTGAGATTTATAGCAGTCTTCACCCTCTCAGCTCCAGAAATTCTACTCTTCTCTGGTAGTACTGACTAGACCAAGAAAGGTTAAAAAAAAAAAAATGTGGGTAAGGAGCGAAGGAAAAGGCATAAAGGCAAACATATTACCAAAGAAATGGGTAACAAGGTAATGGCACCTGAGGCCATGGAAGCCAATTCCACTACTGCCCAACAGGAAGAAGATCTTGACAACAAAAGCTAGCAACCATGATAAAGTAAGATAGAGCAGAGGGTGAGATAAACAAGCTCTTGGTTTATATAATTTCAGCAAAACGACTCCATGGTACACAATGCCAGTTTTCCTTCCCCAGTCTGAAAACACAATGAACAGAATGGCTGTAACATCAATCATATCTGTCTCTAACACAATACACAAATGGCACACAACCTGGAAAAAGCATAAGTGTGCTCAGGCACCTATGCCTACCTGAGGCCTAATTGCTCAGCAACATAAGCTTTCCAACTTGTTCCATTAAATCTATTCCATAACAAGAAAGGAAGGGAAGGATACCCTATCAGGATCAAACTAGAGCTCTCCAGACAGAGAACATCATATTCAATGATAAAAGACTGCAAGTTTCTCCTCTAAGATAAGGCAAAGACAAAAGTAGCTGCTTTCACAACTTTTATTCAACACAGTATTGGAAGTTGTAACCAGAACAATTAGAAAAGAAGAAATTGAAATGGAAGAAGTAAAATTACCTCTCTTCACAGATGACATGACTCTATATGTAGAAAACTAAAAAGAGTCCACCAAAAGAACTCAGAAAATATGAGTTTAGTAAAACAGCAGGACACAAATTCAACACATAAAAATCTATCCCATTTCAATATAGTAACAATGAACAGCCTGAAAAGGAAATTAAGACACAATTGCATTTACAATAATATGAAAAAGAATGACTTAGGAATAAACTTAACCAAAGGAAGCAAAAAACTTGTACACTGAAGACTACAAAACATTGTTGAAAGAAATTAGACACAAATAAATATAAAAAGTATCTAATATTCATGCACCGAAGACTCAACACTCTTAAACGTCACCACTGCACAAAGTAATCTAGAGTCAATACGATCCCTATCAAAATCCCAACTTTTTTGCAGAAACAGAAAATTGCACCTTTAAATTCATATGGAATTTCAAGGGACTCCAAATAACCAAAACAATCTTCAAAAAGAACAAAGTTGGAGGACTCACACTTCGTGATTTCAAAATTAAGTACACAAACCAAAACCACAATGAGGTATCACATCACACCCATTTTTTTAAATTAAGGTATCACTGGTACACAATTTTATGAAGATTTCACATGAGCAACATTGTGGTTTCAACATTCACCCATATTATCAAGTCTCCCCACACACCCCATTGTAATCACTGTCCATCAGCATAATAAGATGCTACAGAGTCATTACTTGTCTTCTCCGTACTATACTGCCTTCCCCATGACTTATGGATATTGTGTGTGCTAATTATAGTTCCCCTTAATCCCCTTCGATCTCCCTTCCCACCCACCCTCCACAACCCCATCTCTTTCGTAACCTCTAGTCCCTTCTTGGAGTCTGAGTCTGCTGCTGTTTTGTTCCTTCAGTTTTGCTTTGTTGTCCTCCTCCACAGATGAGTGAAATCATTTGATACTTGTCTTTCCCCAACTGACTAACTTTACTGAGCATAATACCCTCTAGCTCCATCCATGTTCTTGGCAAATGGTAGGATTTGTTTTCTTCTTATGGCTGAATAATATTCCATTGTGTACATGTACACCTTCTTTATCCATTCATCTACTGATGGACACTTAGGTTGCCTCCATATCTTGGATATTGTAAATAGTGCTGTGATCATTGGGGTGGATATGTCTTTGTCAATCAAGGATCTTGTTTCCTTTGGGTAAATTCCTAGGAGTAGAATTACTAGGTCAAATGGTATTTCTATTTTTAGTTTTTTGAGGAATCTCCATATTGCATTCCACAATGGTTGAACTAATTTACATTCCCACCAACAGTGTAGGAGGGTTCCCCTTTCTCCGCATCCTCACCAGCATTTGTTATTGCTTGTCTTTTGGATGTTGGCCATCCTAACTGGTGTGAGGTGATATCTCATTGTGATTTTAATTTGCACTTCCCTGATGATTAGTGATGTGGAGCATCTTTTCATGTGCCTCTTGGCCATCTGAATTTCTTCTTTGGAGAGGTGTCCGTTCAGATCCTCCACTCATGTTTTAATTGGGTTATTTGGTTTTTGGGTCTTAAGGTGTGTGAGCTCTTCATATATTTTGGATGTCAACCCCTTATATGATGGCGACTATTAAAAATAAATTAATATATAGGTAAGTAAATAAAAAAACAGTATAAGTGAGGATGTGAAGAATTTGGAACGTTTTGTGTACTGTTGGTGGGAATGTAAAATGGTACAACTGCTTTGGAAAAGAGTACAGTGCTTCCTTAAAAAATTAAAAAGAGAATTACCATATGATCCAGTAATCCCACTTTTAAGTGTATGCATTACAAATAATTGAAAGCAGGATCTCAAAGAGATATCTGGAAACCTATGTTCATAAGAGCATTATTCACAACAGACAAAAGGTAGAAGCAACCCAAATGTCCACTGATAGATGAGCAAAAAGTAGTGTATACAAAGGAATATTGTTCAGCCTGAAGAGGAGGGAAAGCCTATCACATGGTACATGAGTGAACCCTGAGAGCATTAAGTAAATAAACCAGTCACAAAAAAGGTAAATGCTGTATAATTCTACATAAATAAGACATCATGAATAATCAAATTCATAGCAAGAGAAAGTAAAATGCTAGTTGTCAGACTGTGGGCAGAGAGGGAAATGTGCAGTTATTTAATGGGTACAGAGTTTCAGTTTTCAAGATAAAAAGTTCTGGACATCTATTGCACAACAAATATTCCTAACACTACAAAACTGTACGCTTAAAAATTGTTAAGATGGTAAGTTTTGTGATATGCATTTCTTATAATTAAAAAAAGATTTAATGAAATAAAGGAAACATCACAAAAGTAAACTCAAAGTGGATGAAAAGCTGAATATAAGTCATGAAACCACAAAACTCTTAGAATAAAACATAGGCAAAACTCTATTGAATATAAACATGAGCAACTTTTTCATGAATATATCTCCTTGGACAAGGGAAACAAAAGCAAAAATGAACACATGGGACTACATCAAACTAAAAAGCTTCTCTACAGCAAAGGATACCATAAGTAGAACAAAAACGCATCCTACAGTATGGAAGAATGTATTTGCAAACAACATATCCGACAAGGGGTTAACACCCAAAATATATAAAGAACTCATGCTGAAACTACCAAAAAGCAAATAACCCGATTAAAAAATGGGCAGAGGATATGAACAATTTTCCAAAGAAGAAATTCAGATGGCCAACAGGCACATGAAAAGATGCTCCACATCACTAATCATCACAGAAATGCAAATTAAAACCACAATGAGCTATCACCTCACACCAGTTAGGACAGTCTTTATCAAAAAGGCTAATAAGAACAACAAATGTTGGCGAGCATGTGGAGAAAGGGGAACCCACCTACACTACTGGTGGGAATGTAAATTAGTTCAACCATTGTGGAAAGCAGTAATATGGAGGTTCCTCAAAAAACTAAAAATAGAAATACCATTTGACCCAGGAATCCCATTCCTTGGAATTTACCCTAAGAATACAACTTCTCAGATTCAAAAAGACATATGCACCCGTTTATCGCAGCACTATTTACAATAGCCAAGAAATTCAAGCAACCTAAGTGTACATCAGTAGATGAATGTATAAAGAAGATGTGGTAACATATACACAATGGAATATTATTCAGCCGTAAGAAGAAAACAAATCCTACCATTTGCAACAACACGGATGGAGCTAGAGGGTATTATGCTCAGTGAAATAAGCCAGGCAAAGAAAGACACGTACCAAACGACTCCCCTAATTTGTGGAGTATAACAACAAAGCAAAAATGAAGGAACAAAACAGCAGCAGACTCACAGACTCCAAGAAGGGACTAGCAGTTATCATAGGGGAGGGGTGGGGGAGGGTGAGTAGGGAGGGAGGGAGAAGGGGATTGAGGGGTATTATAATTGGTACACATGGTGTGGGGGCAGTCACTGGATAGGTAGTATAGCACAGAAAAGACAAGTAGTGACTGTGGCATCCTACTACACTGTTGGACAGTGTCTGCAGTGGGGTGTGGGAGGTATTTGATGATATGGGTGAATGTAGAAACCACAATGGTTTTCATGTGAAACCTTCATGAGCGTGTATATCAGTGATACCTTAATTTAAAAAAATGGTTTTCTGCATCATGCATCGGTGATAGAGAAAATATTGGTTCACAAAGTTATGCAGATCTTCCCAATGCCAACATATTTCACTATACAATATCAAAAAATTGTATCACCAATCTCATCAAAAATCTCTTAGTACTAGGCTGCTGTCAAACTCACAATGACAGTTTTCCAAAACTGTAAGTTTTCTTAAAAGCTCTATTTTGTCACTGACAACCAATGTCGTCAGTCTTTTAAGTGACACACTTGCTTTCATTCATTTCAGAAAATGTCTGCCAAATACCCAAATCTGGATAACCTATGCATCAATCATTCTTTTAAATAAAAAATGGTGTTTCATCAAAAAGAGCAAGTTCAGCTTACACCTCAATCACATGACTGTACTTCCTTAACACAATCACCTTACTACAGTATTCATGAGAAATGCTTTATGTGGGCTCCTCTCAGCAAGTTCAGCTTACACCTCAATCACATGATTGAACTTCCTTAACACAATCAACTTACTGCAGTATTCATGAGAAATGCTTTATGTGGGCTCCTCTCTCTTAGGTCACCTGCACTCAGAGTGTGTAACTTTTCCCAACCTCTCAGGGTGCTTCTCTCTCTGAGGTCGCCCACACTTTCTAACTGTGTAACCTTTTAATCTTAAACTCTCGTTCTCTCCAACCTTTCAGGGCACTCCTCTCTCTCTGAGGTTGCCTGCACTTTCTCTCTAAGTAACTTTAAATAAAACTTTTACTCTGCTTCAGAAAAAAAAAAAATGCTTTATGTGTACTTCTCATTTCATCACAGAATATTAAAAAAACATGTAGACAGGCTTTGAGATTTAATAGTTCATTTGCATTGTTTCACCAAGAACAGCAAGTGATCGTCTTTTAAAACAGCAAGAGCTTGGCGGAGAATATTACAGTTAACTACTTAATGTCACTGCCTTATTTCTTGCAATGCAGCCAGCAGTTTTATCCATCATTCCTTTGCACTATTCATGAAAACATCAACCAAAAGGCAAATAACATCTTACCTCTCAGATGCCTTGAAAGGCTCTCTGGGGCCCCCCAGGGGTCCACAGATGACACTTGAGAACCACTGATGAAGCCAAATAAAGATACAGATTTACCCATAAAGGGGTATATGAAATAAAAGAAATCCTGGTTGAAAAGAAGGAAGTAAAAGAGCTTTTCTTCAGGTGACATGATAATGTATAAATCCTAAAGAACCATTGAAGAAAATAAGTTTAACAAGGTTCTAAGATACAAGATCAATATACAAAATCAACTGTGTTTCTATACACTAGCAATGAACAATGCAAAAGTAAGACTTAGAAAACAATTCCATTTACAACAGCATCAAAAAGCGTAAAACTTTAGGGAATATATTTAATAAGAGGAGGTGAAAACATATTCTGAAAACTACAAAACATTGTCAAAAAAAGTTAAAAGATCTAAATAAATAGACATCCCACGTTCATGGATCAGAAGACTTAATATTGTTAAAATGTTAATATTCTTCAACTTTACCTACAGGTTTACCATACCCCATCAGAACCCCAGCTGCCTTCTTTGTAGAAATTGTGAAACTTATCCTAAAATTCACATGGAAGCTCAAGGGACCCAGCCAGAATAGACAAAACAATCTTAAAAAAGAACAAAGTTAGAAGATTCACACTTTCCTATTTCAAATCTTACTGCAATGCTACAGTAATCAAGAGAGATAAACATAAAAATAAATGGAACAGAACTGAAGAGTCCACAAATAAACCCATGTATTTTTGGTCAACTGATTGTCAACAAAGATGCCAAAACTACTCAATGTGTAATGCCTTTTCAGCAAATGGTGTCAGAACAACAGGACAGCCTTATGCAAAACAATGAAGGTGGACACTTACCACACCAAATTCAACATGAATAAAAGGCCTAAATGTAAGAGCCAAAACTATAAAACTCTTAGAAGAAACACAGACACCTTTGTGTCCTTGGATTTGGCAACAGTTATGACACCAAAGGCACAAGCAACAGAAGAAACTAGATAAATTATGCCTCATCAATAATAAGAACTTTTGTGCTTCAAAGGACACTAATAAGATAGTGAAAAGACAACCTACAGTTGGGAGAAAATATTTGCAAATCATGTATCTGTTAAGGGACTTGTGTCTAGAATACATAAAGATCTATTACAACTCAGTAATAAAAAATGAAACAATTAAAAGTGAGCAAAGGATTTGAAAGGACATTTTTCCAGAGAAGATATACAAATGGCAAGTATGTGAAAAGATGTTCATCATCATTATTTATCAGGGAAATGAAAATCAAACCCAAAGTGAGACTACAGCCACTGGGACAGCTAAAATAAACTAGTCAAAAGAACAACTGAGTGTTAGTGAGGATGTGGAGAAAATGGAACCCTCCTACACTGCTGAAGGCAATATAAAATGATGCTGCACTTTGAGAAACAGTTCCATTTACAACAGCATCAAAAAGAATAAAGATTTGACCTAGTAATTCCACTCCTAGATATATACTTGAGAAATGAAAACATAAGTCCCCAGAAAAACTTTTTCACAAATGTTCATAGAAACATTATACATAATGGCCAAGAAGCAGAAACCACCCAAATGTCCAAATGTCCATAAACTGATGAATGGATAAACAAAGATGGTATATCCATACAGTGGAATATTATTCAGCCATAAAAAGGAATGAAGCCATGATACATGCTGCAACATGCATGAATATTGAAAATATGCTAAGTGAAAGAAGTTTGTCACAAAATACAATATATTATGATTCCATTTACATGAAAGGTTCAAATAGTCAAATAGGTAGAGAAAGTAGATTGTTGCTTAGGGCTGAGAAGATATGGGATTTAGAGTAATAGTTAAAAGGAGTGGAGTTTCTGTTTGAGGTGATGAAAGTGTCTTAAAACTGACTGTCATAATGGCTGCACAATTCTGTAAATGTAACTGAAAGCCATTGAGTTGTCAAGTTTTAATGGGTGTGTTACAAGGCATATATCTCAATAAAGCTGTTACCAAAAATAAAGTAAAATAATAATAAAGGTGTGCGGAAATTCTACTTAGGAAAAAGAAATAAAAATACCTAGCAATAAATGTTAAGGAAATGTGTAGAACCTACATAAAGGGAAAAAAAAAATCACAAAACTTCACAAAGATTATATAAATGGGAAGACAAACACATTATGCTTCCTGAAGTTGCACGATCGATACTGCTAAGATGTCAACTCTTTCCCCTATTTACAAACATTATGCACTTTCAATAAAATTCCAAAAGAAGGTGGGGGTATGCAGGAGCAACACAACAAACAAAAGGATTGTAAAGTTTTATCTCAAGTAATAAATAATTTTTCACTAGCTATTTGGTTTAATACTACCAGGTACTAAAATGTATCATAAAGCCAACAGTTGAATAACTAATTACTAAAAAGCATGAAAACAGACCTTCTAGGAATACCCTCAAGAATTCTGTTTAAGAGAGATGGGGCATTTCAAATCAGTGGCGAAAAGATGGATGCTAAAGACTACTGCGTAATAAGCTTGGAAAAACTGTGAGATCCCATTTCATAATCTACAACAAAATAAGTTCCAGATGCATTAAAAATAAAACAAATCCAGAAAGAAATTAATTGAATATTTGATCTCAAAGTGGGAAAGACTTTTTAAATAACAGTAGACAACTCACTATTAAAACTCAGGAACCATGTTAATACAAACAAGGCAATAATCCTCAATATCTGAACACTTGCAGGAACCACATAGTTTAGCACAATGACTGCATCCTTTTTCTCCGCTAGTATATGGATTTTTTTTTTCTCTGTCCATATTTTTTTGGAGGAGGGGAGATTCTTTTTTTTTTTTTTTTGCTATCATTAATGTACAATCACTTGAACATTATGGTTACTAGACCCCCTATTATCAAGTCCCCCCTACATACCCCAATAGAGTCACTGTCCATCAGCGTAGTAAGATGCTATACAATCATTACTTGTCTTCTCTATAAATACTGCCTTTCCTGTGTGCCCCACCGCTGCATTACGTGTGCTAATCGTAATGCCCCTTTTACCCTCTTATCCCTCCCTTCCCACCCATCCTCCCCAGTCCCTTTCCCTTTGGTAACTATTAGTCCATTCTTGGGTTCTGTGAGTCTGCTGCTGTTCTGTTCCTTCAGTTTTTGCTTTGTTCTATACTACACATATGAGTGAAATCATTTGAAACTTGTCTTTCTCCGCCTGGTTTATTTCACTGAGCATAATACCCTCTAGCTCCATCCATGTTGTTGCAAATGGTAGGATTTGTTTTCTTCTTATGGCTGAATAATATTCATTGTGTAGTATATGGATTTTTAAAAACAGAATAGCTAAGGCAAATAGAAACAGGCACTGTGAAATACTGTTGACGGGGTATAAATTAGAATAACCTTTCTAGAAGGCAATTTAGCAACCAGAAGTCTTAAAACGTTTTATCTTTTGACCCAGAACATGATCCACATTCCTATGCTCAAGGGTATGTTCCCAACTTCTTTAAACAGGAAAATACTAATTAAATGTTATATTCAAAAGACTAAAAGTAGGCTGTCATTAAATTCTGTTCTCAGATACATATAATGATATGAGAAAATGCTCATTATAAAAAGCAAACTACATACAAACCAATTTTATATGTATGTTCACAGAAAATTAGCTGCACTGATATATACCAAAATTTTAACAACGTAATTATGGATGTTTTTTATTTATTTCAGTGTTTTCAAAACTTCTTACAAGATCGTATATATTACATGCATAAGCAGAAAAAGAAACTTTTTAAGTGGAAGAGAAAAGGAAAGCATTGATCAATGTGAGGTTACAGAGAAAACTTCTCCATTTACTTTGGTTAACTGGAAGACACTGGTGACCTGAGACAATACAGTTTTTAGTCAGAAGCAGAAGCCAGGTCTCAGAAACTTCAGGACCAAGGAGAAAAGAGATAGCTGAAGAACAAGGTCCTAGAGGAAATGGAAGGAAATAAATAAAACCAGGGACAATTCTTTATATAGTTTCAACAAAGACAAGCTGCGCTTACCATTCCTGTGAAACTTTTTACTGAAAAACCAATTCCAATCATTAAAAAAAAAAATTGCTCAAAGGTCAAATTCGATTAATTCCATGAAGCGTTCTCCCATCTTGCCAAAAACTAAACTTCTCTTACTGTTTCACCTAAATATATTTTATATACCATTTTTGTTCTCAGGTTGTAATTTTTTGTATATTTTTTAGGCTGACACTGTCATAAGTGTTGATATGCATCATCTTATTTAATAATCAAAAAATCATAATAAGGTGTGTATTTAAGGTATTATTATTATCCTCATTTCCAAATAAGGAAGAAGGCATGAAGCAGTTAGGGATCTTAACCGAAGACAAAGATTTAATAAATGATAGGACAGAATTTGAACTCGGGTCTGTCAGATTCTAGATATCACTCTCTCAACTACCATCCTAAGGCCTAATCAGTATTGAGTTCTAACTTTGTAACGGGAAGATACACATCTAAACGTATTTCTACATCTACCGGTGTGCAGCACAATTTTCTATGCATATTAATTAATGTATTTCCTATATATTGAAAAAAGTATCTAAACATAAAGAGTTAAGACACTTGCAAAATAAGGTGGATTAAAGATGGCGGCGGAAGAGGTAAGACAGAGGCTTCCTCCTAAAACCTCATATAATACGAAAATATAATTAAGACAACTCCTGAAAGAGCAACAGGAAAGAGGACAGCGCCAGACTGCATACACCTGGAGAAAAGAGAAGACCTCACGGAACAGGGTAACATACCAAAGCTGTGGCCCGGCAGGACCCAAGCCATTCCCCCACCCCAGCTCACCAGCGGTAGGAAGAAAAACAGAGCAGGACAGAGTGGAGGCCAGAGACTGCTGAATATATAACTCCAGAGATCTGCTCTGGGAGAACAAACCTACATTTCATGGTGCTTGCATGGTACCCTCATGATTACAGGGTTGTAAAGCTAACACAGGCAGAATTCTTGGAGAGACTGAGATTCCAGCCACTGTGGAAAGCAGGGATCCATATCCAGCTGCTCTGGGACAAAAGAAAGGTGGGCAGTATGAGAGTCTTCCTAACAAGGAAGCCCTTAGCAAGAGGGCTACTAAAGGGGCAAGGACTGCACAGAGCTTACTGCTCAGGAGAAAAGACAGGTAGACAAAATTGTCTGGGTGCAATCTGTCCAGCAGGTTGGGAGGTTTCACAATCTTCAGGTGCTCCAGCTTCGTGGCTGGCTACACAGCTCCCAGGATGTCCTCCATGATATGCAGCCTACTGAGACAGGGACCATGGGTGTAGTCAAGAGTAGGGTGAAGGCCTCAGGAAAAAGCAGGGTGGGATATTTACAGTCAGCAATATAACAATGGGCAAAGAAATCCCTTTTGAAACTCTGTGTTAAGCATTATGCAAAGTCAAGGTCACACTAATCCTCTAGGATCAAAATACCAGACTAAGAATATAGACATCTTCAGTAAGGTCAGTTAAAA
This sequence comes from Phataginus tricuspis, assembly GCA_029783875.1. Lineage (NCBI taxonomy): Eukaryota > Metazoa > Chordata > Mammalia > Pholidota > Manidae > Phataginus > Phataginus tricuspis. The sequence continues at coordinate 54,492,140 of JAQQAC010020896.1, read as the reverse complement.
GTCAAAAGGCCAGGAGCAACTTGGCCTAGAATGCTTGAGTAGTTTTACAAATAGGGAAGGGTATCACAGCATAACCGGTGACTTTACTGTAAACAACCCTAGCAAGCAGAGAACAACCCAGCCCACCTTGAGGGCAGGACAAGTGGTACAAGTCCACACCCCTATGTCTTTTTTTTCATGTTCTTGAAAAATCCTCATTTGCCTATAAAAACCCCTAGAAAACGCACCACCCCGGGACTCTCTTGTCCCCTCCTGGCATGAGCAAGGAGCTCTGTCCTTCCACTTTATTTCTAAATAAAAGCCCGTGCCTTTGCTCTCCTACCTTGCCTGTTTGCTAAGCTCATTCTTCGGCTTCGTGAACAAGAACCCCAGCATCACTACTGCGCATTTCTCCCTGCCAGCCACACCTGGCTGGCCAATCAGAAAACCCCACCCTCACGTTAGGTCAGCCAGAGCAGCAACTACAGCAACTACAAATACAAAGCATACAGGCTTAGACCTCTGTGCTCGGCCCACTGGTTCAGGCAGTAGAGACAGGTATAGCAGCCGGGAAGCAGGAAACAGCTTTCGTCCCCCCAGGCACCAATACCACTACCCTGTGACCTCTGACATTTCTTCAGGGGCTGAGCAGCTCCAGAGAGTAGAGCTTCTGGCACTAGAGGGCACCATATACAAATATGAAACATCAAAGGAACCTGGTTAAAAGTAAACTTATTAATACAACTCCAGAGAAGAATTTAAATGACATTGACCACCTGAATCTTCCTGAAACTGTGTTCAAAATAAAAATCATTAACATGCTCATGGAGGTACGGAAAGATATTCAGGAACTTGGGAATGAATTCCAATCGTTGAAGAGCACAATGGAGGGTATTAAAAGCAGATTAGATACAGTGGAGGAAACGGTAAATGAAATAGAAACTAGAGAAGAGGTATACAAAGAAGCTGAGGCACAGAGAGAAAAAAGGATCTCCAGGAATTAAAGAACATTGAGAGAACTGTGTGACCAATGCAAACGGAGCAATATTTGCATTATAGGGGTACCAGAAGAAGAAAAGAGAGAAAAGGGGATAGAAGGTGTCTTTGAGGAGGTAATTGCTGAAAATTTCCCCAGGCCATAGAGATGCACAGATCTCCCAACACAAGGGACCCAAGGAAGACAACACTGAGAAATATAGTAATTAAAATGGCAAAGATCAAGAATAAGGACAGACTATTAAAAGCAGTCAGAGAGAAATAAGATCACATACAAAGGAAAGCCCATCAGCCTATCATCAGACTTCTCAGCAGAAACCTTACAGGCTCGAAGGGAGTGGTATGATGTATCTGATGCAATGAAGCAGAAGGGCCTCTAACCAAGATTACTTTATCTGGCAAGATTATCATTTAAATTTGAATGAGGGATTAAACAATTTCAAGATAAGCAAAAGCTGAGAGAATTTACCTCCCACAAACCATCTCTACAGTGTATTTTGGAGGGACTGCTATAGATGGAAGTGTTCCTAAGGTTTATTAGCTTATAACCTAAGGACAGCTAAGGTTTATTAGCTGTCACCAGAGGTAATAAAACCACAGTAAAGAAAGTAGAACAGCTAATTACTAAGCAAATGCAAAATTAAATTAACTATCCCCAAAGTCAATCAAGGGATAGACAAAGAGTACAGAACATGATACCTAATATATAAAGAATGGAGCATGAAGGAAAAAGAGGAGATTGTGTTTGTAATAGCATATTAAGTAAGTTAAGTTAGTCTCTTAAGATAGAAAGGAAGTTCACCTTGAACCTTTGGTAACGACGAATCTAAAACCTGTACTGGCAATAAGTACATATCCATCGATAATCACGCTAAATATAAATGGACTGAATGCACCAATCAAAAGACACAGAGTCACTGAATGGATAAAAAAACAAGACCCGTCTATATGCTGCCTACAAGAGACTCACTTTAAACCCAAAGCCATACACAAATTAAAAGTGAAGGAATGGAAAAAGATATTTCATACAACTAATAGGGAGAAGAAAGCAGGTGTTGCATTATTTCTATCAGACAAAGACTTCAAAACAAAGAAAGTCACAAGAGACAAAGAAGGACATTACATAATGATAAAAGGGTCAATCCAACAAGAAGATAAAACCACTATAAATATCTATGCGCCCAACACAGGAGCACCTACATATGTGAAACAAATACTAACAGAATGAAAGGGGAAATAGAATGCAATGCATTCATTTTAGGAGATTTCAACACTCCACTCACTCCAAAGAACAGATCAACCAGACAGAAAATAAGGAGACAGAGCCACTGAACAACACATTAGAACAGAAGACCTAACAGACACCTACAGAACTCTATACCCAAAAGCAGCAGAATACATATTATTCTCAAGTGCACATGGAATATTTTCAAGAATAGATCATATACTAGGCCACAAAGAGCCTCAGTAAATTAAAAAAGATTGAAATTGTACCAACCAGTTTCTCAGACCACAAAGGTAGGAAACTAGAAATAAACTACACAAAGAAAATGAAAAATCCCAAAAACACACAGAGGCTTCACAACGTGCTCCTAAATAACCAATGGATCAATGACCAAAAAAAACAGAGATCAAGCAATATATGGAGACAAATGACAACAATAATTCAACACCACAAAATCTGTGGGATACAGCAAAGGCCGTGCTAAGAGGAAAGTATATTGCAATACAGGCCTATCTCAGGAAAAAAGAACAATCCCATATGAGCCGTCTAAACTCACAATTAACGAAACTAGAAAAAGAAGAACAAATGAGGCCCAAAGTCAGAAGGAGGGATACAATAAAGATAAGAGCATAAATAAATAAAATCGAGAATGAAACAATAAAAAGGATCAACAAAAGCAAGAGCTGGTTCTTTGAGAAAATAAACAAAATAGATAAACCAGTAGCCAGACTTGTCAAGAAAAAAAGAGGGCCTACTCACATAAACAGAATCAGAAATGAGAAAGGAAAAATCAGTACGGACACCACAGAAATAAAGAACTATTAGAGAATACTATGAAAAATTATATGCTAACAAACTGGATAATCTAGAAGAAATGGACAACTTTCTAGAAAAATACAACCTTCCAAGGCTGACCAAGAAAGAAACAGAAAAATCTGAAGAGACCAATTACCACCAACAATATTGAACTGGTAATCAAAAACCTACCTAAGAACAAAATGCCTGGACCAGATGGCTTCACCACTGAATTTTATTAAACATTTTGTGAAGACCTAATACCATCCTCCTTAAAGTTTTCCAAGGAGTAGAAGAAGGAATATTTCCAAACTCATTCTTGAGGCCAGCATCACTCTAATACCAAAACCAGGCAAAGACACCACAGAAGAAGAAAATTACAGACCAATATCCCTGACGAACACACATGCAAAAATACTCAACAAAATATTAGCAAACCAAATTCAAAAACACATCAAAAAGATCATCCATCAGGATCATGTAGGATTTATTCCAGGGATGCAAGGATGGTACAACATTTGAAAATCCATCAACATCATCCAACAAATCAACAAAAAGAAGGACAAAAACCACATGATCATCTCCATAGAGGCCGAAAAAGCATTTGACAAAATTCAACATCCATTCATGATAAAAACTCTCAACAAAATGGGTATAGAGGTAAAGTACCTCAACATAATAAAGACCATATATGACAAACCCACAGCCAACATTATACTTAACAGCGAGAAGCTGAAAGGTTTTCCTTTAAGATCAGGAAGAAGACAAGGGTGCCCACTCTACCCAATTCTATTCAGCTTAGTTCTGGGGGTCCTAGCCACGGCAATCAGACAACACAAAGAAATAAAAGGCATCCAGACTGGCAAGGAAGAAGTTAAACTGTCCCTGTTTGCCGATGACATGATAATGTACACAAAAAACCCTAAAGAATCCACTCCAAAACTACTAGATCTAATATATGAATTCAGTAAAGTTGTGGGACACAAAATTAATATGCAGAAATCTGTGGCATTTCTATACACTAACAATGAACTAGCAGAGAGATATCGGGAAAACAATTCCATTCAAAGTTGCATCAAAAGAATAAATAATACCTAGGAATAAACCTAACGAAGGAAGTGAAAGACCTATACTCTGAAAACTACAAGACACTCATGAGAGAAATTAAAGAAGATACCACCAAATGGAAACACATCCCGCGCTCATGGATAGGGAGAATTAATAGTCAAAATGGCCATCCTGCCTAAAGAAATCTACAGGTTCAATGCAATTCCTATCAAAATACCAACAGCATTCTTCAACGAACTAGAGAGAATCGTTCTAAAATTCATATGCAACCACAAAAGAGCCCGAATAGCCAAAGCAATCCTGAGAAGGAAGAATAAAGCTGAGGGGATTATGCTCCCCAACTTAAAGCTCTACTACAAAACCACAGTAATCAAGACAATTTGGTACTGGCACAAGAACAGACCCATAGACCAATGCAACAGAGTAGAGAGCCCTGATACAAACCCAAGCATATATGGTCAATTAATATACGATAAAGGAGCCATGGACATACAATGGGGAAATGACAGCCTCTTCAACAGCTGGTGTTGGCAAAACTGGACAGCTACATGAAAGAGAATGAAACTGGATTATTGTTTAACCCCATACACAAAATCAAAGACCTAAATGCAAGTCATGAAACCATAAAACTCTTAGAGGACAACATAGGCAAAAATCGCCTGAATTCAAGCCTGAGCAACTTCTTCCTGAACGCATCTCCTCGAGCAAGGGAAACAAAAGCAAAAATGAACTCATGGGACATCAAACTAAAAAGTTTCTGTACAGCAAAGGACACCATCAACAGAACAAAAAGGCATCCTACAGTATGGGAGAATATATTTGTATATGACATATCTGACAAGGGGTTAACATCCAAAATACATAAAGAACTTACACGCCTCAACACCCAAAAAGCAAATAACCCGATTAAAAAATGGGCAGAGGATATGAAGAGACAGTTCTCCAAAGAAGAAATTCAGATGGCCAACAGACACATAAAAAGATGCTCCACATCACTAATCATCAGGGAAATGCAAATTAAAACCACAATGAGATATCACCTCACACCAGTAAGGATGTCCACCATCCAAAAGACTAAGACCAACACATGCTGGCGAGGATGCAGAGAAAGGGGAACCCTCCTACACTGCTGGTGGGAATGTAAGCTAGTTCAACCATTGTGGAAAGCAATATGGAGGTTCCTCAAAAAACTAAAAATACAAATACCATTTGACCTGGGAATCCCACTCCTTGGAATATACCCGAAGAATACAACTTCTCAGATTCAAAAAGACGCATGCACCCCTATGTTTATTGCAGCACTTTTTACAATAGACAAGATATAGAAGCAACCTAAGTGTCCATCAGTAGATGAATGGATAAAGGAGATGTTGTACATATACACAATGGAATACTATTCAGCCATAAGAAAGAAACAAATCCTACCATTTGCAACAACATGGATGGAGCTGGACGATATTATGCTCAGTGAAATAAGCCAGGTGGAGAAAGACAAGGGCCAAATGATTTCCCTCGTTTATGGGGTATAACAACGAAGCAAAACTGAAGGAACAAAATAGCAGCAGACTCGGAGACTCCATGAAGGAACCAGTGGTTACGAAAGGGGAGGGTGTGTGAGGGCAGGTGGGGAGGGACAGAGAAGGGGATTGAAGTGTATTATGTTTAGTACATATGGTGTCGGGGGTCACCAGAAAAACAGTGTAGCACAGAGAAGGCAAATTGTGAATCTGTGGCATCTTACTACACTGAAGGACAGTGACTGCATGGGGGTACGTTTGGGGACTTGATAATATGGGTAAATGTAGTAACCACATTGTTTTTTCATGTGAAACCTTCATAAGAGTGTATATCAGTAATACCTTAATAAAAATTTTTTCTTAAAAAGATACTCGCAAAATAATCAGTTTAGTAAATATAACATTAAGAAATTTTTTTTGTAGAGAGTTGGACGTCTGGCTGGTGAGCAAGAACCTTCTTATCCTGCACAATGAAAGAGTGGTTAAAAATGGGTGATGCTGGAAAGGGCAAGAAAATTTTTGTTCAGAAGTGTGCCCAGTGCCATACCATGGAAAAGGGAGGAAAGCATAAGACTGGGCCAAATCTCCATGATCTGTTCCAGAGAAAGACAGGTCAGGCCCCAACAAGAACAAAGGCATCACCTGGGGAGATGAGACAGTGATGGAGTATTTGGAGAATCCCCACGTACATCCCTAGAACAAAAATGATCACTGGGATTTAAGAAGTCATCAAAAAGGGCCGACCTGATAGCTCATCTCAAAAAAGCTACTAAGGAGTAAAAGTTGGCCACTGCTTTATTTATTACAAAACAGAAATATCTCATGACCTTCTTTATGTGGGCCATATTTAAAAACGGTCTCATACATCATATACCAGAGTTCAGATCATGAATGGCTGGTAGATTGGCTTGTGGTTAGATGAGTATGATCAGCTTTTTGAACCTTCACAGTAATTCTGGTTCAGCAAGTATGGTCACCATTTTCCCCTTCTAAAGATCTGATAGGATTTGATTAGTAATGTTCAACTTTTCACAGGGATGGTGAATACCATCTGAAAACCTGTAAGGGAACTGGTTTTATACTTAGATTTATAAAACTGGTTGAATTAAATACTGAAGAAATCCCCTTACTGTCTCAAAGAACAGCAAGACTCACCTGTGTTTCAAGTTGTGTTCATTAGGCTACTAAAGGTAAGGGTTTAAGACAGGTTGACAACGTCCCCTATCTTTTGTCTTGACTATGCCACTTTAATTAAAATAACCTGTATCTAAAATGTTGCTTTTTACTTAATAAAAGGCATTTTGGTGTGGCTTATGTATGATACTAAATAAAGAATACTTAACATTTCTCACAAAAAAAGAAATGGTTTTCAACTTTCCAACCTTGTCCCAGCAAAATGGCCCCTGCAAAGAAGGCTGTGGTTAGCCATCAGCAGGAGAGTGACCAGAGAAAACACCATCAACATTCCTAAGGGCATTCACACAGTGGGCTTCAACAAGCCTGCCTGTCAAGCACTCAAAGAGATCCAGAAATTTGCCACGAAGATGGAACTCCCGATGTGTACAATGACCCCAGGCTCAACAAAACTCTCTGGGTCAATGGAATAAGGATCATCCCGTACCAATATCTGTAGGCAGTAGTTCAAAAAAGGTAACGAGGATATAGATTTATCAAATTCTGTATTTTGGTTACTTATATACCTGTCACCACTTTAAAAAATCTGCAGTCAATGTGGATGAGAACTGATTGTTGATTGTCAAATAAAATTATAGAAACTCAGAAAAGAAAAAGAAAAAAAGAGTTTTCAGTATAGCACAGTGTACTAAATATCCACGCACTTGCTGGCCAGAAACAATTTCACCTACCTCATGGTCACGACATGCCAAAGTTCTTTTTGGGAAACACCTACTTTCCTAGCTATGAGGTTTGGGTGAGATCAGCTTCAGAAATTAGTCATGGTCATTTAAGCCAACCAAAATCTACTGTCTTTGAATTCTATTTCAAGAATAAAGCCAATGATAAATGGGCCAATGATATATGAAGTGCCATTAGCTATCAAGGTTTTGAAAAAAGCTTTCTTGTTCTTGTATAGAAGGTTTCATAAGAGATGCTCTCTTTTCCTCTGCATCGCATAAATATATGATTTCCAAACTGTGGTATAAAGGTGGTATAGTAGTCATTTCTGCTACCAGAAGGGCTAAACTGAGGTCAAAACCAAGGAAGTGCAGCAGAGCAAGTCATAGAGAAATGAAGTCTTGATAACATTATGAATCCGTAGACTGAGCTGACCACACCTGAAGATATAGCACACACCTGGACTGCTTAGTTACAGCTTTCAAAAAAACCTTTTTGTTTCTAGCACCAAACTCACAGACTCCAGGGACTAGTGGTTACCAAAGGGAAAGGGTTGGGAAGGATGGGTGGGGAGGGAGGGCGAAGGGGATTAAGGACCACTATAATTCACAATCACAATATAGGTAGGTCACAGGGAAGGCAGTACAACAACATGGAGAAGACAAATAATGACTCTATAGCATCTTACTACGCTGATGGACAGTGACTGCAGTAGGGGGGTAGGGGGGGATAAAAACTTGATAATATGGGTGAATGTTGAAACCACAATGTTGTTCATGTGAAACCTTCATAAGACTGTGTATCGATGATACTTTAATTAAAAAAAAAACCACCTTTTTGTTTCTTCCAAATGGCCTGTATTTTCTGGTACTTGCTATAGAGTCCTAACTGGTTCAAAAAGTAATTCCTAATCTTTGATTTTTTAACCCACTGGTGTTTAATATCAAGAGAAATTCAGGAATTAAAAAAAATAATAACTTGACAAATTTTGTTTTTCAATCCATGAAGCATCTTTTTATGATGAGGAGGCACTGAGCAGGATGTCATGACATCAAAGACTGACATATCCAAGTATCTGAAAGTATCTGAAATATCCAAGAACTGAGAAAACAGGAAAAACCTTCACATCCAGCTTACCATTGTCCTCTCTTCCATTACCTACCAACAGTGATCTTATTTTTCAACTATTTTAACACATAAATATTGACCCTAGGACATGTGGGCATTGTGAAATTTAGTTAATTTAACAGGCAGTTGTAACTAATGTCTTATAAAAAGATATAAACAAATAAAAGTAAATACATAATCTAAACTGTAGAAAGCACTATGAAAGATAAGAACCAGAATTACTTTAGACTGGATGTTCAAGAAAGTCCTCTCTGAAAAAATAACATTGAAGTCAAGACTTGAAGTCATACGAAGGTGGTAACTTCCACGGATACATAAAGGCTCCGAGATTTCTGGTGGCAGAGATCACTGAATGGCAAAGCAAGCAAGGAGATGGTGTTAATAGTTGGCTACGTCACGCAGAGCCTCACAAATCACAGGAAGGCACGCCACTCCCCTCGTTCCCAGCAACTATTCCAACCAGGTAAAAGCCCAGTCCAATCTTCCATCTTCCTTAAAACCTTGCCTAACCCATATTAGCCAGAATTAATCTTTCCATACTTTCTTCAACAGTTTTTCATGAGTTTCCCAACTCCCATAATAAAGGTTCTTTTAAAAAAAAACCACATTTGTGGAAAATAGAGTAGAAATAAGAATTCTAATCCTAGCTCTGCTATTTACTCTCTCTGAGACCTTAGCTAAGCTATTATTCTATTTCTCATGATTTTTGTTAGGTTCAATGAAGACAGGTGAAATTACAGTGTTCAAATAGCTTAAAACTTAAAACACTTAAGTTTCATGTTGTATTGGTTTTTTGAGCAAACATATAATACTGTTAATGGTTTTCAAGCTTATTTATAAAGAAGCTACACCTTTTTCTTCTCAAAAGAAATCTTAAACAGAACTCCAGTTTATAGAATAGATCAAATTTTGAAACAAGGGAAGAGGTTCCAAAGCTTCCCTCACTCCCTTAAAGTAAGGACAATCCATTCCAAGAACAGTTTATAAACCAAGGGCTATTACTGAAAATCTTGAAGAGGAAAGAATTAAGAACAAGATCCCATGCTTGCCACCAGTCAAGTCCCTACAGGTTGAGGAAATAAACATCTCATCTTTTCCACAAAGAAAGGTCAGATCTGTCAAGCTTCCTGATGTAAGCAAAATGCCATCTTTATGGTGGTTTTGACTATATGGTTTTACCATATTGGTTTCTGGATCAAAGAAAAAATTGAGACTGGTTTAATGTAAGCTACTTATTAGTGCCAGGCCAATTTTTATCCTTTCACTCTTTACTAAATATTATTTAATAGCAGCTTCTCTTGTAGTTCCCAAAATGACGGGACAAAAATATCCTAAGGCAATACTTGCTAATTTCTGCTCTTCTGGATACTTAACAGCTAAAGCTTCAAAATCACAGAACCCAAGCTCCATCACCTTCACTGCATGGAATCTGCCCAAACCTCAAGAGTTTAACTCAACATGACTAACGAAGCAAAGCTCTCATTATATACCTCACTAAAGAAGAGGTTAGATGCCTCTTAATATCTGATTTGATCCTGCAGGTTTGGAAACTACTATTAGAAGGGAAAACGGAAACAAAGCATGATGATCAGAGTAAAACATCATTCCCCTGACCATCATGCTCTGCTACACAACTCTACCAAGCACTGGGTCCACTGTCCCCTTACTTCTCACTTTTAACACAACGGCCAAAACCCCACTGTCTCAAGCATTTTCTTCAGTTACAATTTATTTCGGGCTAGCATTTGATCTGAGTAGTGTTCTTACTACTGCTCTTGTACTTCTACATTCATCGTTGGTTACTGAGCCTTTCTCAATATTCAGATTACCCAGAATAAAAAGACAAATATTTTGTCTAACAAGGACATTGCTAAGGCATCCCACAGTATGGGAGAATATCTTTGTAAATGACATATCTGACAAGGGGTTAACATCCATAATATATAAAGAACTCACACGCCTCAACACCCAAAAAGCAAATAAGCCTATTAAAAAATGGGCAGACGATATAAACAGACAATTCTCCAAAGAAGAAATTCAGATTGCCAACAGGCACATGAAAAGATGCTCCACATCGCTAATTATCAGGGAAATGCAATTTAATACCACAATGAGATATCACCTCACACCAGTTAGGATGGCCAACATCCAAAAGACTAGGAACAACAAATGCTGAGGGGATGCAGAGAAAGGGGAAGACTCCTACACTGCTGGTGGGAATTTAAACTAGTTCAACCATTGTGGAAAGCAGTATGGAGGTTCCTCAAAAAACTAAAAATAGAAATACCATTTGAGACCCAGGAATTCCACTCCTAGGAATTTACCCTAAGAATGCAGTTTCCCAGTTTCAAAGAGACATATGCACACACCGCTATGTTTATCGCAGCACTATTTACAATAGACAAGAAATGGAAGCAACCTAAGTGACCATCAGTAGATGAATGGATAAAGAAGAGGTGGTACATATACACAATGGAATATTATTCAGCCATAAGAAGAAAACAAATCCTACCATTTGCAACAACATGGATGGAGCAAGAGGGTATTATGCTCAGTGAAATAAGCCAGGCAGAGAAAGACAGGTACCAAATGATTTCACTCATCTGTGGAGCATAAGAACAAAGTAAAAACTGAAGGAACAAAGCAGCAGACTCAGAACCCAAGAATGGACTAACAGTTGCCAATAGGAAAGGGACTAGGGAGGGTGGGTGGGAGGGGAGGAATAAGGGGAATAAGGGACATTACGATTAGCACACATAACATGGGGGGGGGGGCACGGGGAAGGCAGTATAGCATAGAGAAGACAAATAGTGACTCTACAGCATCTTACTACACTGATGGACAGTGACTATAATGGTGTATGCAGTGGGGACTTGAGAATGGGGGGAATCTAGTAACCACAATGTTGCTCGTGTGACTGTGTATTAATGATACCAAAATAAAAACATAAAAAATAAAAAAAGAACAAGGACATTGCTAAAACAGACCCACAGACCTAGGAATAGAAATTAACACTTAAGACTATGATGCCTATACACTGACGTTCTGTTAGAAGGAGAAATCTATTTTTTAGATTTTCTTATTGCCAGATTCCCTTCCAGATATACTGTATGAGCTAGCTAACTCAACAATCTGATTTTGCATACTATGTTCAAGGTGATAATCAGACAATTACACAAAGACAGCAACCTAAATGTCCATCAGTAGAGGACTAGTTAAGTTACAGTATAACCAGATAAGGGAATACCATAATGAAGCCATTAAAAATTATAATGTGTTTGTTAACTTGGAAAGGTGCCTACATTTAATAAAAATGATACATTATGAACATGTAATTTATATAAATGTTGCTCATGCAATTGTATATTAATGATACCAAAATAAAAAAAGAGAAATGACTCAAAATATGTTTACCAAAACATGAACAATTATTTCTTTGATAAGCAGTTTCAGATTCTCCTAATTTTCTGTACTATTTGATTTTTTTTCTAAAAAAGTGAGTATCCTTTTTAGAGCAAAAACAACAAAGTTACTTTCATTCTTTTAAATACTAAACACCCTAGTAGAGAGGTAAGTAATTAATAATAGGGTTCATAACTTTTCTCCTGCAACCAAACACCACAGATGACACTTGCCTGGTACATTCCAAGAACCTAAACCATATTATAAAAAAGCACTCACAGTTAAAGATGACACCAAATCTCCAATACAGGAAACCTTCAAAAACCCTATTGTTTTATTTAGTACAAAACAGTGTTTATGTATGAGAAAATTTTTGGTATGAGAAACCCCATCGAGACAATACCACACTCAAAACTCCTTTTCTTGCGTGCTGTACAGGGGACAGCTCAAAAGGAACTCTACTTTCAGTATTAGCCACCAGGGTATTATCTTCTGTCTCATTATGGAGCTTCAACATCAACTGTTTCCATAAATTTGCCCCATTCTCTTTTGCAAAAAGCCTCCCCACTTGCTTAAAGTTTCTGCTCCCTCACATCAGCTTACCAAAGCATGCACTCCAGTTTAGCTGTTCAGGCTCCCTGGCTCTTAAGTTCAAACGTTCTGGCAGCAAAAGTGTGACTGATCAACAGCAGTCCCACCAATCCATCAGGTCAGAGTCTATCTGAAATACAATCAGCAATGGCTAAGGAGTAGAGTCTTCCAGGGAATATAAACAAGACACGTTCTCTAGAAGAGATGAAGGCCAGTGCAGGAAGAACCTGCCTTCTACCACAGAAAGGAAAGTAGAAGAGACAACCAGGCTGATACTATATCAATTCTCAATAAACTGAATAACCTACATTTAGAGACTTTTTTTTAACATCTACGGAATTGAACAGGAAAATAACATTAACAGGTGTTAATCACATTAAAAGGCAAAAAGTGAAGATGGCAACATGAGAGGTGAGACAGAGATCTCCTCCCAAAACCACATATAGTATGAAAATATAGTTAATACAACTAATCCTAAAACAGCAACAGGAAAGAAGGCTGCACCAGACCCCATACACCTGGAGAACAGAGCAGACCTCACGAAACAGGGTAACGTACCAAAGCCTTGATCTGGTGGGAACCAAGCCCTTCCCCATCCCCAGCTCACCAGCGGGAGTTAGAAAAACGGAGCAGGGAAGGAGAGGAAGCATAGGACTGCTGAACACGCAGCCCTGGAGATCTGCTTTGGAGCACAACCCTACATTGCACGGTGCTCTGGAGATTAGTGGGGTTGGTAAGCTAAGACGGGCAGAATACTTGAGAGACTAAGATTTCAGCCATTTGTGGAGAACAGGGATCCACATCTGGCAGCTCTGGGACAAAGGAAAGGCGGACAGTCTGAGAGGCTTCCTAGCAGCGAGAGAGCTACTGCTGCTGAAGGGACGGAGATTGCACGGGGCTTGCTGCACGGGAGAACAGATAGGTAGACAATGTTGTCTGGGTGCAAATACCCAGCACATTGGAAAATTTGAGGAACTTCAGGGACTCCGTCCCCCTGGAAGGCTACTCAGCTCCAAGACCCCCCACTGTGACACGCAGACTGCTTGCTGCGCCTTTCTCCTGGCCTGCTGGCACTGGTTCCCAAAAAAGGCAGTCACTGCACTGGCATCAGACCAGCAAGAGGGAAGCCCCGCCTACAACAGCTACAGACGCAAAGCACAGAGGCTTACACCTCTGTGCTCGGCCCAATGGCTCTGACACACTGGAGACAGGAACTGCAGCTGGAAAGTAGGAAACAGCTATTTCTAACCCCCAGGCACCAGCACCGATCCGCTGCAACCCCAACCTCACTTCAGGGGCTAAGCAACTCCAGAGACTACAGTTTTTGGGCAATAAAGGGGGCCACATAGAAATATAACATCAAAGGAAACTGGTTCAGACCAAAATCTCACAAACCCAAGAAAAAGGGCCAAATGAAACTGAACTCACCAATCTTAGTGAAACAGAGTTCAAATTAAAAATCATAAACATGCTCATGGAGGTACAAAAAAATATTCAAGAACTCAGGAACGAATTTAAGATGCAGATTCAATCATTAAGAAATTCCGTGTCTGAAATGACACATACAATGGAGGGATTTAAAAGCAAATTAAGATGTAGAAGAGAAGGTAAATGGAATAAAAATTAGAGAAGAGGAATACAAAGAAGTTGAGGCACAGAGAGAAAAAAGGATGTCTAAAAATCAAAGAATATTGTGAGAAGCATGTTACCAATCCAAATGGACCAATATTCACATTATAGGGGTACCAGAAGAAGAAGACAGAGAAAAAGGGATAGAAAGTGTCACTGAGGAGGTAATTCCTGAAAACTTCCCCAATCTGGGAAAAGAGATAGTCTCTCAGGAAATGGAGGTGCACAGATCTCCCAACACAAGGGACCCAAGGAAAACAACATCAAGACATATAATAATTAAAATGCCAAAGATCAAAGATAAAGACAGACATTGAAAAGCAGCTAGAGAGAGAAAAAAGATGACATACAAAGGAAAACCCATCAAGCTATCATCAGATTTCTCAACAGAAACCTTACAAGACATGATATATTTAATGCAATGAAACAGAAGGGACACGAACCAAGAATACTCTACCTCGCAAGGTTATCATTTAAATTTGAAGGAGGGATTAAACAATTTTCAGATAAGCAACAACTGAGAGAATTTACCTTCCACAAACCACCTCTACAACGAATTTTGAAGGCACTGCTTACATGGAAGTATTTCTAAGGCTAAATATCTGTCACCCAGGGAAATAAAACCACAGCAAAGTAGAACAATTAATTACTAAACAGATGCAAAATAAAATCAACTACCCCGGAGTCAAGGGATCGACAAAGAGTACAGAATGATACTTAATATATAAAGAATGAAGGAGGAAGAAAAGGAAGTAAAAAAAAAAAAAAAAGAACCTTTAGGTTCTGTTTGTAATAGCATACTGAGTGAGTTAAATTAGACTATTAGACAGTAAGGGAATTGCCCTTGAACCTCTGGTAACCACGAATCTAAAGCCTGCAATGGCCATAAGTACATACCTATCGATAATCACCCTAAATATAAATTGTCTGAATGCACCAATCAAAGGACATAGAGTCACTGAATGGATAAAAAAACAAGACCCATCTATATGCTGCCTACAAGAGACTCACGTCAAACCCAAAGACATACACAGACTGAAAGTAAAGGGATGGAAAAGGTATTTCATGCAAGTAATAGGGAGAAAAAAGCAGGAGTGGCAGTAGTTGTATAAGACACAGCAGACTTCAAAACAAAGAAATTAACAAGAGACAAAGGACAGTACATAATGATAAAGGGGTCAGTCCAACAAGACGATATAACTATTACAAATATCTATGCACCCAACACAGGAGCACCTACATATGTGAAATAAATACTAACAGAATTAAAGGGGGAAATAGAATGCAATGCATTCATTTTAGGAGACTTCAACACACCACTCACTCCAAAGGACAGATCAACCAGAGAGAAAATAAGTAAAGAGACAGAGGCACTGAACAACATATTAGAACAGATGGACCTAACGGACATCTACAGAACACTCCATCCAAAAGCAACAGGATACACATTCTTCTCAAGTGGACATGGAACATTTTCAAGAATAGATCCTATACTAGACCACAAAATGAGCCTCAGTAAATTCAGAAAGATTGAAATTGTACAAACCAGCTTCTCAGATCACAAAGGTATGAAACTAGAAATAAATTACACAAAGAAAAAACCTTAAACACATGGAGGCATAGTAACATGCTCCTAAATAATCAATGGATCAATGAAAAAAAAAGAACAGAGATCAAACACTATATGGAGACAACTGACAACTTATTAACTATTAATTCAACACAACAAAATCTGTGGGATGCAGCAAAGACCATGCTAAGAGGGAAATATATTGCAATACAGGCCTACATCAGGAAAGAAAACAATCCCATATGAACAGTCTAAACTCACAGTTAATGAAACTAGAAAAAGAACAAATGAGGCCCAAAGTCAGTAGGGGGAGGGATATAATAAAGACTAGAGCAGAAATAAATAAAATCGAGAAGAATAAAACAATAGAAAGAATCAATGAAAGCAAAAGCTGCTTCTTTGAAAAAATGAACAAAATAGATTAAACCCCTAGCCAGACTTATCAAGAAAAAAAAGAGTGTCTACACACAAAAACATGATCAGAAATGAGAAAGGAAAAATCACTATGTACACACAGAAATAAAAAGAATTATGAAAAATTATATGGTAACAAACTGGATAACCTAGAAGAAATGGACAATTATCTAGAAAAATACAACCTTCCAAGGCTGACCCAGGAAGAAACAGAAAATCTGAATAGACTAATTATCAGCAAGGAAATTTAACTGGTAATCAAAAAACTATCTAAGAACAAAATGCCTGGCCCAGATGGTTTTCACTGCTGAATTTTATCAAACATTTAGTGAAGACCTAATATCCATTCTCCTTAAAGTTTTCCTAAAAGCAGAAGAGAAGGGAATACTTCCAAACTCATTCTATGAGGCCAGCACCACTCTAATACCAAAAACAGGCAAAGACACCAAAAAAAAGAAAATTACAGACCAATATACCTGATGAACATACATGCAAAAATACTCAACAAAATATTAGCAAACCGAATTCAAAAATACATCAAGAGGATCAGACACCATGTTCATGTAGGATTTATCTCAGGGATGCAAGGATGGTACATACAACACTCGAAAATCCATCAACATCATCCACCACATCAACAAAAAGGACAAAAATTACATGATCATCTCCATACATGCCGAAAAAGCATTCAACAAAATTCAACATCCATTCATGATAAAAGCTCTCCACAAAATGGGTATAGAGGGCAAGTACCTCAACATAATAAAGGCCATATATGACAAACCCACAGCCAACATTATACTTAACAGTGAGAAGCTGAAAGCTTTTCCTTCAAGATCGGGAACAAGAAAAGGATGCCCACTCTCCCTACTTTTATTCAAATAGTTCTGGAGGTCCTCACCATGGCAATCAGACAACACAAAGAAATAAAAGGCATCCAGGTTGGCAAGGATGAGTTAAACTGTCCCTGTTTGCAGATGACATGATATTGTATATAAAAAACCCTAAGGAATCCACTCCAAAACTCCTAGATATAATATCTGAATTCAGCAAAGTTGCAGGATACAAAATTAATACTCAGAAATCTGTTGCATTCCTATACACTAACAATGAACTAGCAGAAAGAGAAGTCAGGAAAACAATTCCACTCACAATTGCATCAAAAAGGATGAAATACCTAGGAATAAACCTAACCAAGGAAGTAAAAGACCTATACTCTGAAAACTACAAGACACTCATGAGAGAAATAAAAGAAGATAACAATAAATGGAAACACATCCTGTGCTCATGAAAATGGCCATCCTGCCTAAATCAATCTACAAATTCAATGCAATTCCTATCAAAATACCAACAGAATTCTTCAACGAACTAGAGAAAATCATTCTAAAATTCATATGGAACCACAAAAGACCCCAAAAAGCCAAAGCAATCCTGAGAAGGAAGACTAAACCTGTGGGGGGATGACACTCCCCAACTTCAAGCTTTACTACAAAGCCTCAGTACTCAAGACAATTTGGTATTGGCACAAGAACAGACCCATAGACCAATGGAACAGACTAGAGAGCCCTGATATAACCCAACCATATATGGTCAATTAATATATGATAAAGGAGCCATGGACATACAATGGGGAAATGACAGCCTCTTCAACAGCTGGTGTTGGCAAAACTGGACAGCTACATGAAAGAGAATGAAACTGGATTATTGTTTAACCCCATACACAAAAGTAAACTCGAAATGGATCAAGGACCTGAATGTAAGTCATGAAACCATAAAACTCTTAGAAGACAACACAGGCAAAAATCTCCTAAATATAAGCATAAATGACTTCTTCCTGAACGCATCTGCTTGAGCAAGGGAAACAAAAGCAAAAATGAACTCATGGGACTACATCAAACTAAAAAGTTTCTGTACAGCAAAGGACACCATCAACAGAACAAAAAGGCATCCTACAGTATGGGAGAATATATTTGTATATGACATATCTGACAAGGGGTTAACATCCAAAATATATAAAGAACTTACACGCCTCTACACCCAAAAAGCAAATAACCCGATTAAAAAAATGGGCGGAGGATATGAAGAGACAGTTCTCCAAAGAAGAAATTCAGATGGCCAACAGACACATAAAAAGATGCTCCACATCACTAATCATCAGGGAAATGCAAATTAAAACCACAATGAGATATCACCTCACACCAGTAAGGATGGCCAGCATCGAAAAGAATAAGAACAACAAATGCTGGCGAGGATGCGTAGAAAGGGGAACCCTCCTACACTGCTGGTGGGAATGTACGCTAGTTCAACCATTGTGGAAAGCAATATGGAGGTTCCTCAAAAAACTAAAAATACAAATATCATTTGACCCAGGAATCCCACTTCTAGGAATTTACCCAAAGAATACAACTTCTCAGATTCAAAAAGACATGCACCCCTATGTTTATTGCAGCACCATTTACAACAGCCAATATATGGAAGCAACCTAAGTGTACATCAGTAGATGAATGGATAAAGAAGATGTGGTACATACACACAATGGAACACTATTCAGCCATAAGAAGGAAACAAATCCTGCCATTTGCAACAACACGGATGGAGCTGGAGGATATTATGCTCAGTGAAATAAGCCAGGCAGAGAAAGACAAGTGCCAAATGATTTCCCTCATTTGTGGAGTATAACAATGAAGCATAACCGAAGGAACAAAATTGTAGCAGACTCAGAGACTCCAAGAAGGAACTAGTGGTTACCAAAGGGGAGGTGTGTGGGAGCGTGTGTGGGGAGGGAGGGAGAAGGGGATTGTAGGGTATTATGTTTAGCACACATGGTGTGGGGAATCACTGGGAAAACAGTGTAGCACAGAGCTGGCAAACAGTGAATCTGTGTCATCTTACTACACTGATGGACAGTGACTGAACTGGGGTATGAGCGGGGACTTGATAATACGGGTAAATGTAGTAACCACATTGTTTTTTCATGTGAAACCTTCATAAGTGTGTATATCAATAATACCTTAATAAATAAATAAATAAATAATAAAATTATGGGTGATTTAAACTTCAGAAATTTTCAGTATGTCTACAATAAGAATATGGAACCTTTCTAATAAGGAAAAATTAAATAAGTGAAAAGAGAAAGGGAGCCCAGCCCATTTGGCTACAGTCTGTCACATCTTGGTCAAGTCATTAATGAAAGTTTCCACCTTTCTCTTTCTGAAAATATTAAAATACTTATTAATACACGCTTGATCTATACATAAGAAATACTTGTAGATATTTAAATATCATTATTAAATATACAAGAAACATGAACACATTTCATGAATACAGTGGTTATCAATACTTATCACTGACAACGCAGTTGGTCTGAATATATTATACATTTGTAGTGCTTTATGTCTTTACAAGTTACTTTACAGATATTCATACTGAAGCTGTGAATTTTTAAAAACAGAAGTTCAAATATTGGTTTAAGATGATATATACTTAGCAAGATTAATTTACCAAATTAGAAATCTATACTTTGAGATTGCATCATAGTAAAATTAAACTTCTAATTTTAAGAATCGATTCAAGCTTCAGAATTCAATGTCTATCCAAAAATGTTACATTATTATTTAGTACCTATGTACTTATAATAAAAAACCCTAGAAGTGTGTAGCTTATTAAAGGGCTTATTATGGACAAACAGTATTAAGATGGAAAAAATTCCTATTCTTCTATATTTACCACTGCTTTTAAATTCCTAATACAATTACCGTGAAATTATGCCGGAATTTGTGAAAATACATAAAAATATAGTGATTCTTTTATTTTGCCAAACAGGGTATTCATAATAATGTTCCATTCAATGAGATCATGGTAAAGTTTATACAGTCTAACTAGTAAGAGCGTAAGCTTTTACCTGCCCTGGGACTAAGTCCTGTTCAAATCTTGGCTCTACTGAATAGTCATGTGACTCTAACCAAGTTGTGTAAACTCTAAACCTTGGTTTTCTTATCTGAAAAGGGTGACAGAGTACCCACCTCAAAGAACTGATAAAGTATCCAGTACAAACTGTTCAATAAAGTATTCTACTTTCAAAATAAACTGCAAACAGAATTATTCTGCAAATACTGTATCAGAGTATCTTGAGCTCTAGCCTAGATATGACTGCTAACTAAGCAGGTGACAGGTGATCTTTAGCAAACCACTTAGCCTGAGGTTCAATTTCTTCACCTTTAAAATTCAGATAGCAGTATTTGCTCCGGCCTAAAAAGGATAGTTAGGAGGGACTATTTTTAAAACATCTGGTAAACTGTAATTCACCCACCACACTCAGAATAAAATCCACATTGAAAGCCATTCCACTCTGCTCTCAGAAAAATTTACCTTACCTCAATTTACTCATGAGGTAGCTACAGTGATGGCCCAAAGCGTAACTTAAGGCCTCCAACTTCTCAACAACACCCAGACATGCTTTGGACTTAGTAAACTGGTTCACAAGTAGCTATAAAAGCAGCAAATATACAAACTCAACAGAACAAACACAGGAATACAAACTTATTTCCTGAACTAAATGCAACCCCACAGATAGCAAAAGTCACTCGATACATTCCTAGCTTTTAAAATGTCTTAAAGGAAAACAAACTCAAATATGTTACTATTGTTGAAACTGGTTATTCTAACACTACAACTAAATGCTATACTGAAATGTAATTTCAAGTGTCAGGATATTTGTCAAAACCATGCTAAAAATGGAGATAAGGAGGTCCTGATTATGGGGTCCTTAGCCTGGTTCCACAGACAGGTTTCAAGGGACCTAATCTACAGACAAAATTGTGTCTATATACCTGCATATATCTCCATGGTGACAGTTTACAGCTTCAGATTCTCAGTAGGACTAGAGGTATAACTGCGAATATTAATACTCTCATCAAAAACCGATGACAAAAGAAAACTATTTACATCTTTTGTTACCAATCTTTATTTCACCTACATTACACTGTGCCAGATTTGAAAATAAACATTTCATATGAAATCTTACCCACATTAAAAACTCTGTGCATATCAGATAAAAAGCTATACTATGTACAATTATTTCTACCCTTTTGTTTAAAACGCCAATTTTTTTATTACACATTTACTGGTGTGTACAGACTTCTTTAGGTTTGATTAGCGTTTGTAAATTTGACAACAGGTTTCTAGTACTTTTTAAAAATAATCGTCTTTAACATTAACTGCAAACAAACCATCCAAAAATGTAATTTTATCTCTTCTCTTGGTTAAACTTTCATGGGGAGTTATATTGAGATATGAACTCTGATCACATTATTTTGGGACCTTAATTCTGAATTTCTAATCAAGGAAGAACTGCTAAGGACTTAACAGAGAATTACCATGAGCAAGATTGTAAGACATATAACCTACTTCAATTCAACAAGTTTTATCAAATTCCAACCATAATGCTCATAGCCAGTCATAGATAAATGTTACCATGATAAGATACAGTTACACCCCCTTTCTCTCAGAGAACGTCAGTATCTTATGTTTGGGATACAGGAATTAAACAAAGGAAAAATGAAAACAATTTTAAAACAACTATGGGGATTGGGAGGGAAGTAACTTGTAAAAACTTGGAATAACCTACAAATTGCTGAAATAATTCTTTTTTTAAAAAAAGGAAGCGTCAATGTGAGATTAGTATTTAGAAGGCAAATTTTTATTAGATTTAAATGAAATACTAAGGAACTGTGTAAGTACTGTTAGAGATCATTGAATAGAAAAATAGAAAACCCTTATATCTTCATTAAAACAGATTTCTTAGAGGGTCTGCAAGGCCAGATTTTGTGAACCCGATTCAACTGATTCCATTTACTTCAAGGTAATAAAAGCTAAATTCTACTTCAATTCTCCACATTTCTAATTCTCCATAAAGCCGCTGCAATTCTTAGGACTCCTCAACAAAGTCCTAGGGGTTTTTCAAATAATCTTCAATGGGACCTTTCATTATGTCTCTTTTCAAGATTAAATAAAGATTAACAAAGTTTAGTTTCTGTACCTACTGTGTTTAAAATTAATCTTCCCAGTTAAGTTTAAGTTTTTAAAACACCAATATTATTAAAAAGCAGTTTTTCCTTATATTAGAAAGCAAAGCTATTCATTTTTCAATTTCAGAATAACAAAGCCATAATCACACAATTTTTATCTGAGATATAAAATAGTTTACTGAAGTACTTAAGTTTATCTTATATATCACCTGCACCAAAATAAGAACATCTCAAAATAAACAATAAAAATCCTTAAAGTTCTAGGAAAATTTAGAATGACACAAATACTGTATAGTTTAAGTATGTGCAAAAGCTTGCTTTCACCTGTCAGGAAGTACACAGTTGAAAGTTAACTAGAGCCCTTCCACTCTTCTTACTGCCTTTGATCATTAAAGTGAAATTCAAACACAAACAAGATGATAATTTTATAAACCAACTGTTTTAAAGGATATTAGAAAATAGGTAGTTTGGAAATCTTCCGAAATATCACACACAGAACACAAATCCAAAAATCCACATCAGCGGTCCTTAAATGAGCATTTTTCTCAATAATCAAGTTTTTGTAAATTAATCTTTTATCTGATTCACCAACTAGGCCTTGGGGCCCGGTAGTTAATCAGCGACATACCTTGGTTCTTTAAGCTAAAATACCACATTACAAGTATCGGCAATGTAGTAAATTAAAAGAATCTGGCTGGAAAAGATCAACGTACGCTCTGTAATTATCAAAAGTATACAGAAATAAGGCCTTTCATTCCTAGAGACAGGCGATGACTATCCCGGGATGGTATTCGTGATACAGCGCTCTCCTTAATAAAATAGAATTTACCATTAAAGCAACGAATGGTGCGACAAAAAGAAACATAATTAACTAATTCCCAAAAAATAGGCATGAAGGTCCCAATGATCTCCATCACAGTTCATTTTCAACTATTTAAGGGCTGGCAAGAGGTTATAATATACCCACACACCCCCAGGAGTGGGGAAAACCACCAACCTCCTCCCAGGGAGTTTAATGAAAATTAGCAGGTAAGAGAGGCCTCGGGCGGGACGCTGAAAATCAAAGAGGGCGGCGGGAGGGTCGAAGGGTTCGGACTGCGGAGAAAAGCTTCGTCCTCGGACCCCACCTCCCCACACCTTCCCGGCAGGGCGAAGGCGGCGAAGGCTCATCAGCGCCTTCGTTAATTGACACCTGTAATGAGGAAACTTTCCGAGGGGTGAGACAGCTCAGGCCCGGCCTGGCCAGAGCTCGGCGGCGGCCCCCTCTCGGGCGCCCAGGTAGCCGAGCCGGCTGGGCCCGAGGCGGCGCGGCGGCCGCGCCACCGCGCACCTTCCCCAGCCGCTAGGCCCGCACGCCGCCCGGCTCGGCCACAGCCTTCCGCAGGCCGCAGCAGCCCGCAGAGGCCGGGGAGCGGCGAGGGGACCGCAAATCCTGCACCCCGACAGGCCGCCGCCGCGGCTACTTACTTTCATTTAACACCTCCACCAGGTCTGCGCAGTTCTCGCACATCGTTCGGCCGCCGCCGCCCCCCCCTCCCCCGCTACGGATCGCACTGACTGATCCCGACCAGCGGGGGGGAGGGGAGAGAGGCGGAGGAGGGGGCGGCCGGCCGGCGGGGCGGGGAGGCGGCGAGGGCGGGCGGGCGGTGGCGCGGATGGGGCGGGGAGGAGAGTGGGGGAGGGGGCCGGCGGTCCCCGGAGCGGGCGGGGCAGAGGAGGGGGGCGAGGGGAGGTGCGCAGGCCGGAGGGGCGCGGAGGCGCCGGCGGCTGAGAGAGGGGGGAAGGACGGGGGAAGGGAGAGGGAGGGCGGGTGAGAGTGGGTGGGGAGAGAAGCAGCAGAGTCACTTCACCGACCAGACGCCGCGGCCACCGCCGACGCCGCCGCCATTTTAATGGAGCGTTCGGGCTGCGCTCGGCTTTTTCCGCCCGACCGAAGAAGCCGAGGAGAAGCGCCTCGCGCTCTCATTCCTCCGCCTCCCCCACTCTTTTCGCCTCCCGCCCTCCCACCTCTCCCTCCGCACACACGCCGCGCGCTCCACGCCCCGCCGCGGCCGGCCAGCCGCCCTCCCTTTCCTCTTCCGTCCGGCCTCCCCGCCCTCGGCCCACCCCCTCCGCGCGCTCGCCCACCCCGCCCAGCCCGGATCTCAGTCTGCGGCCGGAAGGGAAACTCGAAGCCAGCGCGGCCGCGGGGGGAGTCCGGGTGAGTAGGCGAACATGGCGGAGCCGCCGAGCCGGTCGCGGATGCGCTGCGTCGCCCACCGCGGCCCCCTCCGCGGCATCCAAGGCCCAGCTAGCGCCGGGTCACTCGCACCGCCCCTTCCCCCGCCCTGTGCTTCGCCATTTTTCCTCCAGGCCCTCGAAGGGGAATTCGTTATTTCTCCCCTGACCCCTCTCGTGTGCTTAGGCTTTGGGGTGGAGGGTAGCTCGGGTTTGGGGGAGCCGGACCCGGACGACGCCGCAGCCCAGGTTGGGGCACACGGCCCTCTCCCTGCGGGGCTTTGTGAGAATGGAACAGCCCAGGGGCCGGCTTAACCTGCGTCGGTGTTTGTCTCTACCGTCAATTCTGTTAAGGCCCTAAAGTCCTCGAGCAGAAAGACACCTTGATGTGACTAGAAATGGCGGAGTGAAGAGTGCTCACATGGCATCCCCTCCTTTTTACGCAAGAGGGCCCCGCACGGGTTGCTTATCTACCACTCTTCACCTAAAATAGCATAGTGTGCTTCTCAACGAAGAGCAAGTAACAAGGATATGGATATGATTAAGATGGGAAACGGAAAATGAACAGGTGAAGGAAAGGGGACAGTCAGCTGAAGTTAGTTGGGTGTTGTGGTAACTACTAGTTAACAGGAAAGATCTTCCTCACACCTGCACTTAATACCACTTCACTGATTTGTATATCCAGTATGTTTATATAGAGATGTTGAAAAGTCCAAAAGGTGTAGTGTGCATGATAGTCTTAGAAATGTAACCAGAGCAGCTATTAAGGCCCTGTAGTAATTCTTTTACAGATTTTGTCGCACCATCTCCATGCCAGGACCACCTTCCCGCTTTTTGACGTAGGTGCTATAAAGTTTCTGCCCAACACGTGTTATATCGCTCTGAACTTGTGATCCTTAGGAACTGTAAAGCTAGCTATATCATCTTCCCATCTTTACTATAAAACTTGGGTTTCTGCAGATTTGACTTTGAATCCTGTAGCAGACAATGTCCATCCAGCCCTTATTCTTGCCAGCAGGGTAACTTGAAAAACCCAAGGTTGGTTGTTTTTGTTTTTACTTTTTCTTTCAGGTGACAGCTAAAGATTTTGGCTCCGGAAAGAAAGCTCCACGGAATATTCGTTGCTTGTTTAAAACTAATCATGGTATGGTTTCTTTAGGGCTGGCCGTATATGTTTGAGTTCTTTCCAATGAAATGTAAGCAGAAATCTGCCGAGTGGGTCTTTTGGAATGAATCACCCATTCCTAAAACTGGGGCAGACAAATTCATCAGACACGCCCCTTAGCCCTTAATTCTTTCTACCTGAAGCATAGTATTGATACACAGAGTAATACAGTATCCATTTTCATTTTTTTAAACAATGAAACAGGATAAAAGCCAACCCTAAGTTGACGGTACAAAAATTCGTAGATATGTCCTTGAGCAGCTGTCCACCCACGGACCACTTATGTGAAAAAAATAAATCCCTTTTTTCTTTGAGCCACTCTTCAGATATCTATTACTTGTAGCTAAACAAGTTCCTGATACAAATAGTCTTTGGATAATTATTTGTAAGTATCTGTCAACTATGCTTTTAGAGGACCCATAACAGTTCTTGAAAATGAAGACAACTACCACCACAGATGTGGAGCATGAGGATGTATTGAAGACACACTCTTTTATCTTGAAATATTTTTTTAACAATTGCTTGCTGCCTTTTTTACTTTAAACAGTGTGAATGATGGCTTAGCTTAACATGCTTTGAGAATCTAGAGAATTATAGTCATAAGTGATTATCACTCTTAAGTCATCACTTCAAAGCTCCAAATTTTTTCTGCAAAGAGCCAGATAGCAAATATTTTAGACTTTATAGGCAGTCCAGGTGTCTTATCAGAACTCTGTTAGCACAGAAGTAGCCTTAGACAGGAGATAATGGAGTAAGTGTGGCTGTGTTCCAATTTATTTATAGACACTGAAATTTGAAATTCATTTTTTTTGTGTGTCACAAAATACAATTTTTCTTTTGTTTTTTTTTTTACAACCATTTAAAAATATAAAGCCATTCTTAGCCCACAAGGCCATACAAAAACATGTAACTGGCCAGATTTGGCCTGTGGGCTGTAGTTTACCAACTCTTTACCTACACTAACTGCTTGTTAACAGATAAAGGCACTCTTCAGTGTGGGTTTAGTATATGTATGAACAAAGACTTTTTAGTATACTTGAAAGATGTGTATTAAAAAAAAATAGTAAAGTAGAATATCTGGTAAAATTCCCCTTGAGTCTTGGAAATCTGGATTTTTCAACCAGTAATCACCAATCACCTTCAATAAACATCTAGTTTTGACAGCTAAAAGATTGATAAGGATTATTCTTTTCAGTATTTGTATATGTCACCATCTAGTGGTAGAATTATGTTTTGAGTAAAATTACACACTGAAATTTCTAAATCTTGAGTTTGCACTGAATTTGTAGTATATCCCTATGTACTTTCCTGAAAACTAGCCCCACATAAACAACTTTGGAAAATTAGTATTATGGATTATTTGCCCTTCTTAGCATTCGGGTTGCTATTATGAAACGTAGAATTCTTGCCTTGAAGTTTGGAGTTAAAGCCTGGTGTTACCATCAGAGGCCAGAATTATTGCAGTTTACTCTTCTCCCTCACACCCACACTTGACAGTTTTATGGAACTTAGGGCCATTATTAGGAGGCAGGTGTGCGATTTTTTTCTCTCCACAGCACCCAACCCAATGCTTTGTACATATGCTCAGCAAATTGTTATTTGGTTCTTAAATTGCTAGAGCAGTCTTTTTTTTTTTTTATAAATTAGATTATATCACTTCCCTGCTTAAAACCCTTCAATATTTCCTGTTGCATTTAAAATAAACTCTATACTTGGGCCTTCCCCAACCTCTCTCCCCAGTTTTTAAAGTCACTCTTGTTAACATTCCAACCACATTGATCTCCTTTGAAACATAACTTTTCCTTCTCTGGGTCTTAGTGAATGTCATTTCTTCCTAGAACATCCCTCTAATTTTTAAACAGCTAAATTATCCTCAAGGTTCAATTTAAACATTTCAAAAAATAATTCCCCTCTAATACTCTATCCTAGCACTGTTTATTTCCTTCATAGCTCTTATTCCAGTCTATAGTTACTTTATTTCTGTGTTTATTCATGTTGGGGACACATTGGACTGCAAGTAAACAGTTTTTTAATTAAGAATGGCTTAAACAAATATGGCTTATTTTTCCCTAGTAAAAAACAGGCAGTAAACAGTCCAGGGTTGGTATGGCTCAAGGGTATGGACCCAAGTTCTTTTTCTCTTTCCACTCTGCCCTCCACATTTTGGCTTATCACTTCCTAGTTGTAATCTAGCCACTGAGGCACCAATTTTATGCCATAGCACTAACTGCCTGCTTTAAAGACAAGAAGAAGGGAAGGGTGAGGATGGCCTGTCTTGGTTTGGATTCCCCCCAAAGTAGGTCCTGAGACAGGGGCACATGTCAAAATAGTTTATTTTTATGTCAACCTAAGAAACACTGGTGGGATGGTGGAGAAGTGAGATAGGAAATGGGGAAAATAGGTATCCAGTAAAGGATTTATCATGCTCTTACTCCTGAAGGTAACAACCCTGTAATCACACTGGAAAGCTCTACAAGCCAGTATAAAACATGTGCCTTAAATCATCCTATCCAAGGGACAAAGAAGCTTGATTTTACATCTAATCTCTAGTCATTTAGTGTTACTAGGGGGAGAAACTAAACAGCAAAGCAGGCTTCTCTTTGTTCAGGTAGCCAGGGAAACCCCTCAGGCATAGAAATGCAGGTGCTAGCCATTGCAAGTCTGATCACTGTGCACTGAAGTAGTAAGTCTTAGAGGATATGGGCAGAGGACTGCCAGTATCTGGCCTACCCCCTCGTCTGTCTTCCTTGAATACAAATGTGGCATCTGGAGAAGCAGCAGCCATCCTAAAACAAGCCAGTAGGCAACAGGCAAAAACCAGGGCAGTGAAGATGACAGTGGAAAGAAAAGGCCTGGGTCCCTGGTGGCATTGTTGAGCAGCTGAATCAGTGCCGCCTCCCTGTTGCTGTATAAGACCTTTGGTTATGTAACAGAAATAATACCCTAGGGTCGTCAGTAGAGTTTTTATAGCCCATTGCAGTCATTGGAAATAGTGTGGTGGGCTGAATAATGCCCCTGCCCCCAAACATGCCCATGTCCTAATTCCCAGAATCTGAATATGGTACAGGACATGGCAAAGGGGACTTTACAAGTAAGGACTTTTGAGATGGGGAGATTATTTGTAGATTATGTGGGCTCAATTTATAACATGGAGCTTTAAAGTTTGAGAACTTTTCCCAGCTTTGTGTAATGGTTAGAGATGTGACATTCCTGGCTTTGAAGATGGGGGAATGGGGCCATGAGGCAAATGTAGGTGGCCTCCAGTAACTGGAAAAGACAAGGAAACAGATTCTCCCCTTCGGCCTCCAGAAAGGAATGCAGCCCTGCAGACACCTTAATTTAAGCCAGTGAGACCCATATTGGACTACTAATGTGCAGAACTGTAAAATGTTTGTTAAAACATAGTTTTAAGCCATTAAATTGTGATTTGTTACAGCAGCAATAGAAAACTAATACAACTAGCAGGCAGATATAGAGTACAAACCCTTGAGACAATTGCTTGGTCGTTTCTAGGAACAAAAATAAAGCCAGTATGACTAGAACATGGTTAGGGAAGAAGGCCAGTGCCTTGCTTGGCAGAGTGCTACAAATCTTGGCTAAGATTTTGGCCTAGAACTTAAAAAACAATGGAAAACTTTTTTTTTTTTAATATTTTATTTTATTTTAGTATCATTAACCTACAATTACATAAGCAATACCGTGATGATTGAACTCCCCCCATCACCACGTCCCCCCCACCAACCCCACCACAGTCACTGTCCATCAGCCTAGTGAGATGAGAATCGCTACTTGTCTTCTCTGAGCTGTACAGTAACCCCCGTGCCCCCCCATCCTATGTCTACCAATCGTAATGCCCCTTTTACCCTCTTATCCCTCAACAATGGAAAACTTTTAAGTGTGGAAGCAACACAATCAGATTTGTATTTTACAATAATTTGACTAATCTGTACAGAATGTATTAGAGGTAGGAACAACTGAAGGTCATTAATATTAATCCAGGATAATGATGACAGCTTGGACTAGGGTAATAGGAAAGAAATGAAGAAAAGAGAGTCCATTCTAAGAATATTTTAGAGGTGAAAAGAATAAGACTTCATTGATAGGTGTGGGGAGAAGAGAAGATGGTGTCAGGCCTCTCTCCAGATTTATGATTTGCACAACTGGCTAAATGGTGCTACCATTCACCAAGATAGGGATCACCTAAAGAAACCAGAGGGCAATGTGGTCAATAATGGCAAGTACCATTTTGGACTTGGTCAGCATGAGGTGTCTGTGAGATAACCCAGGGGATTTGTTGAGCAGGCAATTGTTTGAATCTAAAATTCAAAGGAAAATTCTGGACTGGAAACGTAAATACAAAAACAACTCTTAGAATACTAGCTTTTTGGTTTATGGAGGAAAAATAACTTACACCTTCGGCATTACAAGTTACAGGCATAAAGGGAAAAAGAAGCAGTTCCCTCAACCCATCAAGAAAGCAAAAACTTCCCAGAAACCTTTAGCAAACTTGAGGTCTGGAACTCTGTTATTAGGCTCAAGGAAAGCTTGGAAGTCCAATATTTCACTTTTCAGCTTCATTGGTAGAAAAGGAAAAGCTAGTTGGCAGTGGGTAGTAATATACAGGGAGAGAGGATATAGTGAAGAGAAAAGGACCAAAGAGCCTTCACGGACTCTTAACATCTAAAATGTGGGTAGAGGAAGGGAAGATGCCCTGTGGAGTTAATGAATATGGTGGGGAGGGGATTTTGGTACAACTTAAGCCAAGAGAAAAGTCAGAAAGGACTTTTCTGACAACTGTTGAATGCTGAGAATTCAACTAAATCAGATCTACAAAATAATTAGATTTAGCACATGGAGGTAATGGGAGAAGTAGTTATGGACACTAATGCCTCCTTACAATAGACTAAAGACAATTTATAGTACAAACAAAATAGGAATTAAGCTTCAGACTCTAATAAATCTAGAGAAGATGGGGCAGCTAGGTGAGGAAGACAATGTGTTAATGCTTGTAGAAATATGAAAATAATAGGTAAATTATTGTACATCCTGTGCAATATCTGAATGCTAATTCTCACAACCGCTTTGTGTGGTATGTTCTGTTCTCCCTGTTTGCTAGAAAAAGAATCAAGGCACAGAAAAGTTTACGTAACTTGTCCCAGAGACAGAGGGTGATTGACACTAGGACAAAGAAATCGGAGTGGTTACTGTTAAGTGTTCTAAGAAGGTAAAGGGGATGGAATTCACTATACAGGGAGAAGGATTAATCTTTAATAATATGGAAGAAAGAAAGGATGGGTACTCATATATGCACATTTGACAATCAGGAGTTTGAAGGGGTTCCCATCAGTTAGGGTTTTTTCCTGACATAACAGACAAGGTCATCTGGAGACAAGAACAAGGCAGGATTATGCAAGATTGAGAGGACTATAGAAGGTTTGAAATAGAAGTTCTGGAGAGCAGGTGAATCAATTAACCAAAAATCCAATAGTGATTCCAGGTGGAGAATGAAGGTAGAGCTGGGTTTTGGTATTAAAGCACTTAAGAATTCCAGTCTTCCAAGAGCCCTTCATAAGTACAGCTGTCCCTATGCAATGAACAACTTAAGAGAATGCCATCTACATCTTAGACGTCATTGATTTGTATGTTTACTGTAACAGGATAGCAATACAGCATCCTTTGACAGTTTTCCAACATGTGGAAGTAAAGTGTGTTGAGGAAAGGTGGGTGTCTTTCAATTCATAGAAAGACTAGCAGAGACACAGAGTCTGCCCTGTTAAGCTCTAACAACTACCCAGGCTTTACATGATAACAGCAAGTAAATGGTAAAACAAAAAAACAAGAATGCGTAAGTGCTATACTACCTTAGTTCCTACTAAAATATACAAGGAGGGAACCAACTTCATGTGAAATCTGTAAATTTGGACATTTCTAGCCTTCCTCTTTTCTCCCTTTCTTCCTTGTATTTTACATACTGCTTTTCTTGAACCCATCCCCATACCTTTAAAAAACATTTAAAGAATCTAAAAATATTATCACCTTCCTGCAACAATACCATTTTTGTAAGCATTCTATTGTGTGCATATTTTAGAAATAATTTTAAAAGGATTGTAAAAAAAGATGCAAAGGTTTTATCTTGGGACAAGAGTGGGAATAGATGGAGAGGTTTGTTTTCCTCCACAATTTATAGTGTTTCTGAGTGGCCTCTTGGCACCATATTCATAGAACTCTGAAAGCTGAAAGAAATACTAAATATCAATCAGATCTGGAGTCTCCGAATCCTGTTGCCTGCATACCACAAAGTAATTTTGAAAAAGAATGCATCCCTTGCAGATTTTAACTTCGCATCTAACATTTTTCATCATAACCTTAAAGAGTTGCAAAAGGTATAATTTCTGACAAATACTGACACTATAAACTATTACATCTCTTAAATGTATCCAATGAAATATTAAAAACCCTAGCAACTTGATACTCGACAATCATCCATTTAGAAAGGTACAGGAACAAGCTCTTCATTCTGCTTCCCCTATTTACTTCCCCTGTTTAAATATTATTTTACCCTAAGGTACTATACTGCTTAAATATACATTCTATGAGACAAACAAGATTTTCGACATAAGCACAATATAGTTCTCATATTCAAGAAGTTTATCATGATGAGATTTTAAATGTTAACTTTTCTGACATTCTGAATACCCAATTGGTCAAAACAATGTAAATATAACAGTTTGCTACATTATTAAATATAAAGGTGAAATATCAGTATTTCATTTAGAATCAATTATGGCTTTTATCAAAACGAGGTTTCAGATTCATTCCGTTTATAGAAAACATTGGCTGTGTTGACATAATTGGAACTGTCATCCAAGTAAGCCAAGTCAAATCTATAAAATGTCTTAATTCTTCAGATCAAATTAATACATCGATGTATATTTTAATAGGTTTTTGATACTTAGAGGAATATTAAAAACCACTGAGATAAATGTCTTACAGCATGAGTAAAGTAAAATGTCAAGTGATACAATTTGTAAAAAGCTATATACAATAAAATACTGTTTTTATCATAATAAGTGTATTATGTAACCAAAATAAGTTTATGGAATGAGGAAAATGATACGGTGTTCCTTCAGTAATGTATATGTGTGTATCAAATTCAGGTATTGAACTTTTGGGACTATCAAGAAAATATGTTAAAAATCAGAAGTAAATACATTAATTTTGTTAGACCTCATGATCGAACTGTTCCTTTGTATTCAGTGAAACATGAAGGTATATATCAGTAAAAACTGTGTGGTCTGATAACAAGCATATTTTATTTTTTGTTAATGGAAGTATGAAACCATTTAATAAAATGAAATAATTTACTATAAATATAAGATTTGACAAATTGTAATTACCTTACTGATTTATGTATACCTTACCTGTCTTGGTTTTATTTCTTGTATCTGAAAGTCCCCCCAGAATTAAGAAGAATCAACATCACCAGAAAATACACTGCTTACTGCTTCTTGTTTTCAAATTGCTTTTGCTTACCTTTAAATACGGGGGCGGGAGGAGGCCATTTTTAGTGTTTGAGGCTTTCTTTGCTTTCCTTAGAAGCGTCACCCCATTTAGTGCCATTCATTGATGGTTGTCGGGGATGAAAGAGAAGTCACTCTGACCAGCTCAATCTACGCATTATCTGATTGATTATGCTTGACTTCTTAACAAAAAATATATGTAAGATAGGGAGATCCTATAAATGTATGTGGTGATTTATCCTAAAGGGGACTTTCCTAAAATCAGTAATTTGAATGTCCTTTTGTTTCCCACCCCGCCCTATATTTTTGCACATTGAGGCAGTGCCCCTTAGTAAGGAACATGAAAGTTGATGATCTACAAATATATTCCCTTAAAGCTTTCCATGTTTGTAGTCCTTTGGGAAGTGTTCATATAACCCAGTTTGTGTACACTAGCCTAAAAACCAGAGCTCTGGGATCTTCACATGGTTTGGCATAAAGACTTTCCAGACATTCACAGAGTTTTGTCTTTAACTTACAGTTTTGAAGTGACAGACCAGAGGAGGTTCATTCCATCTAAAGGATTTTTTTTTATAACTACCACTATGTGACCTTGACCAAGTTAGTTAATTGTTCCATGGCTCTGTTTCCTTATGTATAAAATGACTATTGATGATAGTACCTACCTACCTCAGAATCATTTTGATTCAGTAAGCACAGAATTAAGTGTGACCTATTGAGAGAAAAAAAATGCCTCAGAATTTCTGCTGTTTGGTGAGTTACTCTCAAATTATTTGCAGTAATTCTTAAACTTGATTCTCACAAGAATAGCTTGGAGGGCCTTCTTTTAATTGAAGTATAGTTGATGTATGATATTATGTGGGTTTCAAGTACATAACAGAGGTTCAACAGTTACACAGTATTAAATCCTCACCTCAACTAGTGCAGTTATTATGTCAACATAGAAAGATGTTACAAAACCACTGACTACATTCTCCATGCTTCATTTCCATCCCTGTGACCAACTTACATTATGATTTAGATTTTTGTTCCTCTTTATTCCCCTCACCCTGCCCACCCACCCATCCCAATCCCTCCCCTATGGTAACCACCAATCACTTCTCAGTGCCTCTGAGTCTACTGCTATTTTGTTCATTTTGTTTTTATATTCCACAAGTAAGTGAAATCATATAGTATTTGTCTTTGTCCACCTAGCTTATTTCTCTTAGCATAGTACCCTCTAGATCCATCCATGTTCTTTAAATGGCAGGATTTCTTTCATTGTTATGGCTGAATAACAGCCCATTGTGTATATGTACCACATCTTCTTTATCCATTCATCTACTGATGGACATTTTGGTTGCTTCCATAAAAGTGCCTTGTTTTTTGAAGGGAGGGAAAACATATACTGGCCTATTTTCCAGAGATTTTGATTCTGTGGACCTGAGTTGGGACCAGAAGTCAACTATTTTAGAAGTCTAATGTGCTATGCATTGCACAGCGGAGCCACCTGAAAACTATTTTACAGGCACACCAGGTAATTCTGATGCGGGTAGTCCTTGTCTGACCCAATGAGAGAGACTGCACAGGTTTAACCCATTTCTTCAATGCATTGCATATATTTGAAAGCAGGAGGTCTGGTTTCCATTGCGAGTGATTTTTCTTTGGCCCAGAACATCCAGAGCTTTTTTACCTTTTCCTCATATAATATGATTTCAGGTCTATTCTTGATCCTGAATGAGAAATTAAGCCTTGTCTAGAAAATAGCAATGTTTTCATAAAACATCGTACCTAGAAATATAGTCTGACAGTCCTGGACAACATACTTCAATTATTGTAGCCATAGTTGACCACTCTAAACTATAGCTAATTAAATTATAAAAGGTTTTCACATTTCCTGCTGGTAAGCCAAATTATTCACTTTATTTGTGCAATTGTTTTTTTAACCTACTTGGAATATTTTGCAATCATTTCTTATATCCTTTTTTTATAAAAGTACTATTACTCGTAAAAACTATAGAAAACATGAAAAAACTGTTGACCCTTACCCCATGCCTAACCGAAGGCACTATCAACATCTTAAGACATGTCCTTTCATTCTTTAATAGGCATGTAAATCTTTTTATGAAATGGAACTAAGATGTCTAAATGAGACATTTATTTACAAGTGTTTTTTTATGTTAACATGTATAGATGCATATCACTTTACTGTCCATAGTATAGCATTGCACTGTATGGATTCACAAACTATGGTCATCAAACTGGACCCAGCTGATGAACATTAAAATTGTCTGCAAGTTTCCCCTCTTTAACACCACAATAAACTAATACATACATCACTGTACAGTTTCATTTATTCTCTTAGGATGAATTACTAGAAATGGGGTTATTGGGTCTGCCCATCTTCAAATGGACCCTTTGTATCCTGGTTATTCTCTCTCGTTTTATCTTCTTTTCATCTCTGAACACTGGAGTTCCCAGGCTCAGTGTTCGATCTTGTTTACTTCCCGGGTGATCTCATCCAGTCCCATGGTTTTAAGTACCATCTAACAACTACTAAATTCCTATCTCCAGCCCCTCTTCTTCCCTGAATCTAAATGTTGACTTGAAATCTACACTTATCTAAAGAGTATTTCAAATTTACCAAGTCCAAATTTGAACTTTTGATAATCTCTGCCAAACCTGCTCCTTTCCTGATCCTACCCCATTGCATGAAATGGTAATTTCATCTAATGAGTTGCTTAGGCCACAAATCTTGACAGATCCTTTTCTCATGCTCCATGTATAATGCAAATCCTGTTGGCCCAGCTTTCAAAATGTATCCAGAATCTGGCCATTTCTCACTACTGTCACCCTAGTACAAGCCACGATCACTTCATGCCTGGATTATAAATTGAATGTCACTTCTCTGATCAAAACCTCCAATGGCTTCTGTTTTTATTCAGAATAAATTGCATAGTTGTTGCCTTGAACTTTAATCTCTACGTGATCTGACCCTCCATCCTCTCTCTGACATTAGTTTTCTACTACTTCCTCCTCACTCATTCCACCCTAGCCCCACTAACTGCCTTGTTGTTCCTCTAGCTGATTTTCAGCCAAAGGCATTTTCTTCCCAGGAGACACATTAATTTCTGGATACTTTTTGATTGCCTTAACAGGGGCTTGGGGGGCTATGCTACTGACATCTAGTGGGTAGAGGCCAGGGATGCTGCTAATTAACATAATGCACATGACAGCCCCCACAACAAACAACTATCCTGCCCAAAATGTCAATAGTACCAAGGTTGAGAAACTTTGCTCTAATACACCAAGGATGTTCCATCTTAGGATATTTGCACTCACTGCTCCCTCTGCCTTGAATGGTCCTTGCCCAGGTAATCACATGGCTGGCTTCCTAAATTCCTACTCAAATGTCACCTCATCAGAGAAGCCTTCCCTGACCACCCTATGTAAGATACCACCCCTACAGCCATCCACTAGTCCTATGTTAGGAATATATTTGATTATTATCTGTCTTCTCCTCCCACTAGAATATAAGCTCCTTGAGAGCTGGATCTTTGTTTTGTCCTTTGTTGTATCCTGAGCACTTTGTAAGCACTCATTAAATATTTGTTAAGTTAATGAGTGCATGAAAGTCTATCATTTTATACTTCTATCAGCAGTGATGAGAGTTACCATTTCTTCATATCTTTACTATACTGGATATAGTCTTTAAATTTTCACCGATCTGATGGGTGAAAAATGGAATTTTTGTTTATAATCTCCTTCCACCCTACCTGGAAAGTTAAATTTTGAGACTCTGACTGTCATCCAAACTTCTTTCAAATACTCTTGCTCATCTGATGATGGAATAATAACTGAAACTACTTTTAAATGTAGTTTTAGGTCAAATTTCTAACTGGGAAAAATAAACTTGAAATTATATATCAAGGAACTTCAACTGGTTTCAATACCAAAGTATTGTAGTGCATAGATAATGCACCAGGGCTATTGTTAAATCTCACTATACCAAATCACTGTCAGAAGATTATATGCCAAACTAGTTTTCCAGTAGTGGTGAAAAATGTTTCCTTATTTTGAATTAAAAGCTTATGACACAATTAAATGTCAATGCCTTTGTGGAACATCTCCAGTAAAGTTCATGTAGTTGCCGTAATGCCTTGTTCATATTCCTTATTGCGTATTACCTTTCTCCATATCTGTCTTACTCATTGAAGTGAAAGAGTTTGTCAACTGCAGGATGTATGTGTCTGGAACATGGTAAATATATAACAGTATTTGGAAAACTCAATATGCTATCCAATAGTTTATTGAAAAAAAACTCATTTAGCAAACTGGTGTCAACACACTGCTATTAATAAATTACATTATTGTTTCCAGTATTAACTACACTGTCCTCCCCAGCTAAAGAATTGTTCCTCCCTGCTCTTCCCATGTGACTTAACACTGCATGCCTATGGGAGGAATACAATTCCTCCCCCTGTTTACGGCAGCTTTGGCAGGCAACTTTCTGTGACCAACAGAATGAAGTGATTTCGGCCATGTGTGAGCAGAAGCTTTAACTTTTTCACATAGTTCTGCCATTGCTCTTTTGCCTCTGCCATGACGCTGAATGAAGGAGCC
Source organism: Phataginus tricuspis (assembly GCA_029783875.1). NCBI lineage: Eukaryota > Metazoa > Chordata > Mammalia > Pholidota > Manidae > Phataginus > Phataginus tricuspis. Next base: position 54,454,442 of record JAQQAC010020896.1, on the reverse strand, counting down.
ACCCTTAGCCTAAATTGCAGAATGACAGAGGCACATGGAGTATAAGCTACTGAGACTTGGGGTTATTTGTAATTACATCAAAACCTCTTGAAAGTTCATCAAATATACCATTCTAATCTAATAAACTTAAAAGTAATTACACATGTATTTAATGGCATGTAGACCTTACTGGGGTACAGTCTAATTAAGCACATTAATTACAATGTCCTGTTTACCAGGGAGGACCAAGTTGTCATTGCCTTGCTTGTTTAGCTGTCTAAAATGTACACAGTAGGAGCACAAAAAGACCAAGTTCCTCTGTCTTCCAGTTAGTTACTTTGTCTTTTTCATCTCTTCCCACCCTCCTCTCCTCCCCTTCTTTTGCTTCTCCTTTCCGGTTCTCTCCAGCCCCTGTGTTTATTGTCATACTTTTGCAATAGCCAAGATATGGAAGCAACCTAAGTGTCCACCAGTAAGTGAATGGATAAAGAAGAAGTGCATATACAATGGAATATTATTCAGCCGTAAAAAAGAAAAGAAAATCCTGCCATTTGCAACAACATGGGTGGATCTAGAGGGTATTGTACTCAGTGAAATAAGCCAGGTAGAAAAGACAAATACCATATGATTTCACTCATTTATGGAATATAAAAACAAAACAAAACTGAAGGAACAAAACAGCATTAGATTCAGATATTGAGAGGTGACTAGTGATTACCAAGGGGGAGGGGAGGAGACAGGGACGGGGGGAGGACGATGAGAAGGCACAATAATTTGCAATCACAATATAAGTTAATCAGAGGGACTGCTGAACCACTGTGATGTACATTTGAAACCAACATAGAGTTGTTTATTAATGAGATTTTAATTTTAAAAAAAGGATTTTAAGAAATGTTTGTCCCAGGAATCTCAATTTGAAGTACTAATCCAAGATGACTACCTGCCCCTGTGCTACACAGTGCCAACAGGTTAATGTATCCACTAGGCATGCAATGGTGGCATAGTGGCTGGATCGCTGGTAGCTGGAATATCTCAGAAGGGAGACTGGGGTAGATGCCCTCTTAGGTGCTTTCCTTAATGTTTCTGATTATAAATTATGAAGAATTCTCAAGTATAAATGTTCTGAACTATTTGATATATTTTACCCATTTTCTATAAATTTGTTGCTTTTATATTATAAAGCAAGCTATCTTTGGTAACTTTGGAATAAGGCAAATATAAAATGACATTGTATCACCCTTTTATGCCAAGATATAATGTACAGTTATAATTCTGCCCCTCAATACATGCTAGAAGACTAGGTTATTATGTGAGGTACTTCTAGAAATTACTCTATTTGGTTGCTGTCCAACCAAGACAGACTTGATATATGTCAAATTTCATCTGTGATTCAGGGAACAAGACTTCAGTTTTATTTCATTATTAGGAGGTGTTTCCATGGTACCAACCACTGCAAGATTAAAAATAATGGATCTTTCAGAATGTATGAAACAACTGAAAATATAATAAGCATATCTAACTGCCAATCAACATTTTGAAGACCATTTTTGACACTTGTTATTTACCACAACCCAAGTGAACAGCAAAGCATGTTCCATGAATTAAAACTACCATGAAATAACATTCACCCTAAAATTTGTTTATGTTCAGTCTGTTTTCTCTCCCGCCATCTCTCCCTTCATTCTTGCACCTCGTCTTAATTTTAATTTTACCCTTCATATTCTCACTCTATGGCTTTCTTCCCTCTTTCTCTGTATATTCTTTTCCTTAATTGAAGACTAAATATTTTCTTCATGTGCGCATACTTAAATTTTCTTGGAGCTCCCACAGACAAGAGACTGTTTCTCCTTTTTTCTTCCTTTCATTCTGTGGAAAACCTAATATAGATTCCTTTAAGCTACTGCTTTCATAAGAATTAATATCCAAAAATGTTTCTCAAATGCCATTGCTGGTTTTTGTTGTGTGGGGTTGGATAGATGACTTGAAGCAAAGGAGGCAGAGAGCTTTAGTCAATGAACTCAGCAAGAGTACATTTCTAGAGGTTTCCTCTTCTCTTGAGTATAAGGAACCAAGGCAATTTAAATGTGGGAAGGATACCAGGAAAGCTGTAACAAACAATCCATATAAGGAACCATATAAAGGTAGACTTCATGTCAAGGGTGCTTCTTGAGTCATCCAATATTTAAACTGTTACAGGCAAATTTTCCCACTACAAATACTAAGATGAAAAATACACCATAAAGCAGCAGTATGTACATAGGAGTAAAAATATAAAAAACAGAACGGATAAGACTTTATTTTAAAGAGGTTTAAGTGATATTAGGACAATTGCTTAGCCATTTGAGAAGAAAAGTGTTCCCTATCTCACATCATTTACCAAAAATGCAGAATTAAACTGTGTAGAGGTACTAAAAGAAAAAATAGGGAAATATTATATAATCATAGGTTGTAGAAGGCATTCTCTAGGCATGGCATGAAAAGTAGAACATATAAATCGATAGACTTGACTACATTCCAGAAAAAATTTTGTTATACTTAAGACACCATAGATAAAATTGAAAAAAAAAGACAAACTGAGGAAATACCATTCTGCTAGGACAAATAAATACAAAATACCAAAACCCAAATAGGACAAAAAGATAGGCTGGCATAATTGGAAGTATTTTTAAAAAGGACTAAATAAATTGACCTCATTAGATGCCACGAAAAAAAATTTTTAATAATTCCTAGCTTGGGCTGGGGTAGAGAGAAATCACAAATTATAATAAATTATTGGTGAGAATATAAAATTGGTTCAGTTTATCTGGAGATAAACTTGGCAATATGTATTAAATATGTATTAATTTTTATATATCCTCTGACCTAGAAGTTCCATGTCTAGTAATTTATCTAAGGATGATTAATGACCTAAGACCTAGTTATAAGAATGCTCATCAAAGCTTTGCTTAAATAGTAAAAAAACAGCAACCACTGATGTCTGGTAATAAAGAAATTAGTGAGTAATTTATAATGTGTCCATGCAAAGAATCACAATGTAGTAACTAAAATAGATGTTGCATGTTTAATAATCTGTTTTTTTTTAAAGTAGTAATCTGGAAGTATAAGTAATGGCAATGTATTTTTTTTTAAGCTATCAAACACTATGTACTACATGGTTCTACTCTATTAAAAAAGACAGGGAAAAAAGGGTAAACAGTGGGTGGATTAACTGTTCAATTTTGTTGTAGGTATTACAGTTAGTATTTTTTCTTTTTGCTTATCTACAAAGAAGATGTCTTAATATTATAATTTAGAACAATAAAAGTTCTTGTTAATACTTAAGAGTATACTAATAAAGTACATAGCTCTATCAGGATTCAATTCGGGGGGCAGAGCCACTGTATTATGAGTTAATAGATTCATTATAGGAACAAGACCATCTATTATTGTGGGAGAAATACGGAAAGGCTGTTGACTGTGCATCTGGTGGTGGAACTGTCAGCCAGCAAGGCCAGAGAGCAAGTTGAGGAGAACAAGGGCAAGCTGGAATCCTTGTCTCTCACCACCTCTAATTTGCTGCCTCACCTCCACTGCCCAGTTCTCACCAAATATTTTTTGGGCAATTCCAACTGAGAACCAAACATGTAAGGGTGATGGGCACTCTTTGGGTAATCAGTATGGTATTGTCTTAGTAGTATTTCAAAGGAACTTAATTTCTAACTACTTATTAGAAATTCCCCTCTACTATACTCCAAAATGATATTTTACACCAACTATTCTTTTGTGTTAATATTGTGAAAATCAGGCACATACTATAAGAACTCCATATAGCTCAAGCACATATCATCTGTGTGATTTGAGGGAAGTTATTTAATTTGTGTTAGTTTCCTAATCTGTAAAATGGGGGAAATAATAGAATCCATGTCTTAAAGGAGTTGTAAGAATTGAGATAATACATATAAAAAACTTAGCATGGTAATTAGCTTACTGCAAGTGCGCAGTAAATGGTAGCTATTATTCATGTTAGAAAATAAATATATAACGAACAAGTGTGTAAATATAAATCATGATTGATTATGTAGATTTAATTGCATAGCATTTTGATATGTGGACTTCCTCTGCATTTAGGTCAATGGGATACGGATACAACCCTACAGGTGTAGAGAAATAATGGTGCTTCAGATGTTATTTAGGTCAGGGATTTTCATACTTTTTAAAAACCTATAATCCTTAATAAGTTTACATCAAGACCTAGGACAAGGGTGACCATATGTTGTTATCCTAAACCAGGACACCTTTAGACTAAAAGAGAGCACTATTAAAAATTACTCTGCATTAACAGGCATAATAAACTAGCAGATAAACCAGGATATGTGGTTACCCTCCCATATATCTTAAATATAGACACACACTGCATATATGTACATCTATATGGAATTGAAGCAAAAGTTTTATGAGATAATACTTATCCTTCCTATGTGCAATACAGTTGCTATCTTCTATTTCATCTTAAAAACTAGCCATTTAAATGACACCAAAAGCACAAACAGCAAAAGTAAACATCAAGTAGAACTACATCAAACTTAAAAAGCTTTGACACAACAAGAGAAACAATCAACCAAATGAAAGGCAACCTATAGAATGGGAGAAAAATTTTGCAAACCATATATGGGATAAAGGGTTAATATCCAAAATATATAAAGAACTCATACAACTCAGTAACAAAAACAAAAATAATCTGATTTTTAAAATGGGCTGAAGAATTCAATAGACATTTTTCTAAGAAAAGACATCTAAATGACCAACAGTTAGATGAAAATATGCTCACTACCACTAATTATCAGGGAAATGCAAATTAAAAACCTCAAGGAGCTATCACCTCATTAGCTGCATATTGGAATGGCTATCACCAAAAAGACAAGATATAAAAACCATTGGCAAGGATATAGAGAAAAGGGAACCCTAGTACATTGTTGGTGGAAATGGAAATTGGTTCTACCACTATGGAAAACAATATGAAAGTTTCTCAAAAAAACAAAAATAGGTCTACCGAATGATAGAATAATTCCATTTCTAGGTATATAAAATTTCACTCACAGAGGAAATGACAACAGGATCTTGAAGAGGTATCTGCACTCCCATGTTTATTGCAGCATTATTCACAATAACCAAGATATAGAAACAACATAAGTGCCATCAATGGAGGAATATATATAATGGAATATTATCCAGCCATGAGGAAATCCTGCCATTTTCAGCACATGGATAAAACTTGAAGCCACATGGATAAAACTTGAAGCCATTATGCTAAGTGAGATAAATCAGAGAAAGACAAATACTGTATGATAACACTTATGTGGAATCTAAAAAAGCCATACTCATAAAAACAGCAAAATGGTGGTTACCAAGGGGTGGAGAGAGGAAGAATAGAAAAGGTGTTGTTTAAGGGTACAAATTTGCAACTAGTAGTAAATAAGTCCTAGAAATGTAATGTATAGTATAATGAATATAGACAAAAATATTGTATCATAATCATCAAACTTGCTAAGAAACTAGATCTTAATTATTCTAACTATAAAAGAAATAATTTTAGCAAAAAGGAATTAGGAAAACAATTCCATTTACAACTGCATCAAAAGAATAAAATACTTAGGAATAAACCTAACCAAGGGGGTAAAAGATGTGCACTCTGAAAACTGTAAGACACTCATGAAAGAAATTAAAGAAGACACAAATAGAAATCTATCTCATGTTCATGGATAGGAAGAATTAATATTGTCAGAATGGCCATCCTGCCCAGAGCAATTTACAGATTCAATACAATCCCTATTAAAGTACCAACAACATTTTTCAATGAGCTAGATAGAGCAAAGATTCCTAAAAATCACATGCAACCACAAAAGTCCCTGAATAGCTACAGAAATCCTGACAAAGAAGAACAAAGCTGGGGGGATGACTCTCCCTGACTTTCAGCTATATTATAAAGCTACAGTAATCAAACAGTATGGTACTAGCACAAGACCAGACCTATAAATGGAACACAATAGAGAACACTGAAGTGAACCCATGCATATATGTCAACTAATACATGATAAAGGAGCCATGAATATACAATGGGGAGAGAACAGTCTCTTCAGTAAATGGTGCTGGGAAAAGGACAGCTACATGCAAGAGAATGAAACTAGATTATGGTCTAACACCATACACAGAAGTAATTTGAAATGGATTAAAGACCTGAATATAAGACATGAAACCATAAAATTCTAAAAAACAGGCAAAATCTCTTGAACATAAACAGGAGCAATTCTTTTCTGGACACATCTCCCTGGGCATGGAAAACAAAATATAAATGAACAAGTGGGACAACATTGAACTAAAAATCTTCTGTACAGCAAAGGACACCTTCAACAGAACAAAAAGGCACCCTATAGTATGGGAAAATATATTTGTAAATGACATATCTGATAAGGATTTAACATCTAAAATATATAAAGAATTCACACGCCTCAACATCCAAAAAAAAAAATAACCCAATTAAAAAATGGGTGGAGGATATGAACAGACACTTCTCCAAAGAAGAGGTTCCGATGGCCAACAGGCACGTGAAAAGATGCTCCACATCGCTAATTATCAGGGAAATGCAAATCAAAACCACAATGAGGTTTCACCTCACACCAGTTAGGATGGCCACTATCCAAAAGAAAAGAAATAAGAAATGTTGGTGATGATATGGAGGAATGTGAACCCTCCTACACTGTTGATGGGAATGTAAATTGAAGCAGCCGCTGTGAAAAGCAGTATGGAGGTTCCTTAAAAAACTAAAAATAGAAACACCATATGATCCAGTAATCCCACTTATAGGAATTTACCTGAAGAAAACAAAATTCGTGATTCAAAAAGATATATGCAAGGAGCCATGGACATACAATGGGGAAATGACAGCCTCTTCAACAGCTGGTGTTGGCAAAACTGGACAGTTACATGCAAGAGAATGAAATTGGATTATTGTTTAACCCCATACACAAAAGTAAACTCGAAATGGATCAAGGACCTGAATGTAAGTCATGAAACCATAAAACTATTAGAAGACAACATAGGCAAAAATCTCCTGAATATAAGCATGAACGACTTCTTCCTGAACACATCTCTGCATCTCCTCGAGCAAGGGAAACAAAAGCAAAAATGAACTCATGGGACTATATCAAACTAAAAAGTACAGAATGGACACCATCAACAGAACAAAAAGGCATCCTACAGTATGAGGGAATATATTTCTGAGTGACATATCCGACAGGGGTTAACATCTAAAATATATAAAGAACTTACACACCTCTACACCAAAAAAGCAAATTAAAAAATGGGCAGATATGAAGAGACAGTTCTCCAAAGAAGAAATTCAGATGGCCAACAGACACATGAAAAGATGCTCCACATCACATCACTAATCATCAGGGAAATGCAAATTAAAACCACAATGAGATATCACCTCACACCAGTAAGGATGGCCAGCATCAAAAAGGCCAAGAAAAACAAATGCTGGTGAGGATATGGAGAAAGGGGAACCCTCCTACACTGCTGGTGGGAATGTCAGCTATTTCAACCATTGTGGAAAGCAATATGGAGGTTCCTCAAAAAACTAAAAATATAAATAGCATTTGACCCGGGAATCCCACTCCTTGGAATTTACCCAAAGAATACAACTTCTCAGATTCAAAAAGTCATATACACCCCTATGTTTATTGCAGCACTATTTACAATAGCCAAGAAATGGAAGCAACCTAAGTGTCCATCAGTAGATGAATGGATAAAGAAGAGGTGGTACATATACACAATGGAATACTATTCAGCCATAAGAAACAAATCCTACCATTTGCAACATGGATGGAGCTGGACGATATTATGCTCAGTGAAATAAGCCAGGTGGAGAAAGACAAGTGCCAAATGATTTCACTCATTGGATGGAGTATAAGAAGAAAAAAAAAAACTGAAGGAACAAAACAGCAGCAGACTCACAGATCCCAAGAATGGACTAACAGTTACCAAAGGGAAAGGGACTGGGGAGGATGGGTGGGAAGGAAGGGACAAGGGGGAAAAAGGGCCATTATGATTAGCAGACATAATGTAGGAGTGTGGCACAGGGAGAGCTGTACAACTCAGAGAAGACAAGTAGTGATTCTGTAGCATCTCACTACGCTGATGGACAGTGACTGTAATGAGGTATGTGGTGGGGACTTGATGATGTGGGGAGTCTCGTAACCATAATGTTGCACATGTAATTGTAGATGAATGATACCAAAAAAAAAAAAGAGTAGATTAGACTACGTGGATAGATCAGGAGTGAAAAAGAAGGCCCATGACCACACCGTGAGGAACCTTTAGAGAAGAGGTTGAATAGAAATTGCATTTTTCAAACTTGTCTCATGGTTTTCAACTTGTATTTAATGTTTGACGAAAAACAATAGGCTTTCACAGAACCACAGCTGGACTATGCTGTTTGAATGCATATTCTTCAAGATTATTCTGAGTTCTTACCTCCAACACCCCATGGATATTCTGAAACTTGTCACTTTGATGGAGTATTGTCAGATGACTGATGGTCCAGGCACATTCTCTGTTTTGCAAAGGAAGCCTGAAATATTTAAAGCAGTTCATACTTACTAAAACCTATGAATTCTTTCCTGAGGTCATAACCTAACATCTATCAAGTAACTCTGTAGCTATTCAACTCATTATGATTCCACTGACTCCAGGAAACTTATTAACTTATTTTGTGATGGCTTAATTCAGAAACATTTTGAAAGCTCCTTTAATATAAGCTTCATACAGCTGCTTCATGTAGACAAAATGAAACTGCATCAAGTCATTCTGAGTATATTTAGCTTTGAAAAACTGAAGCAAACAAACATTTATAATTTAGGTGAATATTAACAGATACAATTTATGAATTAACACCATTTCTTACCTTATAACTTCATGCAATTATATAATCAAAATTTGTTTATAAACAAGTTGAGCTTGCACTGGAGTTAACTGGGCTTTTTCCCCAATGTAACCTGTGGTCTAGAAGAATTTTTTCTTTACCTGGGCTGTCAGGAGCAGAGATTAAGAGACAAACCATAACCTAGTCCAGTGCAAGCAATGTAACTAGTCAGCTGAAGCCCTGTGGCACACAAAATGTATAAATATTATGAAGGCAATTTACTGCACAGCACCTCAATGAACAAGGATTACTGACCAAAGTGAATATCCTTGAGTATAGCTACTAAACAAAGAAAAAAATTTTGTAGCTATGCATGGAATGGATGAATCCATGTAGTTGTTCTTTTATTTTTAACATTATAGCCTCTGGACAACTCGCTCACAAACTAGTTGCAAACACCACCAGAAGTGGAGAACTTTCTTCTTATAGGCTAATTATTTCTGCTCTGAGAGTCTTAAAAAAAACAAAACACTTTTTGTAATGCTTAAGGCAACCTAAGTGCTAAGTAGGCCAACTTCACAGCTTAGGGCATTTGTCCCACCTGTCAGTGTCCCCGATAAAGATGAAGATTTAGACTTCAAGGTGGGCTCCAAAACAAAGAATTCTTGTAGACTATTATCAATAGTCTGGAAAACAATGTGAGGCACACCTTTCTAAAAGCTGGAATAATAATAAAAAGGTGAAATGTATTTAAGACTAGTTTGCTCTTAACTAACTGGGCATGTTGAACAAGTCTGGCCTCATTTTGAATGTCTGATCTCAGTAGATTGAGATCAAAGAAAGGGAGGACTGTAGGTTCTTCTGACATTTTGGATCAGGGACTTCAGTTGGGTAGCAAGTATAGAGAATTAATGTTTAAGCTGGATCTCTTATGAATGCCCTATTAGGATACAAAAAATAGTGTATACCAACTTTTT
>JAQQAC010020896.1:54376979-54444487 GCA_029783875.1 Phataginus tricuspis | reverse complement strand
CATCTGCTAATCATAATGCCCCTTTTTTCCCCCTTGTCCCTCCCTTCACGCCCATCCTCCCCAGTCCCTTTCCCTTTGGTAACTATTAGTCCGTTCTTGGGTTCTGTGAGGCTGCTGCTGTTTTTTTCTTTCAGTTTTTTTCTTTGCTCTTATGCTCCACATATGAGTAAAATCATTTGATACTTGTCTTTTTCGGCTTGGCTTATTTCACTGAGCATAATACCCTCTAGCTCCATCCATGTTGTTGCAAATGGTAGGATTTGTTTTTCTTATGACTGAATAATATTCCATTGTGTATATGTACCACCTCTTCTTTATCCATTCATCTACTGATGGACACTTAGGTTGCTTCCATTTCTTGGCTATTGTAAATAGTACTGCAATAAACATAGGGGTGCATCTGTCTTTTTCAAACTGGGCTGCTGCATTCTTAGGGTAAATTCTAGGAGTGGGATTCCTGGGTCGAATGGTATTTCTATTTTGAGTTTTTTGAGGAACCTCCATACTGCTTTCCACAATGGTTGAACTAATTTGCATTCGCACCAGCAGTGTAGGAGGATTCCCCTTTCTCCACATCCTCACCAACATTTGTTGTTGTTTGTCTTTTGTATGGCAGCCATCCTCACTGGTGTGAGGTGATATCTCATTGTGGTTTTAATCTGCATTTCTCTGATGATTAGCGATGTGGAGCATCTTTTCATGTGCCTGTTGGCCATCTGAATTTCTTCTTTAGAGAAGTGTCTATTCATGTCCTCTGCCCATTTCTTAATTGGATTATTTGCTTTTTGTTTGTTAAGGTGCATGAGTTCTTTACATATTTTGGATGTCAACCCCTTATCAGATGTCATTCATGAATATATTTTCCCATACTGTAGGATGTCTTTTTGTTCTACTGATGGTGTCCTTTGCTGTACAGCTTTTCAGCTTGATATAGTCCCACTTGTTCATTTTTGCTTTTGTTTCCCTTGCCCGAGGAGATATGTTCATGAAGATGCCACTCATGTTTATGTCCAAGAGATTTTTGCCTATGTTTTTTTCTAAGAGTTTTATGGTTTCATGATTTACATTCAGGTCTTTGATCCATTTCGAGTTTACTTTTGTGTATGGAGTTAGACAGTAGTCCAGTTTCATTCTCTTGCATGTAGCTGTCCAGTTTTTCCAACCCTAGCTGCTGAAGAGGCTGTCATCTCCCCATTGTATATCCATGGCTCCTTTATCATATATTAATGGACTGCATGTTTGGGTTAATGTTTGGATTTTCTATTCTGTTCCACTGTATATCAACTTTTAACATAAAACTCTGGTCTTGTTCTAATAGGCTAAAGACTTAACTTAGGTGCCTGTTAACCCACAAAAGGCTCCCAAAAAATACACATAGGGTGAGGACAATGGAGGATTTTTGGAAGTGGAGCAAATACTTCTGTATTAGGGAAGAAAAGACCTCATTTACTCAGCAGACTGGAAAAAAGATACTATTTCCCCAAGTTTACTGACAAGAGGTGAGTTTAGGATGTATCGAGAAAGGATGCTACAATTTTAGATAATCATTTCATTTTCGCAATGCAAACAGGCCCCCATATATTTGCCCAACTCTCAGACAAGGGTTTTCCCTCTCAAACTCTGTAATTTTCCTTCTCCTTTAGGTTTCACTTGCAAAGTCTGGATACTAGTTTCAGTAGTTCCTTTTTACTGATCTTGAAAATCAACACAACAGCAATTAGGAACAAAGACAAGCAGTAAATGGTCTTGCTTGCCACCCTTAGTATTTTCTTTTTTAAATCATGGACAGTGAAACGACCAAGACAGCTGCCACTAACACAGGAGCGATTTCATTGGCATGATCAGTATTGGAATGCTTAGAGAAGACTTCTTTGTTCAATGGAGTCAACTGCTTTTTGCCCTTTTTCACTTAATTTTTGAACTTGTGACTGAGACTACTTGTTTCTTCAATTCACTTCTCCTTCCTCTTTAATACCAATTTTATTCAGAGCAGCAATGCATCCAGCTTTAAAGTCGTCTCAGCTTCTCTTGTTGGGTGGGGCTAGAGATATGCTTGGAAGTGTTCTCTGAATTTGAGACTCCAAGTCTTACAAACGGAAGACTTCGTGGCCCTCCTTGTCCAGAATGCAGAGGTTAAGTTGGAATTCCTGGAGCTGTATTTGACTTTGGGGTATAATCCAGGTGCTGGGGATAGAAAAACCACCCTAAATTGCCAGAATTCTAATGGTTTCATTGGTAAACTCCAGACTTCAATATAGCAGTGAAAAATATAATTAAATCACTTGTTTTGTGTAAAAAAACAAACCACCTTAAAAATGTTCATTTACAAAAATGTCCTTAAATGTACAGCAGCCCTCTTTATTGACAGGGGATATGTCCCAAGACCCCTAATGGATGCCTGAAACCAGGGATAGTATATACATTCATATCTATTAGTTTAAAAATTAGGCAGTGAGATTAATTAGTAATAAATCAGAACTGTAGTAATGTACCATAATGTAAATGTGGTGTCTCAAAATATTGTACCATACTCACCATTCTTTTGATGACGCGAGACAAAATTACTATATGATGAGATGAAGTGAGGTGAATGACACAGTCATTCTGACAGTGTAGCCTTAGGCCTTCTGATTGTTACATCAGGAGGATCATGTTTCCTGACCACCGCTGATAAGGACTAAAACCTTGGAAAGCAAAACCACAGATCAGGCAGGACTACTGTACAACCACTTTGAGAGCTAGTAAGGGTGTACTCTCTAGGACCCCGGAATTAAATTCTGTATCAAAATGTTAAGTAGCCTCTGAGAGCCAATCTGAGTAACATGATTTTGAATATAAACCATGCTCAAGTAAGCATGAAAAATGAGATGCTGTTAAGATTTAAAAGTAACCAAATACAAATTTTACATAAAAAATGATCACCGAAAACAAAATTCAAATGACTACAAATGCAAAATGCATCAACCCAAATTGGATTCCCATTTGGAAAACACAAGCCATGGAAGACATTCTTACGAACTGCTGGGGAAACATGAACATGGCCTAGATATATTACAGAATTGCTGAGAATTTTAATTTACCCAGAATGAATCGCAGAAATGGAAACAAGAGATGGTAAGAGACACAATAGTACTTAATTACCCAAAGTATTATTTATAAATAAATATTTAACTATTATATAAACTAGACATTTTGTCCATCATCTTCTAATCACAGCATCAAAATCATTTCATTGACTTGGACAACTGATCATTTTTATGAACCTTTTTCCATTTGTCTTCACATCATAATTGAATTCTACTGGTAATATTTCTGGAAGAAAATAACCCAACTTAAACACCACTAAATCAGACCAGTTAGTTCCTTTTAAGTATTCTAATCTTTCAAACTACATCCTTGCCTGTTGGCTTCAAACCATGCAATGTCTGCATCCTAGCTAAGCTTACCAAAGTAGATTAGACTCAAAAGGACAGCCCATGAAGACTGACTTTATACTTGGTTTGCTTACTGATTTCACATATGACATAAACTCCAAGATGTACCATTTTATGTACCACCAAGTATGAGATCTATGCAAACTATGAGAACACCATAGTTTTCATATGCATTAGCTGACCGCAGAAGCAAGTTTCATTTATTCATGTTATCAATTTCTCATGAGTAAGATTGTATTGCTTGGCATCTGGTAGACATTCTTTGAATTATAGCTTACAGGGAACAACCTCGCTAGGTCCAAAGAAAACTTGAATGTCTTTTTCCAAGGGAAGTAGAAATTGTAGCTCTCCGAAAATGCTATTTCCCTCCTCTGTAACCACCTTAAGTCCTGCTACTTCTATGGGCTTGCACACACTAACACTTTGATGCTGAGACATCCTTGGAAGACACGTTCAAGTATCAACTAAACTGACAAATGCATTAAACACCTATGATTAAGATAAGGTCCATGTCAGCAGTATTCCCTGGCCACTAGAACTTGTTAAATGTCATGATTTTAAGATATACACCAATCTGAGATGCCAGAATGTGTCAACAAAAGAACCGCATCCTAAACTGGTAAGAAATGGCACCTTAGCAAAGGTCTGTCTTATATCCTCACCACCATACTGGCCATCAGCTTCTGTGATCCCATTAGCTTTGTGATCCCATTTTCCAAATTCAGTACTTACCCAAGATTCCCCATCTAAAGAGTGCCTAGATCAGAATTCAGACGAAAAACAATTCCAGTTCTTACAACTGTTAAATGATACCACCTTGTTCCAAAAACCGGATCACTACACCAAACACCTGAAATGATCAGTTACCAGGGTTTTGCTGTCAAATACCTTTAAGTTAGCCCCAGTATGATTAACTGTTAAGCAAGAAGTACCCGAGACTTGTGCTGTCAGTTTTCTTCTCTACTTTTGGTCGTATCTCTTTGCTCCATACTTCACAAAATCAATCTCCACACAAGGGATTAAAATATGTAATAGAACAGAAAACACCCCTGATGGTTCTAGTTTAATCTATTTGTGGGTTTTCCTTGAATGTGTCGCATTTATGTATTTTAAGCCTTGAAGAAGTGATTTTTTGCCTACTGCTACAATTACTTTTATTAATTTCAAGGTACACATTTACTTTTGGCAGTGGTTGAATGCCCAGTTGCCAATCATTTCTAACTCAAAAGTGGACTATCCTGATTTCCAAGCCAAAGTTGGTTTCTTGCAACATCCAGAATTTACCTAGAGTCCAGGGAGTGGATAATGGGTGTAAGCAGATTAGCAAATTTTATGACATTTGTTAAAACTGGTCACAGTTATCGTAAAAACAGTATGTTCTTTATATAATATGCTGGACCTAAACTCTTGGCCAATTCAAAGAAACCTCTTTGAAGGCACATTTGCCAAAGACCTGTAAAATCAGTATACCAATCAACTCTTCTCTATGAACATGAGACACACTTCAAATGCTTAAGTTTTAAATCCGGGTTAACAGGCTAGTTTAATCCTCTGGAAACAGGTTCACCCAAGTTCATTTCCTTTTTCTAGTCCATAGTTCTACCCCTTTTCATGTTTTATAGGCACTCTGCACAAATTTTCCTTTCCTCCCACCTTTCTTAGAGGTAAGACAACTTCTACGGGTTACATTTTACAAGAATATCTACAGTGGCTTCCTTCACCTGGAGTCTCATTCTAAGGCTTATCTTTAATTTCTTTTACAATTAGCTCCTGACCAGAGACAAAAGGCTCTTTAATTTGACATTAAAGGCAGCATGTCACACTGTCGTGGGAGGAATTTGTTTCTTGGGAACAGGTTGCCTCAAGGAGCATGTTCATTTTACACATTGCTGTCTTACTCCCAATAACTTTAGAAATATTATCTGTATGTTAACAGGTGTCTCCATTTAAAAATGTGACCTAATACCTAAACACGAATAACCATTTTCATTATTAATATAGGAATAATTTTGAGCCAATAAAGGGAAAATAAATGTAAACCAAGTTTATTTTACTTTTTAAGTAGTGTTCTTAAAGCACTACACAGCTTGGTAAACAATGTAAATTAGTATAAGTCATCTCAAAAGCCAGAGTTTTGTTTTGTTTTGTTTTTTAATGAGTTGTTAAAAAGATGCAGCCTATTCTAACAGGATAAATATTTTTAACCATTTCACTTCGAGTTAATGAAGGCTCACAAATGAGCAACACTCCTCATTGAGGAAAACAAAAAGCTGTTGTCGACAAGCGACAGCACACACACACAAAAACAAAAAGAACTGTGTAAAAATAACTAACTTGTGTTCCCATATTTTTTGAAGTTGCTTTACAATGGGATGAGCACATGATCTTGCTGCAAACCTGCCATACAGACTTGTAATACATGTAGTCTAGACAAATGATTCAGTCCAAGAGGTGCTAACTTCTGACAATGTAGCACTATAATCCTCTTAACAACGCAATTTGTTTTACTCATTATCTTTTCTTCTAGGCTGAAATACAGGCTAGAAAGAAAATGCACCCTAATTAAAATTGGTACTGTTTACAGGAAAAATTGTATAATTTTGCATTAGAATTTACAAGTATGTTTAAATCAAATTTGCCTCCTCCCCCCATCCCAGCCACAAAATGGGCATGAAGTAAAATTTTTAAAAATGCCTTAATTTTCAACTTCATGCAAACTAAATAATGATGACCAAAACAAAACTTAAACAATGGAAGAATATTTCACAGAAAATTTCTTATACAAAAAACACATAAGAAAAAGGGCCACTAGGTGACATTTTAATTTACAAATTGGCATCATTTTGGTCGACAAATATCCAGATGCTGTTTTCTTCTGCTAACAGTTGGCAGAGAAAAAAAAAGCAGCATGACTTCTGATTTTAATCACACATTTCTTCTGGAATTTCATGTGGATTAAGGATGCCAGGGACAGACATTTGAAGTTTATGTTTCTCTTCCTGAGCCTGTCGGAGGGCTGTTTCTCTTTCTTCCAAAAACAGGTCAGATGTATCTTCACCTGCAAACTCCTATGAAAACGGATAGTTGAAAAAGCAACATAGTAGTAAGCTTCAATTTTGGAAAATGACCTGCCTTAGGGGGGAAAAAAAGGTAGGCACTTCCTTATTGATCCATCAATTTGGGTTATGATAGTTTACTGATATAATTCCATGTAGTGAATTAAAAACCAAAGTTGTTAGGTGAAAAAAAGATAGATGGGGTAGTGGTAACAAAAAGGCATATTGTGATGGCACATATAAAATAAACTTCCTAAGGATATCTAAAGCTGTTTCTCCAAAGATTAATGATCAAGTTTAGCTATATTATCACTGTCTTTACAGCTGCATTTTGGATGATTTTCATTCTCCTTTGCATCTACTTTATGAATTAATATTTTACACTTACCTGACATATTTACAATTAAAAAACACTTTCTATTTTGGAGGAAAAAAGCCTGAATGTATTGTGTGACCAATTGTTATTTAAGGATCATGGATGAGATATTGAACAATGTATGGGTTTTATGAGTTTTTAATTTCTTTAAAATAAGATATAAGAAAAAAAATACCTCTTCCAAGTTTGAAATGGAACACTGTACAAGCAGTAGAAATTAAGTTGGTATTTGCTAACTGTCATGGTTCCCTAAAATGCATCCCTCACTAACAAAATGCATATAAAATCCCAAAAGGAACTACCAATGTGCTCTCAACACTTATTCCACTCTGGAAAAATACCTGCAGGATCCAATCACAATATTGCAATAGACATTTAAATCATCTATAATGAAGCACACTGATAACAAGCTTCGAGGCAACTTTTCAAACTTCCTCTTCTTGGCCTTGATTTAGATTTTCATTCTAGAAATACTACATAGTAGTAAGACTGTACATTTAAAAAGCCCACTCATTTTGCATTACAGATAAAGTAGTTAATTCCACGGTGCGACAACTCCATCATATTCAGTCTTAATTCTGCAACTACAAGTAAAATACATACCTTTATTTGTACTAGGAAATCCCTAAGATGTTCCTTGAAGGCTGGAATATCCTGATTTAAGCTGAAAAGCCCTGTCACAAAGAGCTTTACTTGAGCACTGCAAATTAAAAACAGTGATTAAATAATCACATTTTTTCAAATTAAAAAGTCTAAGTTTATTAAAAAGCATATTTACTCTTGTAGATGAGGGAATGCAGATTTAAGGAGATTAGCCACATATTCTTGAATAAACATTTGGTTGTTAACTGGATTTCCAGGATTTAATGGTGTACTTATTTTTCCTTCTTCAACCAAATTAAACATATATGCAAGTATTGATGCATGCATTGTCAAACCTGTAGATAAAGAACATTATTATAAACTCCAAGTTGTAATAACTGAAAAACTAACATTTTTATGGCTTTAAATTCTTACCAGCAGTATGTGAGGTGTCTGTCACAACAGAAAAGATATGCTGAAGAATATCACAAAAATAAGTCTGATAGAAACTCTGAGCTGCAGCTTCTTCTTGTGCAACATTTTGTAAGAGTGTAAAAAGTATCTGTAAGCCTAAAACACACCAAAAAAGTTATTAGACTATTAACGTTCATATGACAGTATTTCTACTAAACTATTCTGATTCAAAGCCCATTCTCCTCTCATTTTTGCTAATAATGACTAACAATCCTTTGCTTAAAATTATCTTAAAGTAAATTCAGTAAGGAAATTAAATTAGAATCCATGCCTGCTTACTTACAGGTTAATAATCATTATCAATTTTCCAGTACTTCTGGATGTTTAGTTGATTCCTTCCACAATCCACTCCAAAAAACAACACAACTAAGCAGATATTTCTATTACATACACCAATTAACAGTATTTTAAAACAAAATGAATCAAGAACCCTCCTGCTAAGAATATTCTTTTGTTTTATCCTTAGTTGACCCTTAATGCCATAGGAACAGCACAAGGGAAAACACTTATTGGTGAGGATATTAAGTATTCTCCCTTTAAATTATTTATTTATTTATTTATTATTTATTTTGCTATTATTAATATACAATTACATGAGCAACATTATGGTTACTAGACTCCCTCTATTATCAAGTCCCCACCACATACCCCCCATTGCAGTCACTGTCCATCAGCGTAGAAGGATGTTATAGAATCACTACTTGTCTTCTCTGTTATACTACCTTCCCCGTATCTCCGTACCCCACCCCTACCCTGGCTACATTATGTCTGCTAATCGTAATGCCCCTTTTTCCCCCTTATCCTCCCTTCCCACCCATCCTCCCGAGTCCCTTTTCCTTTGGTAACTATTAGTCCATTCTTGGGTTCTGTGAGTCTGCTGCTGTTTTGTTCCCTCAGTTTTTGCTTTGTTCTTATACTCCAGACGAGTGAAATAATTTGGTACTTGTCTTTCTCTGTCTGGCTTATTTCACTGAGCACAATACCCTCCAGCTCCATCCATGCAGTTGCAAATGGTAGAATTTTTCTTCTTATGGCTGAATAATATTCTGTTGTGTATATATATATATATATATATATCACATCTTCTTAATCCATTCATCTACTGATGGACACTTAGGTTGCTTCCATTTCTTGGCTATTGTAAATAATGCTGTGATAAACATAGGGGTGCATAAATCTTTTTCAAACTGGGCTGCTGCATTCTTAGGGTAAATTCCTAGGAGTGGAATTCCTGGGTCAAACGGCATTTCTATTTTGAGTTTTTTGAGGAACCTCCATACTGCTTTCTACAATGGTTGTACTAATTTTCATTCCGACAAGCAGTGTAGGAGGGTTCCCCTTTCTCCACATCCTTGCCAGCATTTGTTGTTGTCTTTTGGATGTTGGCCATCCTAACTGGTGTGAGGTGTTTTCTCGTGGTTTTAATTTGCATTTCTCTGATGATTAGGGATGTGGAGCATCTTTTCATGTGCTTGTTGGCCATCTGAATTTCTTCTTTGGAGAAGTGTCTGGCTCCTTTGCCCATTTTTTAATTGGCTTATGCGTTTTGGTTGTTGAGGCCTGTGAGCTCTTTATATAATTTGGATGTCACCCCCTTATCGGATGTCATTTATGAATATATTCTCCCATACTGTAGGATATCTTTTTGTTCTACTGATGGTATCCCTTGCTGTACAGAAGCTTTTTAGTTTGATTTAGTGCCATTCATTCATTTTTGCTTTTATTTCCCTTGCTTGGGGAGATATGTTCATGAAGAAGTTGCTCATGTTTATGTCCAAGATATTTTTGCCTATGTTTTTTTCTAAGAGTTTTATGGTTTCATGACTTACATTCAGGTCTTTGATCCATTTTGAGTTTACTTTTGTGTATGGGGTTAGACAGTAGTCCAGTTTCATTCTCTTACATGTAGCTGTCCAGTTTTGCCAACACCAGCTTTTAAAGAGGCTGTCATTTCCCCATTGTATATCCATGGCTCCTTTATCGTATATTAATTGACCATATTTTGGGTTTATATCTGGGTCCTCTATTCTGTTCCACTGGTCTATGTGTCTGTCCCTACCTTTTATTTTATGCTCTTCTTTCTGTATCTCAACCCTGCCCATGGACACACTCTGGTACAGATGACTGAACTTCATTTAGGACTTACTCAGAACTACATATGCAACTTTTGCCCTTAAACCAAACTGACAAGTGTGATACCTGTCTACAACTATACATCCCTAAAGTGTACAAAATTTGTGGATTGGTAGGCAAATAAATAAAAGGAAATTATTTCTATTTATTTACCTGTATCTGCAACATTCCTCATAGTATGTTTGAAAGCCCAAATAATGGAATCCAAAACAAGTTTAAATTGTGCAGGTGGAATAGCCAGGAATGCTGGGAAACAATGAGAATTGACAGCCTGAAGTAGTAAGAAAAAGTTTGTTCTGTGTTCAGGGTATTCTTCAAAGTCCTAAAAATAAACAGTGAGAACAAAATAGTTTCACTGCCTAATTATGTTAAATGGGGCAGCAGGGTGGTGGGGGGTGATGGGTAACAAGCCCTAATACAGTCTAAGTGTAAGTGTTTAGATTTGTCAGTGGGTCTCATGAGACAGTCTCCCAGAAGGCAAACCCAAAGACAATATAATTCCACACTCCCAGAAAACAAAGTTATCACTTATTACATAAATGAATTACCAAAATGAAGGCTCACAAGGTCACCTGATTACAAAGATAAATCGAAACCCAATGAAAAACATCATTTTCTAATAACTGAGACTATTAGTACCACTTTTAGTGACTTTGCGACCACTAACATAGATTAACAAAAATGTCAGCTACTGTATAAATTTGTACACTTATATCTACATTTCTTCTTCTTGGTTAATACATTTTTCCATTTATTCAAAACGTGTATTAAACGTTTGTAACTGAAATGTAGACCCGCTGCTTCATTCATTCAAACACATTAATACAACTCAATTCTTAATGCCTAAAATGCAGCAATTTTCAGTAAATCCTAGCTAGAGCTGCTCTCTGTGACAATTATCATCTGCCAAATTCACTCTTTTGCTGTGAACGTTTTTTCATAAATTAAAACAACAAAACAAGTAAAGATTTCCCTGGTCTAGAAGTTCAAATATTTAGCTCCAAGCTTAAAAATTATATTGCTCTCATAAATATCATTTATGCTTTCAAGAGTTACAAGGATACTGCAGAATTTCCCATTATATAACTGAAATGTAAATCACATACCTTATTTATCATATTCAATGTGCATTCAAAGACAGCATCAAATATTTGAGGTATTTCAGCTGTTATATGTCCTCCTAACTTGTTGACAATAATAGCCATAGTACTAAGCACTTCTGGTTCTCTAGCAGCTGGAACATTTCTCTGGTAATCGATGAGAACTGCATCCAACAGAGGAGGAACAAAATTTTCAGCAACCTGTTAATAAAAAAAAACTTTTAAGTATAATTTAGGCACTTGTTAACTATTTATAAACAGGTCAGTGTTGCCCAGAAGATTCAGATTGATCATTTGCTGGAAACTGGAAAATCCCGGGGTTTGCTTAGGTTTTTGTAACATAAAACCTTTTTGCCATAAGAAACCAATTCAGTTAATAGGCTGAAACGAGGCATGGACATCATGTACTTCAGATCTGTAATTATTAAAGGAAACTGAAGCTCCAAATCAAGTGGCTGGCTCCAAGTTACTCTGGAAGGAACAAGATTGTAAGGATACTATACTTCTGAGTATATTTGAATTCACCAACCCAAACCTCAACATAAATTTTAGTTGTAAAATGCTATACCCTCCTTGTTACTATTACAAGATACTCCTAAAACTAGTCTGTCCAAGCGATTTACTGTAAATTATGAACTTAACATCAATTAATCCTTTTTACTTTAGAATATTAAATACAATTTTGATCTCATATTACAGATGTTCAAAACCTTTCGGTATATGATAGAGAATTCTATATTGAAATTTCAAAATTATGAAAGTCAACCACAATGTCCACAGAGCAGAGGTAACAGGAATAGGATTTTTTTTTAATTGTCTAAGAATCAAGAGCATGAAATGGAGTTAACAAAAATAATTCACATTTTCCAAGTTCAGAGATACACAGCTGGTTTAGTTTCTGAAAACCATTTCCTTTTTGGAAATGACTTAAAACTAAAAGGAAAAATAAGAAACGGGGTTTTCAAACTTCAACTGGTAAAATGCTTACTCTCACTGAAGAGGTAAACTAATGGCAGCTTTGTAATTTACTCTGAAAACCCTGAGTAACACAAAAAAATTTTATGTGAACTCTGAACTCTATCTGTGATGAAATTTAAAATGCGCCCATCTTCTCGGCTATCCTGTTTTGTGTCACTACTGTCGCCTACTAACAGCAATTTCTTTGAAAGATGCTATAGAAGTGTTTAAAGAACTCAAGGATTCCAATGAACAGAATGCAGTAAGAGCCACCCCAAATGTAGACATAGAAATCACTTCTGAATTAGCTATAAGCATAGAGTGATGTAACATACCCTAGAGAGTGCAGCATCAAATGAAAACACAGAAGGCCTAACGTCTCACTTACCATCTGTGGATCATTAGATCTGCTCACCCAGCCAGATATTAACTTCAAAGTTTCCCTTTTTACTGTTCGCATACTTCTAATTAATGGCTGCTTTGTAACCATCTCACCTAAAAAAATACAATCCAAAGATACAAAATTAATACACAGAAATCTATTGCGTTCCTATATACTAACGATGAACTAGCAGAAAGAGAAATCAGGAAAACAATTCCATTTACAATTGTATCAAAAAGAATAAAATATCTAAGAATAAACCTAACCAAGAAGGTGAAAGACCTGAAAGACACTCAGAAAAGAAATTAAAAGACACCAATAAATGGAAATATATCCCATGCTCATGGATAGGAAGAATATTGTCAAGATGGACATCCTGCCTAAAGCAATCTACAGATTCAATGCAATCCCTATCAAAATACCAACAGCATTCTTCAAAGAACTAGAGCAAATAGTTCTAAGCTTCACATGGAACCACAAAAGACCCCAATAGCCAAAACAATCCTTTAGAAGAATGAAGTAGGGGGGATTATGCTCCCCAACTTCAAGCTCTACTACAGAGCCACAGTAATCAAGATAATTTGGTACAGGCACAAGAACAGGCCCACAGATCAATGGAATAGAGTCCAGATATAAACCCACACATATATGGCCAATTAATATATGATAAAGGAGCCATGGATATACAATAGGGAAATGACAGCCTCTTCAACAACTGGTGTTGGCAAAACCAGATGGCTATATTTAAGAGAATGAAACTGGATTATTGTTTAACCCCATACACCAAAGTAAACTCGAAATGGATCAAAGACCTGAATGTAAGTCATGAAACCAAAGAACTCCTAGAAGAAAACATAGGCAAAACTCTCTTGAATATAAACACAAGCAACTTTTTCATGAATATATCTTCTCGGGCAGGGAAACAAAAGCAAAATGAACAAATGAGACTACATCGAACTAAAAACCTTCTGTACAGCAAAGGACACCATCAGCAGAACAAAAAGGCATCCTACAATATGGGAGAATATATTCATAAATGACATATTCAACAAGAGGTTAACATCCAAATACATAAAGAGCTCACATGCCTCAACACCCAAAAAGCAAATAACTATTAAAAAAATGGGCAGAGGATCTGAACAGACACTTCTCCAAAGAAATTCAGATGGCCAATGGGCACATGAAAACATGCTCCACATTGCTAATTATCAGGGAAATGCAAATTAAAACCACAGTGAGATATCACCTCACACTAGTTAGAATGACCAACATCCAAAAGACAAGCAACAACAAATGCTGCCAAGGATGCAGAGAAAGGGCAACTCTCCTACACTGTCGGTGGGAATGTAAATTAGTTCAACCACTGTGGAAAGCAATATGGAGGTTCCTCAAAAAAACTAAAAATAGTTTGACCCAGGAATTCTACTCCTAGGAATTTGCCCAAAGGAAACAAGATCTCAGATTCAAAGACATATGCACCCCTATGTTTATTACAGCACTATTTGCAGTAGCCAAAATATATGGAAGCAACCTAAGTGTCCATCAGTAGATAAATGGATAAAGAAGAGGAGGTACATATACACAATGGAATACTATTCAGCCATAAGAAAACAAATCCTACCATTCATAACCACATGGATAGAGCTAGAGGGTATTATGCTCAGTGAAATAAGCCAGGTGGAGAAAGACAAGCACCAAATGATTGCACTCATTTGTGGAGAATAACAACAAAGTAAACCTGAAGGAACTAAATAGCAGCAGACTCACAGACTCCAAGAAGGGACTATCTGTTACCAAAAGGGAGGGGTGAGGGAGGGAGAAGGGGATTCAGAGGTATTATGATTGG
This sequence comes from Phataginus tricuspis, assembly GCA_029783875.1. NCBI lineage: Eukaryota > Metazoa > Chordata > Mammalia > Pholidota > Manidae > Phataginus > Phataginus tricuspis. The sequence continues at coordinate 54,430,147 of JAQQAC010020896.1, read as the reverse complement.
CACGCATGGTGTGTGTGTGGGGGGGGCACAGGGAAGACTGTAGCACAGAGAAGATAGGTAGTTACTCTGTGGCAGCTTGCTATGGTAATGGATAGTGACTGTGGTGGGGTGTGTGTCTGTGTGTGGGAGAGGGGCAGGACTCAACAATACGCGCGAATGTAGTGACCACAATGGTTGCTCTTGTGAAACCTCGCAAGATTATATATCAATGATACCTTAAAAACAAACAAACAAAAACAGAATGGCATAGCCATTGTGTGAAAGGTATCTAATTAAGAACTAGGAGAATGCCACCCGCATCTACAACCCATTAACCCACAATTATCCTTTGTTTTCTTTGGGAAATTTTACTCATCTACTCAAGAATTAACCTCTTTCCAAACTTTCCCAGCTGTCTTCCTGCTTCTGCAGCCCCAAAGCAAAAAAACAAAATCAAAAAACAGTCCAGTGAAACCCAACTTCACAACTAAAATTCTACACTGGGTGTTACATGTCCTTCAGATATTCTTAGTTCCCACTTACCATTAAAAACATTAAGACAAAGTGAACGAATAGCACAGATGAATTATTGGGAAAATAAGACTAATTCTGTATGGGAAAGTGTGTAAGTGGTTAAAAATAATTGCCTAGGGTCATCTGGAACATGGGAGGATTAATTTAAATCTAATAAATCCTGAGTGCTTATAAGGCAGTCAATGTACAACTACATGTTATACATCACTCCATAAGAGTTCAGAATCACTTACCATTAGCTTGGATAGCTGCAGAAATATTTTCACTGAGGCACTTGTATACATTAAGCATATCTAAATAAATTCTCCCAAGTTGAATTACAAAGGGATGTCCAACAGCTTTGCAGGCTCTTACATTTGTTTTTAATATGCTACCAAGCTGCTTGACTGTTTCAGGATCTTTAAGTATATCCACATTCTGTGAAGGACAAATGGCATTAATAATCCCTGTAATTACTGAAGCAAAAACTACTACCTGCTTAGCTTTAAATCACCATCATATTTACAATCCTAAACGGTAAAACAAACATGGAAATTTTTACTACCTATCCCTTCCACTAACAAAAATATGTCAAATATTCCCAATTTACCATCAAAATAGAATAAAAATATAATACAATTATTTTTAATGTGCAAAGCACACAGAAAACACTTAAGGATCAGACATACAAATCAAAGATACTAAATTCACTACTTCTGTAAATAACACAGTCTTCTTAAATTTCTTAAATTCCATTATTTACAAAAAGTAAAGAAACTTACTTTGGTTGCCTGCTGGATTATGCTATCCCAAACCTGATTAGGGAGTAGCATGTATTTTTCTATCAAATGTTCTTGTACTGTTTGGTCTGTCTGTGCACCAATCATGTACCCCACAGCTTCATAAAACGTATGGACCTGTGTTGAAAGACATTTTACTTTTATGCCCGAGAAGTAAAACCATACACCAACAATTCACATTTGTACTACAACGACCACTTTTATTACAAGTGTCAGAAATATTTCTATGAAGTAGGAAATAGCTTACTTAACATACTTCTGGTTATATTCCTGACTTACTGTTAAAACTTAACCAGAAGCACCTGAACTAAACCCAACAGTGGCACTCTTTCTACTCCTTTTAATGAATTCTGATTAGAACAGCAGTTACTTTCTAAGAGAAATATGCACAGTGTTCCACATACCTGTTGAGGCTGAAGATCACAAATTATAGTGTTTATGTTGTTCAAAATCTCATCAATAAACGGCATTACTTCTCCAACCTGAACCTGAACAAAATGCCTGCGGCATTTTTGAGCTATTTTAATGAAAGTATCACAAGCCATGTCCTGGACTCCATCATGGGTCTCTAACAAAACAAAAAGATTTATAAAGGAATTTAAGAAAAACATTTTTTGTTGTTCAACAAAAATAAATAATACAATACATTAAACAATGATTTACCGTGCATGAATTCAAAGAGCTTGTTAACTACAGTCTTCAAAAATTTCCAGTGAGCTCTTAAAAATCTTGGATATTGACCTACTATGTACATGATATTTGATGCAATAATAGCTTTATTATCTTTTCCTCTCTTCTGTTCACATAATCCTAATAGATCCTGTAAAACAAGACAGATTTTAGTCATTTATAATGGAACACTTAACCTAATGGTTCCAGTTCACATATATCACGTGCATACCTTTATTACAGTTACAAGAAATCGTTTCTCATCCTCTTCATGCATTGCTCCACTAATGGAGCCTATTGCCCAACACAATGTGTTCAAATTTTTCCATGACCATTCTGTACCATTCACTTGATTGTGAAGCTTTTCAGTCATTATTCTTTCAGTATCTACATAATCCAGGTGGGTAAGATAAACTACAAAGGAAAAAAGTTCCAGATGTTTCAAACACAAAACGATTTTTACTAAGGAGTAACAGCATTTTTGTAAAGATTGCTATTAACAGATTCGGAGGAGAGAACCACATTTCCTTAGTGTATTTCTACCACAGAATAAAATTACAAAGATAAAGATTAGATTCAAAGTAGTTATTGACTTACCTAATGTTTCTCTCATATTCTTATACAAATTTATGGAATCTGTGTCCTTCATGAATTCTCTCACAACTTCTCCCTGATCATTTTCTACAACCAATACTTCCTCTGGTTTAGCCATACGACTAACCATCAATAAACGGACCTAACAGAAGAAAAATTTGTTAGATTTTTGCTATTAGCATTATCAAATGAGGCAAAAATTGAAATATATTCACTTAGTACCAACACACCAAACAAAATTATTCTCACAATATAAACATATTTAAAGTATCATTCTACAACCATATTTTTATTCACCGCGAGTGTAAGTCACCTCATTAATCTTTCTGGTATCTCATGGGTGGACAGATTGAACAGATTGGTGGGTGGCCTCCTAATTTGTATTTCTCACAAACATACACGTGGTGCTGGTGCTTCTTGTAGAAGGCCTACATTTCTGAGAACAATAGTTCTTAAACCAATTCTTTTGTGTTCTAGATTTCAACATGCAAAGCAAGTTGGATTCTTTTTGTAGCTCATATATTTGGATATGGTAGCCAAAAACTAAAGGCCACTATTTCAGTCCTCAAAATCACAGTAAGCAACAGCAAGAGCACTCAGCCAACCCACTTTATGGTTACCTTGGATAATACAGGCAAATACAGTTGTCTCCTGGGAGGAACGTCAAAATGTTGACTTCCAGATAGCAACGGAGAGGCAGATGTAGAGAATGGGCTCTCTCTATAGAGCTCAGCTGCCAAATGATTCCAGTACTCAAGACAAATCTTAAAGATTTCTGTTTCCTCCACTTCTGACACCAATAGCATATAATGAAGGGCCTATGTGTAAGACCAAAGCAATTAAAACAACCCTTAGGTATTATTAACCAACCTCAAAACTGCTTTCCAGTTGTCACAATAGGAAATAAAAATTCATGTTTTGTTTTGCACAATGAGGTTTACTAATCCAATAAACTGTAGAAATTAAGTTGTGATTTCTTCTGACATGTCCTAGAATGCAAACCTTATGTAATGTCTGTTAATACATACTAAGTCTCTGAAAACAGTACATACATTAAAAGGTACCGTGTACAAATAGCCAGAAGGTAGAAGCAATCCAAATGTCCAATCAATGCTCAATAGACACACAAAATGTGATATACCCATACAACTGATTATTATTCAGCCATAAAAGGGGTGAAGTACATGTTTTAACGTGGATAGACCCTAAAACACGCTAAGTGAAACAAGCCAATTACAAAAGACCACATACTATGATTCCATTTATATGAAAGGTTCAGAAGAGGTACCTTCATAAAGACAGAGCAAATTAGTGGTTACTAGGGACTTGGGAGAATGCAATGAAGGAGTGACTGTCAATGAGTACACCATTTTTTGTCAATCGTGGCATGTTTTGCAATGGACAGATGGTTAACAATACTCAATGTAGTAAATGCCACTAGACTGTACACTTTAAAATGGGTAATTTTTATGTTATGTTAATTAAACCTCAATTTTTAAAATAAGGTCTTTATAGACTTTTCATCTTAGAATTTAATGTTTATTATAAATTACTGATCTGGCACTATGTAGCACATAAACATTTTATAAATTACTGATCTGGCACTATGTAGCACATAAACTCAGGAAAGTTAGCTTGTAACTATAACGGAATTAACAACATGTATTTATAACGTATAGACAACAGGTAAGAAGTTACCTACATTTTAAAACAAAGGCACACTTCTTAGGAGTTTTAATTATTATGTGGAGAAGAATTTCAGAAGCCAAAGGCTCCTCAAAGCCCACCTACCTCCATGAGTGTTTCCCTGAGATTTAATCTTTTTTCTATAAGTTGACCATGTTCCTTAAGAAATGTACAGAGAAACAAACTGAGATTTTGAATAAAGTTCTGCTCATCGTCTTTGCCATTTGAATATGCAAGTCGAATATTGGTATTTAAAGGAAGCATCTGCAAATTTAAAGTATGGACCATTAGCCTGCATTTTAAAATCAACAAAAAGACACAACACATTTAAGTCCAAAGATTCTATCACTCTTAAATGTTGGCAGTAGTAAGACCTTCTCAAAGATTATCCTTTGATATTTTCCTGTCAGACATTCCTCTCTTTATTATAATTAAGAATGTAAAAATATTTAATTTATTCTTCACATCACAAACATATACAGTGAAGTGGTATGATTAACCTTCAAGATAATTTCATATATATCTCATCAGAATAGGACTTGGATAAATCCTTCATTTTAGAGCCTTAAAGTGAGAAGTAGAGCTGATATTAAATCCCAGGTTCCCAGTTTGTAAATCCAGTAGAAATAAATTGGCATCATACTCTCAGAATCCTTACTTTAACGGATTTTCAAAATATTCTCAAGAATTTCTGGGTAACTCTGACTTTACGTAATAAATACATACAATTTTAGCTGAACTATCATAAGATATGCTGAAATGGTTTAACACCAATCCTATTTTTTTTAAGGCATTAAAATTTAGTCAGTTTTTAAGAGGGTTGTATTACCTGTTTTAGCTGCATCATTGTCAGTGTAAATAGTGTTACAAATTGTTCCTCATATTGGCTTACACTCACACCAGCAATCTCAGTGAGGCACTTCAGAGAGACATTTCGGAACATCGGAACATTCAGAAACTATTTTAATTAAAGAGAAATAAGACTAAAGTTAAATGGCCTGAAACACTACTTGAATTTTAACAACAACAACAAAAAAACCCCACAAAGGATTTAATAAATAGGAACGCTGAGAAAAAAATTATGTAAACTGGTGATATGATTGGTTTTGCACATGTATTTTGAGGAATTTTATTATCCACCCAAAAGACAGTAAGTGCTTCAGGAGCGAACTGCTTTCTTCTGATGTTTCCTCAGACATCTAAAAAAACACAAAGTTGCTCAGTAACTTTCCAGGACCTGTTGCATGACTTTTAAGGACATCATGTTTTCTGTGTAGTCTAGAAAGGACTCAAGATTTGTAACTGCTTAGGATTTTAGGAGATGTGTAATACACCTAGGATTAATGAAAGGATGGGAAAAAGGGGCTCTTTGATGTTTTGTTGTTAAGAAAGTAGAAAAACAGTGTATCATTTGTGAATGGAAATTTGGTAAGCATCAGCCTTAAAAATGTACATCTATTAATCTGATACTAACATGAATAAAAATTTTCTTAAAGCAAGTATTTGGACAAGTACATAGATATCCTATATATAAGAAATGCTCCCTGCAGTACTGCTGACAATAACAAAAAATTTTATGTAAGTTGTCTATCAATAAAACGTCTCCAATATTATAAATTCACATATTAGAATAGTATTACTATATTAAGCTCTAAGCTATGAAACTCCAAATTTAAGTTATAATGGCCTGCTTTTATTATGTCTTGATTAAGCACCTAAGTTATTTACATCTACCAAGAAAACGTGGTAAGATAATACAACCAATTGGTATCTGGATGAACAATTTTAAGACTTTACATGGCATTATATGCTACTGCTTACAATTATCAGGAAAAAAAATACAAGACTTTGCATTTTGTAAAAACATCTCTTTACTTACCTAGTGACCTATATATAATCAACTGAAGTAAAATCACACGTTAATAGTTGTTCACATGGAATTCGTAAGATCACATGGCATAAATGGCAAAATCATAAAATTTTGACACTATTTCAAAGCATTACCAGCTGAAACATGGAAAAGTTCTGAGCAGGCAGTTTCTTCATCACAGAAACAAGACTGGTATGGCTATGAATGCATAATGTTTTTTCTATATGAAAGAGCATTATACACTAAAAGAATATATACAATTATCCTGTAATAAATACAACCGAAATGTATTCAATGTACCTTATAAATTAATGTGCTGATTAACTTGGTCTCAAAAATATATCCCAGTGGAATCCAGTTAAGAAATCTGAGCAATGTTTCCAAAGTTGCATGTACAAGTGGAGCATTTTGGGAATTTTCCTGCAACAAAAACATACCTATAAGTAACTATAATCTCATAATCATTATTTTAAAAAACGGAGTTAAAAGCACTTACCATCACGAATTGACACAGCTGAAAAATTTGTGAGAACTCATTGCACATACTAAAAAAAAAAAATCATTAGGTTAGTATATAGAAATACTGTAATCACTTACATACATTAGAAATTTCAGCATTCTGATCACTAAAAATTTCAGTTACTTCTATTTTCACACAAATAGCAATAACCCTCAAAAGCTACAAGGTTATTAAAGCCACATGTAATAACACCTTTTAAAATTCATGTATACAGACTGCTATAAAAAGCACTTAATTCTGTTTCTTAGAAGTTTGGGTTTTTTGTAATCCTTGAATAATTTCAATCTTATCTTTTTAATCAAGATAGTTGAAATAAAACTCTCTCAAATAAAAGTGGCATTAGGTATATCCTAAATCCTAAAATGTGCTCATATACCAAACCAGAAGAAAAATGGTGAATTCTGAAGTGAGTTTGAATACACAAAGGTAAGAAATTGCTGTGCTCTAGTGACTAGAACAAATTTTTATTCCCAGGTAGAAGAAAATAAAAGTCTGCCATGTTCCTAGTTAACTAGCTATAGGGGAACTGACAAGATACAGGACTAGTAAGAATTCAGTTGGCATTTGGACACAAGTTATTTCCTTGAAATGTATAAAATTAACTAGTCACCACATAAAACAGATCCCAAAGAGGTTTCTGGGAAACGTCAACCTGTATTCCTTTTATGTAAGATATATGACATTGTTTTGCTGTGCCAACAGAAGTATGACATCTTTAACACTACACATACTTGTCAAGCCTCCAGTATTTACATTAGGTTCATTTTAGAACTATTTAAGTTTCTCCTCAAAAACAAAAGTAACCTAACATATTAAGGAACACATATTCCTTAAAAGTTTATAATCTACCTCCCAATTCCTTGAAATTACTTGAAAAATTACTTTAAAATTCTACAAATTACTTGCCTGTCTTTTAAATGCTTAGCTTTCACTTGGGTTATCTGTCCACTAGAGAAATCAAATACTTCTTCACTCAAGAGTTTAAGAATCACCATGTTATTCTGACAGAGACTTTCACTGGTCCTACTTGCTCCAACAATATCACTGATAAAAGTTGGCCAGTGCTTTGGCCATTCTTGTTTCAGTATCTAAAATAAAGAGGAGAAATATTAATTTCATTTTACTTGTCTTTGGTAAATAAAACTTCAAAGAAACTATGTGATACTAAAAGCAAGAACAAATTATCAAACACTTTTCATTTTCTCCCCCTTGATTAAGACAGCCAATGTGCCACCCTCCATAAAATACACAAGATGAGGTACAACCACAGATAAAGTCCTCTGTCTCAAATGGCTCATGACTCCTCTTAATTATCCCAAATGGCCTATCTGGCTCTAATGTATATATATCAGTATTTGCCAGATAGATATGTGCAAATTATCCTAGGAAACTCAAAGATCTAAGTCTAATAAATACAAAGGTGATGGGCAGGGAAAGGCATTTTCTTTCTCTGAAATCTGGGCCTTGATATATAGTAGGGTTTGGACATTTAAGTTTGGAAGAAAGGAGGCATTACAATTACGGATGGAATCATCTTTTACCAAAGCACAACAGTTTATTAGATTTAAAGTCTGTAGTGTACATTTTGTATAATAGGTACATCCCAACCAGACATTCTGTGGTAGCACCTATCCTTAAGAGGTAAGTAACTACTTTGTACTCCTCTCTCTCCCCATTCAGATAGGCTAACAACAAAGAAAAGTCCTCAGTTTTATAAGAAAATTTTTGTTTTCAAAACTTACTATGTAAAAAAATCTTTTTTCTTCCCCCTCATATACCAACTAATGTTCTCCAGAAAATTTTCTGGCATTACAAAAAAAAAAAAAGGAAATATAAAAATTTTGAAGTCTGACTATATAGAAAGTTTGAAAAGAAACTAAGTATAGAGATCAACAAAGGAAACGCTGAACTCAAAGGCCAAGATTTATGAATTAAGGTTGAGATAGATGACATGGAAACATGTACAGTACCAGGATAAGAACAATTTTAATGAGTCCCATCTATATAGGAGCCATAAAAGTGATGGGGCTTACAGTATTTAATGTTTCCTACCACAGCAAGTTAAAAATTTCAAATTCTAGGCAGCAGCTTAATTAACTATTATAGTTATTATAAAGACTATTACTACATTACTTCTGTAAGATGTTAGTCTAATTATTTGATAAAGTAGGTTTGGATATTTTGTTCAAGTTAGCCTAACTGAAGCATTTAATTCTTCTAGAGAAAACAGTGAATCTACAAGCTTACCTGAACAAGAATCATATTTAATTTCCCGATATACACCTTTTCCTTCTAAGAAAAGAAAAAAGTTCAGATTAAGTGAGGCCCTATAAGTGTAATAAGTAAGAATATAAGCACAGGCAATCCCTGAGAGAAAAATGACTGCAGATCTATTGTAAATGATTCTGCATGTATACGTTTGTATGTCTGAAATAGGATTAAGCTGAAGATTCAATATTTAAATGATCTTATGCTCTCAGAATAATTTCCAAAAAAGCTCTTACCTCTACACAAGTTGGGTCAGATGACGTCTTAATAATGAGGCCAACAACGTATTTTTTTATTCCTATTAAAAAAAAATTATTCAATACTTTTATAGCATGCTAATAAATTTTCAGGAACAAAAAAACTGAGGGAAAGGGATAACAGTAAAGATAATATGCCAATCCCATCACCAATACTGGCATTTTTTGGAAAACGTCAATCATTTTAGTGTACATTTAAAATTTTTTGGTTAGCTTTTATAAAATACAGGTTTAGCAGTAATAAATTATCCTCTAAGATACTCTTTAATGCTAACACCAGTCAAGTACACCAATATGTGATTTTTCAAAATAAAAATACACAAGGGACTAATATGTTGTTCATTTAAATAAACATATACATCAAGTAATTTTTTATGTGTTAAAACTACAAAATCCCTGCATATGTTAACTTTTAAAGCATTACAAATTTATGTAGAAGTATTTAAAATCAAGGCCAGATGTTATCCCTTTCCAGTTTATTTTAATTATACCATTAAGTTCCCCACTACAATGTAGTCAAAACAGGGTTTTTGCTTGTAGTGTTTTCTCCCTAAGGATATCTTAATAGCCTATTATTTGAACAGTGAAGACTTCATGCCTTTGATTTTAATTTGCATCATTCAGAATTTCCTAAGCATCTCCTATAGGTTGCTTTAAATTTTGAAGTAATGCAATGAACCTACATTAACACTCCTGAAGGGTGTTATTTCCCACTAAAGACTACTCTCACATCTCTTTAAGCTTTACCACCAAGTAATTCACTAAGATCTTCAAATTTCAGAGCTATCTGAACTTTGGAAATATGAAGAGTTGTGGCGACATAAATCCAAGTTAAAATCAACAGAAACAATAACAAAAAGAGTTGTGGGGCTGTGTCCCCGCCAAGCCTTATCTAACACATCTGGGGCGCTCGACTCAATTTTCATTGAGAAGGTATTGACTAAGACATTTATCCATAAGAATTACCAGGAAATATAGCCAACTTGAAGGTCACAAAATGCTTATATACAGTAATCTTCATGAGTTAAAGTATAAATTTACGATTACTCTATACTTCCGTTCATTCATACTTGTAATTTTTACTGATTATGTTGAAACTGTGCTTTCCTAATAATGTCCCAAATAGAAATAATTTTATTAGTACAATATCATATAATGAGGGTTATTTACCAACTGAAAATGTAATCTGTAATTTAAATAGTACCAATATTTAGTGTAATAAGTATTTTAAAAACTGCCTGCTGGTTGCCAAAAAAGTACAAACACATACAATCTAATAAAAATTTTATCATTTACATTTTAAAAGTCAGTTCTACATTAGACCACCATACTGTTACAGATAAGATCCATCAATTAATACTAAAATGGGCAAACCTTTCAGAAGAAATGAACATCTGCATATTGTCTCAAATTGTCTTTCTAAGAGAGCTCTCTAAGTGAAAAATAATTTTGTACATAGAAAACCAGCAGGCACCATTATAACCAACTGATAAAGGTTAATAATAAATGAATAATTAAACACATTGATATCATGTACCCCATGTCTTGGTTTAGTGGGCTGAGGAGGATGTATCAGTTGTGTGATATTCTTGCCAAAAAATGTGGAACCTGAGCCTAATCATGAGAAAACAGTAGACAAAACTAAACTGAAATACAATCTAAGAATCAAATGACCAGGAATCATCAAAAATGTCAGACACAGCAATCAAAACTTAAGAATTGCTATGGATTAGGAGACTAAAGAGATGCAACTAAATGAGCTGTAGAACAGAAAAAGGACATGAAAGAAAACATGAAATTTGACCTAAGGCTCCATAGATTAACAGAACTAAACTATTCGTTTTTTCATTTTGATCATTTTATTAGTATTATCAATGTTTTAGGCATTCATGCAATCTTTACTTCTATTTTTTATTTATTTTTTATTTTGGTATCGTTAATGTACAATCACTTGAACAACATTATGGTTACTAGATCCCCTGTTATCAAGTCCCCCCCTCCATACCCCTCTACGGTCACGGTCCATCAGCATAGTAAGATGCTATAGAATCATTACTTGTCTTCTCTATGAATACTGCCTTTCCTGTGTACCCTGCCATTGCATTACGTGTGCTAATTGTAATGCCCCTTTCCCCCCCTTATCCCCCTCTTCCCACCCATCCTCCCCAGTCCCTTTCCCTTTGGTAACTGTTAGTCCATTCTTGGGTTCTGGGAGTCTGCCACTGTTTTGTTCCTTCAGTTTTTGCTTTGTTCTTACACTCCACAGATGAGTGAAATCATTTGATACTTGTCTTTCTCCGCCTGGCTTATTTCACTGAGCATAATACCCTCTAGCTCCATCCATGTTGTTGCAAATGGTAGGATTTGTTTTCTTCTTATGGCTGAATAATATTCCATGGTGTATGTGTACCACCTCTTCTTTATCCATTCATCTACTGATGGACACTTAGGTTGCTTCCATTTCTTGGCTATTGTAAATAGTGCTGCGATAAACATAGGGGTGCATACATCTTTTTCAAACTGGGCTGTTGCATTCTTAGGGTAAATTCCTAGGAGTGGAATTCCTGGGTCAAATGGTATTTCTAGTTTGAGTTTTTTGAGGAAGCTCCATACTGCTTTCCACAATGGTTGTACTAATTTACATTCCCACCAGCAGTGTAGGAGGGTTCCCCTTCCTCCACATCCTTGCCAACATTTGTTGTTGTCTGTCTTTTGGATGGTGGCCATCCTTACTGGTGTGAGGTGATATCTCATTGTGGTTTTAATTTGCATTTCTCTGATGATTAACGATGTGGAGCATCTTTTCATGTGCCTGTTGGCCATCTGAATTTCTTCTTTGGAGAAGTGTCTGTTCAGATCCTCTACCCATTTTTTAATTGGATTATTTGCTTTTTGTTTGTTGAGGTGTGTGAGCTCTTTATATATTTTACATGTCAACCCATTATCAGATGTCATTTGTGAATATATTCTCCCATACTGTAGGAAGTCTTTTTGTTCTACTGATGGTCCTTTGCTGTACGGAAGCCTTTTAGTTTGATATAGTCCCACTTGTTCATTTTTGCTTGTTTCCCTTGCCCAGGGAGATATGTTCATGAAAAAGTTGCTCATATTTATGTCCAAGAGATTTTTGCCTATACTTTTTTCTGAGAGTTTTATCATTTCATTACTTACATTCAGGTCTTTGATCCATTTTGAGTTTACTTTTGTGTATTGGGTTAGACAGTAATCCAGTTTCATTCTCTTACATGTAGCTGTCCAGTTTTGCCAACGCCAGCTGTTGAAGAGGCTGTCATTTCCCTATTGTATGTCCATGGCTCCTTCATCGTATATTAATTGACCATATAGGCTTGGGTTTATACCTGGGGTCTCTATTCAGTTCCACTTGTCTATGGGTCTTTTGTGTCACTATCAAATTGTCTTGATTACTTTGGCTTTGTAGTAGAGCTTGAAGTCAGGCAGCATAATTCCCCCTGCTTTATTCTTCCTTCTCAGGATAGTTTCAGCTATTCGGGGTTTTTGTCGTTCCATATGAATTTTAGAAATATATATTCTAGTTCATTGAAGAATGCTGTTGGTATTTTGATACGAATTTCATTGAATGTGTAGATTGCTTTAGGCAGGATGGCCATTTTGACAATACTAATTCTTCCTATCCATGAGCACAGGATGTGTTTCCATTTATTGGTATCTAATTTCTCTCCTTAGTGTCTTGTAGTTTTCAGAGTATAGGTCTTTCACTTCCTTGGGTAGGTTTATTCCTTGGTATTTTATTCTTTTTGATGCGATTGTGAATGGAATTGTTTTCCTGATTTCTCTTTCTGATAGTTCATCATTAGTGTATAGGAATGCAACAGATTTCTGTGTATTAATTTTGTATCCTGCAGCTTTGCTGAATTCAGATATTAGATCTAGTAGTTTTGAAGTGGATTCTTAGGGTTTTTTATGTATACTATTCATGTCATCTGCAAACAGTGAGTTTGACTTCTTCCTTACCAATGTGGATGCCTTTTATTTCTTTGTGTTGTCTGATTGCTGTGGCTAGGACCTCCAGAACTATGTTGAATAAAAGTGGGGAGAGTGGGCATCCCTGTCTTGTTCCCAATCTTAAAGGAAAAGCTTTCAGCTTCTTGCTGTTAAGTATAATGTTGGCTCTGGGTTTGTCATATATGGCTTCTATTATTATGTGGAGGTACATGCCCTGTATACACCTATTTTGTTAAGAGTTTTTATCATGAATGGATATTGAATTTTGTCAAATGCCTTTTCAGCATCTTTGGAGATGATCATGTGGTTTTTTTCCTTCTTTTTGTTGATGCAGTGGATGATGTTGATGGATTTTCGAATGTTGTACCATCATTACATCCCTCCGATGAGTCCCACTTGATCATGATGGATGGATGATCTTTTTGAGGTATTTTTGAATTCGGTTTGCTAATATTTTGTTGAGTATTTTTGCATCTATGTTCATGAGGGATATTAGTGTGTAATTTTTTTTGTGGTATCTTTGCCTGGTTTTGGTATTAGAGTGATGTTGTTCTTGTAGAACGAGTTTGGGAGTATTCCCTCCTCTTCTACTTTTTGGAAAACTTTAATGAGGATAGGTATTATGTCTTCATTAAATGTTTGATAAAATTCAGCAGTGAAACCATCTGGTCCAGGGGTTTTGTTCTTAGGTAGTTTTTTGATTACCAATTCAATTTCTTTGCTGGTAATTGGTCTATTCAGATTTTCTGTTTCTTCCTGGGTCAGCCTTGGAAGTCATGCAGTCTTTACTTTTGGGGCAACATTTCTAAAGTCTAAAATTATTCATAGTAACAAAAGGGTTTGGGGACAAAATAAAATCAGAAGTAGTTTTAATAAGGTGATTTTTAAAAGTGAAACAATGGGTAATCAAATCTGTTTTAAAAATGTGTGAACGGTACCAATTATTTAGGGTCTCCCACACAATACTCATGTCCTTAATATCCTTTACCTCTAATCAAACCATAATTCTGGTATTGTTGATCCTTCTGTTCTTTAAACATCAAGATCCTAAAAAATAAAGGTGATTCTATAAAAAATAAATAGTAGGCATTCCTCTGAAACTTTAACACAGGGTGTAGAACAAAAACAAAAATACAGCTACCCTCTCAGATTAAATGACTGACAATACCGTAAGAGAGTCAATATTGTTCTAAATCTGTCTTAAAGAACAGGCAATGTCTAAAGCTACTATTGCTTCTAGTTGGAGTATGTCTGATGGAGGCTTTTCTTAGCCTCAGGGAATAAAACAGGATCAGACAGCTACTTCAACTCTTCTGTTACCAATTAAATGAATTAAATATGGTCTCCCTCTTTTCAGAGGCTTCTGAAATTCACCTGTGGATGGAACAAAGGGTAAAAGATGAAAATAGGAAAAACGTGAAGTAAGTAGTCAAAAAATAAATGGGAAGGTTCCCATAGACAATGAAGTTTCAATTTAATGTCATTTCTACAAGGATCAGTACTTCTTTCCCTACAAAACAATGGAACCATATATAAACAACACATTTTTGATCAAACACTACTGCACCTAAGTCACGTGCCTAGAATCTCAACTGGTAGGTACAAGGATTATTTGATCAAGCACCACTAACTCCTCCAAATCCCACCTGTGATTTACCCAAAATTTAAAAAACAAAAGCACTTCGATTAAAAACAGTTTTACTGTTGTGAACTGCACCTTAAAAAGAAAACAGAACAAAAGTGACACACACAGGAAGGTAGAAAAGTCAATTTTCACAAGCAGCAGAAAAAGCTTAGCTTCTGAGATTTTAACAGAAAATGATAATCCCAGTGTCTCTTATTCTTTGTGCCAAATGAATTAGTGTCTGTACGTGCATGTAGAAAAAACTTTTTACAACAAAGTACTACCTTTAAAGGCTTCACTATCAGTAAAAACCTTATTAGTAATTTTGTGCTATCTGTTTCCAAGTATTCAGAAAGTGTATGTAAAGAAACTGGTATACTTCTTTCAACAGCTTTCTAAGTTCTTCCTTGAGAATCAGGAAAAAAAAAAAAAAGAGAAGAACACCTCACTGAAGAGTTCTCAGTTTGCCTGTCTACAAGTGCAATTATGTTCTTATATGGTTACGTCACCAAGTTTTTTCAAAGGATTCATACAGCGACTTAGCATACTTCTATTACATCACCCCATCCTATTCTCAATATGAAAAAAATTTCACCTCTCAAGGTTAAACCTTCAAATATTTATTGAGAAGTGTTAACTCCTTTTTTTTCTAAGACCAGCCATGTATAATTTCTTCAAAAGATATAGTAGTATAAAAATGCCTAACTAGTCACTGGAAGGCAGCTTATGACATGTAAATTTCCCAAATTCCAGAGTTTATGCATTTATCGTCTATAATCTATTTTCTCAATGTCAAGAAAATGTGTTTGACAATTCCATTTTCAAAAAAAAGCAGTGTCAAATATTTAATATAAATATTAAGTGGATAGGTATCAACTTTAGCTAAAACAGATGGTTTTAAAGAAATCCTATCCTGACTTAAAAGTTATACATCATCTTGTAACTTACAGAGCAAATTTAATAATCTTATCTATCAAGAATATTCTGCAAATATTGGATACTTAATGATAGGGTAAAAGAAATGCATACTGAACCTGGATTTTCATAAAGACAATTCATTAAAACCCTTTGAAATGTGAGAACTTAACTGACTACAACACACTGGTGGTGCCATATTCCCATGGAATTAAACAAAAACCCTTTCAAAATTTAATTCATATGGTTCTACATTATTGTATTATCTAGTCAGTGATACACTGCCATGTAGTAAGTTTTCAACCAAAAACACGATCCTACAGAGTAAGAGAAAAAAAATCTACATTTCTAAACTGTAAAATCTGAATGAAAAGGTTGCATTCTGATGCCTTTCAGTGACTAGTTTTTATATACCACAGAAAATGGAAAGCACACTATTACACAAGTACAAAGAGGCAAAACCAACAGTTGTGTAATACTTAAAAGCATCTGATCAATTTCACTTTAAATAGGTCTACTTTATAAGCTATAAAAAATGCAAATTTGGCACATCTCACCATCAAAGCCATATACAATCGAAAGCAAGCCATTTTCTCATGTCATACCTTTTACTTTTTTTCCCCTTGTCACACATTTATTACCAATTATGTGTCCATTCAAGCCATTAATACCAATCATCAGAAAGATAATCAATAAAATTAGTTATCTGTCCTCTTAACCTTATTTTCTAAAGGAATCCAGGATATTGTTCCTATTCCTCTCTCAGTTAAATTAGTTGTGAAAACAAACAGCAAAGTGAGAAACAACTAGTTAAACTCAAAAGTAGTCATTCTTAACCTAGGTCTCCCATAGAAAGGCTAGAACCAGACTAACTTTTTGCCTGGATGTTTAGTAATTTTTAAGAGGAATGATCTGTAATATTCATCATTTTTAAAAGGGTTTATAGCCTCAGACACTAAAGAGAACACTACAAGATATGCAGCAATTAAAATTTTATTGTTTATAGCATTATTATTTCTAGTAAGCAAAAGGTAGAAACAAAATGTCTATCCATGGATGAACTGAACTGATAAACAATATGTGGTATATATACACACGAGATTATTATCCAGCCTTAAAAAGGAATAAAATTCTGATACGTGCTGCAAATATGAACCTTGTAAACATACACTAAGTAAAATAAACCAGACACAAAAACAAATATTGTATGACTGCCCTTATGAGTTACCCAGAAGAGGTAAATTCATAGAGCAACAGTGGTTATAATGTATCATTATTGTAACTGATAATAGTGGCTGTAAAATAATAGTGGTTGACACTGACTGGATAGAGTTAAATGTTCAGGGATATCTGGGATGACAAAAAAATTCTGGAGATGGAGAGTGATGATGGTTGCACAACACTGTCAGTCAATGTACTACTTACTGACAGAATTATACTTAGTAAACACTGTTAGGTATTATTAAAGATTCATGACTTTTCCTGTAACAAAAAAGCAATTTTATTGAAATCTACCACCTAACAAATTATTTCTATAGGTGGTTTGTGTCTCCTACTGCTACATGGATGCAAGGTAGGATTAGGTATTGCTAGATCTCAAGTGAAGACCTCTTACGGAATTAGGAAACCTTGAAGGGAACAAACTGTTATCTACAACACATGGTAGGAAAATAATTTTTGCCAATGTATTCTGCTTAAATGGAATTGATTATCTTGAAAACACTGCCACTTAAAAAAGATTATATTTCCCTTTATTACCTCATCATGGAATAAAACTGGCAAAAATATACAAACACACCTGTCAAATCGGAGATTAGACTGAAGACATTTCAAACATTACATTCTATAGGAAGGGAACAAATATTTTTACCATGGATTTAAAAGCCCCAAAACTTAATTTTTCTTTTCAAAACCCAACAACAATCTATTCAGTAGGGAGTAAGACAAGCAACTTGTAAGAGTAAATATACAGATAATGTGAAAGGATGCTCAACAGTTATTAGGGCAACGCAAACTAAAGCCACAACGACAAGCCATTATATATGACCTATAATGGCTAAAATAAAAACACGAATCATATCACGCTTCAGCAAGGACACTGCTAGTAAGAATATAAAGTTGATAAAATCATTTAGGCAAACAGCTGGGCAGTTAAATATACATCTACCAGGTAGGTGATTCAATCACTATTCCTAGCTCATGAAGTAACAAAGATTGGGGGGATAAAGGGAGAAGGTGCTAACAAAGACGAAGTCTGTGAATTACAGTGGCAATTTCATGGGTATATATGCCTAAGTCAAATTTACTTAACTGTACACTTTAAAATATGCAGTTTATTGTGCACATCAAATATATCCCAAAGCTTAAAAAAAAAACACAAAGTATTTTTAAAAGCCAGTATTACTTAAAGGTAACTCATTAGAACATGTGATCTTCAGTATAGTGGGAGATCTTAATCATGAAAGTAACGGAATCAGTGCTGTCTTTAAAATACCATGCGAAATCCTTTGTGGCAGAAATTATACGAGACATACGAAAGTGTGTTTTATGGTGCCCAGTTAGGAAGCTACTGCAAAAAGTTTCAAAATAACTTGAGACTAATACCTGGTTATTTGGTGAAATGAAGAGATTTTTGTGGAAAAATGCTGGTTACACACACATGCCATATTTATTCATACTTCACTGCTAGAAGCAGAGAGATCTATATGTTACCTCCAATATCATATCCCAATAACCTTGCAAGATGGTCAGGATTCAAGGTACTTAATTCATTATGAGTTTATCACTTGTACTATTTTTTCATAAATTCACCATCCCTTTCCATAATGTCAGCAAATTCTTACCTATCTCTCGAAAAATCTGTGAACCATATGCCTTAAGAGATTAAAAGATGACTCTTTTAATTTTTAAAATCCAGGTATCTTCCTATAAATTGTTTTAGGGAGAGACAAAGGAGAGACAAACCTCCCTTCTTATGGTTTGAATTTTCTAATCCAAGCACAAAATTCTTTTTATTTAAGCAGTTTAGTTGAATAATTTTAGTTCATGTATAGCCAAGACAGAGAACGAACACCCATTGACAGTCCTAGTTACTTTGTTAGTTACTTCAGTGACTAGCAAACACTCTCTATTCTCCTTCTCATATTAAAATTTCCCTTCTTCTTTCTTCAGTCAAAAATATTTAGTCTTTGACCTATGATAACTCATTAAGTAAACATTCACTTCAACATTTAACCTCAAAAACATCAAACATACATACAGTTGACCCATGAACATGAGTTTGAACTGTGTGTGTGTTCACAGACTTCTTTTCAACAAATATACTGGAAAAAACTTAAATGTGACAATTTAAGAAAACATTTTTTGTCCACTTATTTTTTCTATGTATGATACATATAACATACAAAATGTTTTAATTGACTGTTATCAGTAAGACTTCTAGTCAACAGTAAGCTATTACTAATAAAGCTTGTGGGGAGTCAAGTTACATGTGGATTTGACTGTAGAAGGTCAGGTATCCCCAATCTCTGCACTTTCATTAGTCTACTGCATACAAGTGAGCAAAAATACTGGCCAAGTAAGTCATTAGGCCCTTAAAATAGAGGAATGAAGTAAACTGGGGAACATAATTCAGTAATAAGCAGCTCACTGAGTAATTATATACTGACCACCTATATACCAAGCAGTAACAATGCAATGAAGACATCCTCTGATCCCTGACATCATTAAACTTACACTTTGGGGAATAGGGGGAAGAACGAGAAAAACAGTAATAGCCAAGTGTAATAAATATGAAGATGTGGACAGGGGAAAACTCCAAGTAGAAACATTTTTCTTACCTAAACCAAAATGATTAAAAATCAGAGCAATTTAGTAAATTTTGTATTACATAAGCCTAAATATATTAAAATGTTTTATTATGAGGTTATATTTCCTTTGCTTTTTATTAAAATGTCTTTTAATTTTTTTTAATGTTCTCACTTGACTATTATCTGTGTGTCTTTTGCTATTGAAATTTTATTGATCTGCTATTCCCCGGGTACAGGATACACTAAGGAACACACAGTAAGAGACCTCTAACCCAGTCTAGAGCTGTCAGGGATTTTCGTGGCAAAGTGCTTTTAGACAAACGGCCTAAACTGAAAATTCCATTATGCTGAACGAACATGTAAAAATTAACATATGCTTATGGATAAGAACCTGAAAGCAGATAAAAGAAACGTTAGATTGGAAAAAATGTATTAAACATATTTTGGCTTGCTGTTACATCAAGTACTACCAATTGTGCAAATGAGCTTGACGAAAGTGTCCAAACTGACCATCACCCCCCTTCTTTTAGTAGCAGTGCTCATTATATATACCTAATTTAATGCTCATGTATTTCTTTTTTTACATGTTTCATCTTCCCACATGTAATACTTTGATGTAGGGATTTATATAGTCTTAATACCTAACAGTGCTTTGTACAAAGCAGATACACAATGTATGTCCCAGGTTAATAAATATACATGCTAAGGAGGCTGGACAAGGAATAGCTAACTTGTTAGCTAACAATGTTAGTATATTTTGAAGTACAAAATCTTAAGCTTAGAGAGCCTCCCAAGACTAACAATGTTAGTAAGAATTATAAAATTAACATAGTACTGAACTAATTTTCCGATGTTTAACAAATAGATAAATTACCTTAAAAACACAAATCATTAAATAGAACATGCAAAGCTGCTGTTGCATATCTAGATCTAGAGTTCATTAACATTGTGGGGAGGCCATTTTACATGTTCTTCTAACAGTGAACCTCTGGAAGACCTTAGAAGTTATACCACACTTTTTCCTCCATGTAATGACTTCACTGATAGTGGCAACTACCTGTGGGTGACAGAGTTAACTTCAGGGGGGAAAAAAGCTTACACTCCACTTAATTTTATCAGTAGTGGTGAGAAAATTCAGGGGGAAAAGGTGGTTCTGAAAGATATATGTATTTTTTAAAATAAATAGTGCTTGTAGAGAAATGAAGTTAACTCACCCACACAGAATATGAGCACATGAACAAAACTAAATTTCTCTTCAGTCAGGCAGAATTATTACAACCCCTTTCCCCACTTATTTTTCAAACAAGATGGTTAGATTTTCAAAATTAAACTCTTCTACCCGCTGGAATGTGTATATTTTATACTTACATACAAATATATGGGAGCTACTGTGATTATGTTGAAAACCAAAACTTATCACCCATTCCTGTAGAAAGTTAAAACTGTCAAATCTTCAGGGAGACTTCCTCTTTTTTCAGTAACAAACACAACCATGACTTTGATAAGTAAGCCAGTATAATTTTAAATCATTTAGTTTTAAAACTAGAGAAGATATTGGAGGATCATCCAGTCCAGTCCTTGTGTAGTAAGAAGCAGGGGTCTAGGTGTTCAGAAACAAAAGAGGGACTTACAGTAAAACGGTACTGAAGTGAAAAATTAAACACTTTTTTTTTGTTGTTGGTGTGGTTAAGCCATGGCAGAAGTTAAAATTTGAGGTTCAAAACACACAACAGTTGTAAAGAAACAAGGACTGTCCCAAAGGTCCTTAAAAAGCAATGATGAAACATGAAGGATCTTTTGGGGTCACACAGTCAAACTGTAATTATCTGAGGTAAAACATGACCTAACATGGTTTCAACCCAGATGAACCATTTGAATAAGAACTTCTTGGTGGCACAACTTCCTTATAAACTATCATAATTGATCTATGGTTTATGGTATATTAAGGATAGTGCCATAAAGAACTGTCTTATTCACTTCTAAATATGCTAGAAAAGATGCCAAGATTTAAGTCAGACTAGCCAAACAAGGCCACTATCCCACCATAAAGGGAACATGAGAATACAGGTGAAAGACCACATTTTAAAGACTAATAGTCAAAGGGGACATATTTTCATAGAAGAAAATGCCACCAGTAGTACACATTCCATTATAAAGTCCAGACCTCTATTCATATTTTCAAAGATAGTTAATATAAAATAGGTAGAATGTAAAAGCTGGGAGTAACAGCAAAGAATTCAATACCAAACCCCAGGTTTCTTAAACTATGATTACCTTTACTAAGACAGAACAAAGGGGAAAGTTAAATGCATAATACCAGGCATTACACCACACCTTCACTTTCTGATTATTTCCTTAGTTTGGAAGCCAACCTCTTATAAGGTAACACCCAGTCTTTCAAAATATAAAGGCTTGTGATTTTTAAAACTTAGTTTTTCCTTTGCTGTTAAACTTAAATATTATTCCATGTGTTAACAATACTCATTACCTGTCAGTTACTCTTTGGTGAACTTAAAACAACACATATGATCACATCTTCAAATTTCATTCACTTCAGATACTGCCCAGATTAACTATCAGTTGATACACATCTTCACCACAATATTTATTAACTGGTCTGGTTTCCTTCCTCTTTCTCGCAGAAGGTAACATTCTTCTGCCCCACCCCAAAATATAAACACAGCCTGCCTTGCCACAGGATGAAAGCAGAAATTATAGAGCATAATAACTACAAATCCAATTCACCCCACCCCTATTCAGATGTAATAAAAACACCAGGAATAATAAAATTCTGAATTCATGATTCTTTAAAACATTTTCCTACCTTCACACTGGTTCCTTGGAAGGATCTTCCACCTTGTTTTTATCACATTTTCCAAAATTTGTAGTCCATAATACTGAAAATTGGAGAATAGACACATGTGACTAAATTGCTATAAGACTGATGAGTTTTAGGATTCACAAATGGACAGACATTCACACACTTACATCTAAAGTTTCAAAAACATTATGCTACCAAGTTTAATTACAAATATTAAACAAGATCTATTCACCCATATACTTGATTTTCATGCATTTTCCTCATTTTGTTGTTTACTACTCTATTTAATGTCCTGCTCTTTATACATGCTCACACCAGGAGGAAGAACCAAATAAAAAGCCCTTTAGCAGCCAAATGGGCTCATCTGTAGAAGGAAAGTAGCAGCCAGATATGAATTCACAGCATAAATGACTGCTCATAGGCTAAGTACTTTAACACGACCAGGCTCCTAAGAATTTAGCAGCTTGGGTGCTCTCAAGCTTCCTACCAACCTCTAGTTGTAAGCTCTTGGCCAAGTATTAAAGTATTGTCCGAGATATTTTCATCAGAAAGTGTTTACAAACATCACTGGTGTGTTACTTTAGGAGCAGCAAGACAACCCATGGGTCTAATTTTAAATTTTAACCCCACCCTTACAGTTGCTATTTCTACTAATTTAAAGATAAACTTTTGTGCACAGTCAAAATAATATACAAATGCATGTTGCAATCTGTATCTACCTTTCAGGTATTCCTTCCTAAATATAAAAACTAAAAACGCAAGAAGTTAGTAAACACAGATACCACTTTGAAGCCATTTTGTCCCTCCTGCTGATTACTCACTCTAAATAGTCAAACTGCTTATAGTAATTTACAATGCTATAGGAGTTACTACCCAAAAGTATTACCATGACCAATTAGTGTGGATAGACAGGAGGAAGAAAAGGGACAAATTGTTGTGGTATGTTCCAACTGGTTGAATTAGGGAAGAATCAGCTACAATACCTGAAAGGTAAATTCATTCATATATAGACATACAACCTCAGATTGCAAGTTTTGGCTGAGAATAAGAGTTCATCTTTAAAATGGTTAGTCATCACACAATAAAATAGGAGCATTAGTATTTCAACCAAAGGGATCACGTAAATGCTCATTTTATCCA
Source organism: Phataginus tricuspis (assembly GCA_029783875.1). Taxonomy (NCBI): domain Eukaryota; kingdom Metazoa; phylum Chordata; class Mammalia; order Pholidota; family Manidae; genus Phataginus; species Phataginus tricuspis. Next base: position 54,406,698 of record JAQQAC010020896.1, on the reverse strand, counting down.
AAGCACAATGTAGACTGTCCCAAACTACATTGTGCTCAAATAGCAAACGTTTTTGCTGTTTTCTTTCACTTTTAACATTTCATACTTTTCAGGAAATTTTGCCATTTCAACTAAAATCCTACATTTGCACAACATTCCTTAAAAAGACTTCCAAAATAAAAACAAGGTCAAAGCAAAAATCTGAAATTGTAAATTTGATACCATTAAAAGGTTTCATAATCAGCAGTAAATAGTGAAGCTTTCTTCTATCCCTGTTCACTTACTCCTCTTTATAGGTCTGGATCTCAGAAAAATATAAATAAGCAAAAAGGTTAAGGTTCTGATTGATTCAGAGTCTAAATTAACTAAAAAAGAAACAAAAACAAAAAAAACACTATCCTAAAATTTTTCTGTATTTATTTTATAGGCATTATATCAGACCATCAAGTTTTAGTTAAGTCAAAACAATGCACTTCTTACTATATGGAATATAGCCTCCTATCAACCAGTTAAAAGACCTTAAAAAAAAAAAAAAAAAAGAATAAAACCACCACAAATATCCCCGTAAGAATAATCTTAGTAACTTCATTGTATTTTGCAATGTTTTTCAGATTATACTTCTTTTTTAATTGAAGGGTACTCCCCCCTTCGTTACATTAATTTACTTCTCCATTTATGTCTCTGTTACCTAAATTGCCTATTTACTAACCTCTAGTCCTTTCTCCAACTATAAAAAGGTAGCATAAGCTTGAAGACGCAATTTATATTTTCCGTTTGCCAAGGAGCCTGAAGCACAAGGCCCAATAAAAGTTTTTCATAGGTCAGAGAAATGCATAAATCATCATAATATCCTAAAACCCAATCTCTCCTAGACATTAATACTTCACATATGAAGAAAACTCTCATTTCTTTGATTCTGATTTTAAAAATCTGAAATGATAGCCAATGAGGGCCAATGATAAACGACTACTTTGGAAATATCCGTAAATAACCCAAACATCATTTCAAAGAACTACATTTCTGCTTTGTATTTAAATCAGGACTTTAAGAAATCCACTGCTGAGTTATGAAGATGAGGGACAGATAACAGCAAAGACTTAAATGAAAAAATAAATGCATGAAATGATCCCTATGGTAGAAATTTCTACTGAGCCCTTATAAATACTTATTTTATGCATTGAATTCCCCTTTCCCCTCCCACCACCCATGAAACAAAAACAATTGATGAACAGAATTCAGTTAAAGGGAATCAAAAGGGTAGACCTTGTGGAGGCCTGCCGTCAAAGCCTAGCTGTGTCAGTTGCACAGGAAGACACCCCTTTTCTTCCTATTACAAGCAATCAACATAATGGAACATTATGATTAATATCAGGTAGTGTTAACATCTTTAAAGAAAAAAAAATGATTGCATAAAAGCCAAATGTCATAGTGCATAAATTTAGCACCAAATCATTTGTAATTTATGTAAATTGAAGAATTCTTTACCTGTTGCTTTCTTTCTGTTCCTCTAATCATCTCATTTTTCACAAGACAAATTTTGAGTTTTTAAAAATACTGTTGATAAATCAACTTAAACATTAGTAATGTCTGTCAGTATAAAAAGCAAAATTTACCAGGCAAGCAAACAGGCAAACACTGTTATGTTACTTAAGGTTAGCACTTTGAGGAAGTTCTGGACTGTATTTTTGCCCTAAAATTTACAAGATGTCAAAACTAATTAATATTTTAAAACTGTTAATAACACAGTCTGATTTCAGAAATAGATGTGAACATGGCTATTTTCTGTTTTAACACAATGTATACCAAGTGGAAACCTTGTGTGTATTAAACAGAATGCCATGCATGGTATTTTATTACTTTAAGGCAGTTTAAAGAGAAGTGTGAATCATCAAGCCTAAAACAGTCAAAACACATTTTGATCAACCCTTCTGTTCAAACTTAAGAAAAAAGGACCTGAATTATAACATTTTCAACGGCAAATAAAAACTGAGTGCTGTCCCATTAAAAGCATTGGTACCGTGGAGTAGAGTAGGGTTTTACACTGCCCACACAACTTGGTGTTGGAGGTGCCTAGCCTATAGTATATTGATCACTTGCCCAAAATAATTCCTGATGTCTCATCTCTGAGTAACGTTCAGAATTTATGCAACTTAGATCTGCATACATATTCTAAAAAGGAAAAAAAAAAGCAAACAACAAAAAAAGGTGCTACCTTGCATTCTAGTCCCAATTACAAAACTTCATTCATAATTCTTAGGACTATTTGCAAGAATTATTTCTATGTTTAAGACTAAATTTTGAAATAAGTTAACAATATTAAATGATTTGAGATAACAAATTCTAATACTAAAAATGAGATACCTTCCTCAAAGTTTGACTGGAAGAAAGAAGAAATAATGGATTTTAAAACCACCACTTGCTTACTTTCGTGTTCATATTCTGTGAAAATTCCAAAATTGTGTCAACTCTTGTCCACGCATCAGGATGCTCCTTTAAATGAGTCAGCACTTCTTGAGCCATTCTTTGCTAAAATATTATACAGAAAGAATTTTAAGCTTACTTGTTCTTCAGAATCATTCATTAAAATGGTATTGAGCAAGGTACAAATCCTAATAGGAACAGTGATTCTATCAACAAATACTCAGATAATTAGTCCTTATAGAAATAAAAAGTATCCATCATCACCCATAAACTTCAAAGAAATGCGAGTTTATCCTTTGAAACAGAATAGCTTTTGGGGGGGGGCAATCTGCCTTATTTGGTATTCTTAAAACAATTTAAATTTAACCAATGCTAACAAAGATCTATTCCACAAAACAAGTTCTCAGAACTTACAACAGACCAAAAACAACATACAAAAATTCACATCTAGATAAATTATGGAATGGTATATACTCTGCTTTACAAGAGTCATCAAGATATCTCTAAACAATAAGAATATATTTCATGGGAAGACTAACTGCTTTTATGTTTTTAAAATAGAGCCCAGAAACATTAAACCTATGCAGCCAGCATCTAGCATTAACAAATGTTACCAATTCATTGTACTGCGTCCTGTATCTTTTAAAAATGAAAGATCTAACTTATGGAAGTCACCTTTATACCTTCCTCCCTTTCTCTAGTGCCATTTCCTTTCTTTGTTCCTTCTTTAGAGATAATCACCTTCATGAATTATGTGTCTTTTCCATATTTTCACAGCATGTGTATGAATTGAATAAACAATATGGTTGTTACTGAATTTTATATATATAAAAAAATCCTTTGGCAATTTGCTCTTTTGACAGTCCATCCCATCCCTATCCCCCCCACCGCTTTACTGAGGTATAACTGACAATCAAGTTTAAAATATCTGGCTATGCTGACATTATGTATCTACTTTCTTCCTTTTAACCATTAATTTTGCATGTTATGAACACAAAGACTGTTAATTCTATTGATGTCTTTTTCAAGAAACAGCAGTTTAATCCTTTTCACCTGTAAAGTCTGTTTTGTAGCTCATCTGGATCCTCCTTAATTATCTTTTACCCAGTTCTACAAGGTTGTATGTAAGCAAAAAGTCTGGTTTTAAAACTTGTCTAATTTACTTGATCTAATTAGACTAATTCACTTAAGAATTAACTCTCTGGGTTATAAATCAGAGAGCATCTATAAGGAGGGAGAGAAGCATTTTTGTTTCAACCATCTTGGACACCCCATAATCTTTAACTTCATTTTTATGCCAAGTTACAAAAAAATTGTTCCTATGTTGACTTTGATGTTAAGATTTTCCTCAGGTAGCAGTTATCATTATTTTTCCAACCAACCAACTAGCAATATACACTGCTTATTATTTAAAAGAAAACTATGAGAAATACATACCCACTAACTACGATGTTGGTAGTTCTGTATCTTGACAACCACCCCAGAATCACTGCGAAACTTGGAAGAAAAATCAGTCACCTGTATTCTACCCTGAGGGTTTAGGGTTACAGCTAGAGAACAAGCTCTTACAATACAACTATACATATATTATTTGATTTCATTAAGGGACTGATAGCTTTAAGGAATTGTAACTATGTTATACAATAACTGACAAAAGGCAGAAAAAATAGTGTAACTTATGTAGGGACAAAGCACATTTTAGCAGTGTTCTCTCTCCCTGAGAATATCTAATTAGATATTCTAATTAGACAGACTTGCACAAAAAATAGTAACAAAGAAGGTAAGGTATATATTAAAGACTCATGTCTCGTAAGAGTTACTTGGGTAAGATATAATTTTGTCAGACCTTTAAACTGATGAGCATTCTACACATAAGTGAGTACTGCCCACACTACCACCAACCATTTCAATCTCTGCATAAATCATGTTCTTTCCTTTAGCTTCTACTGTTATCTTTAATATTTGCATACTAATGACTTATTTTGTCCTAATCCCACTACCCTTATGTAATATTCCTTTATTAACTTAAACTCCAGGAGGGGTTAAAAAAGACATAAAAGGAGACTAAAGAGGAGAAAATCTGGCATCTCCCTGTGTTACTAACTGAACGGTGCAAGTATTTTAGTTGCTAAGCAATAGATTAAAAGAGTTCAAGACACTTAACACAATATTGGATAAAACACCCAGCCTTCCCTATCTTTTTCTTGGCTGCCTACATGGCTAAAAATAGAAAAAATGCTTATAACAGAAGGTAGTCCTAATGTTACAGTGCTAAATATCCTACTGTACTACCATTCTAAGCAAAAGCTCTGTCTAGATTAAAAAGCCACCCTTCTAGTAATTTCTTCCTCTCCAAAGTTATGTAGTCTTTAAAAAAAAAAAGCCTACCTATAGCTGAGTTTAAAAGGTTAATAGTTATAATTTCTAGTTGCCATTTTTAGCACATATTTTATGAGATTGGGTAAAAAATTAAGAAACCATACCATATTTTAAAACAGTTTATGTCACACATGCTAAATCCAAACGTACCCTTAAAAAAAAATGCCTTCTAAGTATCAAGCACCCTAAAAGGTACTTTGCAAACATCATTAATCCTCCAATTTCTGGCAAGGTAGGTAACACTTTGTACATAAGACACTTGTACTTAAGACCCCCTAAGAAACAGTCTGAACTGAAAGTTTAAATAAATGACTTAGAAAAAAGTTCTTAACTGACTTGAAGCTCTAAGTCTCAGTTTCCTTATCTATAACAAATTACCAGTTTAATGATTATCTTTATGCAACTAATTTGACATGAAATCTAACTAGACAGAATTCTTACTTTACGGAAAGTTAGTTTTGCCTTTAAAACAGAAAATAAACACGTTCCTAAACTTATTTTTTATAAAAATTCAAACTTAAATCATTACATCTCAATACTGTGAGACACTAAAAGCAGTATTACTACCAACATATTCATGTTAAAAATTACTGCTATTTTTCAGTTATACAGCCTAGAACAACGGTCTCTTCGTTTATTCATACTTTTAGATGTTGTAAACAATGATAGTAGCTGACTGATGTGATAAAACTAATATCCCATCTTCTTAATGGCTACAATTTTATGTTCCCAATATATTCAAAGTTGAGCCTGACAAAACTTCATGCATTTCAACCCTACTTTTTAAATACTTTCTCCCAAAAGCAGTTGTTTTACATACATCTATGTTAAAATGAAATGAAGCTTAAAGCACCATCCATGCAGAACTTATAGCACAAAGAAAACAACAGAATATGTGTAATAAACGTAGATGGAATAATTTCTTCAGGAATGCTTCTGAAGATAAGAACACTGATTAAAAAATGCCTCTTGGGAGTATAAAACTGAACAAGAGAAAAAACAAACCGCACAATAACCTTCCCACTCTTAAACTTTCCCTTTTTTCTTTTCTCTTTATTATAGGTGAAACCAATTAATGTTGGATTTCACATGAAAGTATTTGCACACATGCTAATATTTACATAATGCTTTTTGGACTATGTAAAAAGATAAGCCACATTTCAAGTTTCTAAATCAGGTTTACCGATGCAACTCCATATATACTAAACTTTATCTACCAGGAATCAAGTATTTTGGCACTAAGATATTTGTCAGATCACTTTAAAAGACTTTTTAATCCAACAATATAAACTTTTTAGTCATATAAAGCTCTTTCTACTATTAACTCCACAGGGTGAAGATTCAAGATTGCCCAGTTTCTTGTAACATATATAATTAAAAAATATACAAACATCCTTCCCATGTACCTTTCAACTGGATGCTAAAAAAAAAAAACGAAAACATCCCCCATACTTTAAACTGATCAAAACATGGATTATATAATATTCCCCACATTAACAGTACCACTTCTCCAAATACTAAAATTCAAATAATGTGAAGCTGCTTGGTACTGTCAGATTTTTAAAACAAGTTCGTATCTGTGAAGTCGTTCTGTAATTTGTTTTAAATAGATATTAACTCCAAATTTATTAAATATAAGGTACAAACCACTTTTAATTAATCTACAAAACATTAAACACATTGGGCTCTTTTATTAAATGGGTAAAGTTTCTTAAGAAGTGTTAGGATATAAGTATTCTAAAACATCCCGTTCTAACCATGTCAATATGCAATTTCTTTCTCCAGACCACTTCTCATTAGAGTTAATATATATATTTGTAACTCTAATTTAATATACAAACTATGGGACAGTTTTTTACAAGGTGATCATTTAAATTTTTAGTCTAAACACAACTTTGTTAACACTGCAATAATGTTACAAACTTTTGATCAGCTACTTTACCTGGGCTCCTTCTCCATGGTACAAACAATTCACCACATTGTCTAAAAGGTTGATATCCAGTTTTTGGCTGAAATCAAGCAGCTGACGAGCTGCATGGTCGGCTAACATTGTCATAATTGCTGGCATAGATTACTGAAAATAAAGAACAGATTTTAAGGTGCTTATTAAGTTTTGATATGATCAGTCAAAAACTTCATACTCAAGTTATTTTACTTCAAATATGTTCTTACAAATATTTCAGTGAGTATTTTATAAACTTTTCCTAAACAACTGAGACAGTAAAAGCAAATGAAAGCTGAAGTTACTCAACTACTCCATAACTGTATTAAATTATTAGGCCCATTCAACTTTTCTAATGCTTCTTTTTAGACCCCACAAAAATCTTAAAGTTCTTTATACTATCATTTACATAAACAATTCTCCTGTTTTTAAAAGTAATCTATTATTAGGAATTTATGGCCCTAAAAACTGATAGTTCAAAGCCTTCTCAAATTTTTAAATACAGATTAAGCTTAGTGAAGTGTTTTCTTTCCCCTAAGTAGTCTTATAGTTCAGTAAAAAACTTACTTCCCTTCATTTCATGTTACCTTAATTTTTAAGATATGCTGAAAAGGCAGGAAGATGCTAAAAATTAAATGTGGTATCCAAGTTTTCCTATTGTACATAGCAATAATGAACAGGAACCACAAGTCTAACAAATCTGGTGCCCTTACTGCTCTAAAGAACTTACATTTCTACACTCAAACGATTTTCTTTTAACCCTCAAATGAATTTGGGATTAAAATTACCTATGTACAAACCCTTGGAAATATGGCCTAGAAAAACCTTTATGGGAATATGTCAAACAAGATTTCTAAAAATTCCCAGGTATTCACTGACAAGGCAGAAACTGTAAGAGCTTACCAACTATTTTCCAAATAAAAACAAATCCTATCATAATAGAAAAATGAGCTGCTTCATCGCAATATATTGCCTAAAACCAACAGATTCATATACAACTTTTAAGAGGGTTCTACTACAAGATGCTGGCACACATTTCACATTTTTGTGGCACAGCATTGTTAAGAATCTTTGCTTTTTTTCTAAAGAAAGTGCCACTCAAGCATGAATATACATCAGAACTCCTTGACCTTTTTTGAGTCAAGATGCCTTAACAACCAGAGGAACATGACAGCACTTGCCAAAAAAAAAGTCCCCCACAATTTTGTATATGATTACAGAAAATTCTGGACACTCTGAAAGCCATGCAGGAAGCCTCAGGTGAAGAACCCATGGTTTACTGTATTTACACCCAAAAAGGTCAGATGGTCATCTTTACTTCTAAAAATGGGTAACTGATTACATCATGTTTGGAAGTACTAACTTGACAGGAAAAAGTGTTATTTCTTAGCTATTTCACAGCAGTTTTAAAATGTTAACAATTGTTGTAATTTCAACTTAAATGTTTTGTTTAATGATAGTAACAAAAAAATCATAAGTCTAAAAGATGAGTCATTTAGATATAATGTAAATATCGAAAGAGTTCAAGAATTTTTGTTTCTTTGGTCTTTTGATCCACTATTGACAGAAGTTGATGAGATTTCAGTTCTTACAGCAATTAAATGTGTTTTTAATACGCAATGCACGACAAACACAAGTTTTGATCCAAGTACTGTTAAAAAAGGAACTACATATTCCACAAGTGAATATATTTCCCTTCAAGTGCCATACAATGGTAGAACTTTTCTCCTAGTCCTATCATAATAGCCAAAACAAAAAATAAAGTGACTCTAAAAAGTTTCATTTTCAAGTACACTGTCCTTAGAGTTCTCCGAGTTAATTTCTGTTAAAAGTCAGGTTTAGAAAAGAAGCTTGTGTTAAATACAGTAGTTTGCCATCCTTCTAACTAGCGGCTATCTTCGAAATGACCTACCTATTCTTGAACTGTACAAAGTACAGAAATGGCGGCTTTCTGGCCAATGCCAAGCACACTTAGTCCCCCCAGTCAAACTTCCAAAACATTCTTTCCACTAACAGCAGTGTCCCACACGCTGAACATATACAATCAGGAAGATAGCAAGCAGCAATAGAGGGAAAGGGGAAACCACAAAAGCTCTTTTCTTCTTGGGACACTCAATCCTAAAATCCACTCACTGGATAGCCTATACAAGGGATCATCCAACAATGTGGTGCCTCTACAAGTGACTACCAAAATACCTTCACTACCATTTCAAACTTAGTAGGCAGGCAGCTACCCACTGCCAGCTCCCATCCTAAATTCAAAACCGTTCTTTAATGATAACTACCTAGTATGTCAAAAAACAAGTCGCTACAAGAGACTGCTACTTAGGTGCGTGGGTAATTGCCGCTTCATTCAGTAGAAACAGACCTCACTAAGGCCCGCCCTCCCCTGGCTTCCTACCCGAAACGATCTGCAGCACTTCTAACTATAGCATACCGGAGCACTCACACACCCCGCCCATACTCGGAGGAGGTATTTAGAACGAGGCGCCTGAAGTTCACCGCCCCATTCTCTAAGCAGCATGGCCTCTGCGTGATCAGAGGTCCGAGCTGGGCAAATCTTTAATGTTTCCTCTACTATACCACTTCCTCCCACCCACCCCAAACTCCAGAGATCTCGGAATGAAGGAGAATCAGGGCATCACCCACTGTACAACGCCAGCAATAAATGATTCGTTCAAATAGCACACTCAAGCCCCCGAAAACAACCTACAACACAGAACCCTATTTGCAGATCCCGGAAAAAAAAAATCAACGAATCTTTACTACTTCCAATACTACTCTGCAAAACATCCAAAGAGTCTGAGTTTCCTTGCAGGAGAAGCAGCGACTCAGCAGCCCCTCCCTCCTCCGATCCCAAGCTTTCCACCGAGGGGCCACGTGATGCAGGCGGACGTTTCAATGCTGGTGCACTAAATATTTCTGGAAACTTCCACTCCTAATAATTTACAAACATGTTCCTGAAATCACCCCAACTTCTTTCCCAGCCCAAGGGGCTGGGGCAGCCCTTCCACTCTCACACGAGGCGTCGCTTCGCTATCACGCTCCTCGCCCTCCTCCACGGCCACACGCACACGCGAATAACCCAGCAAGCACTCCCCTCCCGCGGCCGCCTCCCGCCTCCATCCCCCAGCGGCGGCAGCGGCTCCATTCAATCGCAGGGTCCGCTGTGGGCCCGCCGCCGCCGCCGCCGCCGCCCGGGCTCGCCTCCCGCGGCGGGCGCCGCACCCCACGCCGGCCTCCTCCCCACCGGCCGCGCCGCCGCCCGACCCTCGGCCCCGAAGACATAGCCGACTTACCCAGAGACTAAACCAACTGCTTCTTCCTTCCTTGTCGGGGGACTCGGGCGAGGGAAGGTGGGAAGGGGGAAGAGGGGAGGAAAGCAAGGTGGGTTTCACAGTTTTCCCACCTTAAAAAAGGAAATTAAAAAAAACGGATAGAATAAGGGCCAAAAAGCTTAATATTTACTATTTCAGGGACACCTCCCCCCAACCCACACCCCCGCCCGCCCCCCCCAAAAAGAGAAGGGGAATTATCTGTGGATTAAATGCTCCCGCCTGGCTGGGGAGTGGGGAAGGGGGAGGGGAAAGGGGTCAAGTCCCAAAGATTCAGCCCCGGGGGACCCTCCAGCCACAGGCGGCAGCGGGAGCAGCAGGAGTGGGGGCTGCGGAGTCCACACGGCCGGGGACGCTCTGCTGCCAGTTGCAGTCCGACTCCCCCCACCACAACACGGCTCCCTCTCACGCGGCGCCGGCGCTGGGCCCCCCCCACCCGGCTCGCCTAAACTTTCCCCCTCTCCTCTCCTCAGCGCCTGGTGGCTCCCCCTCCCCCTCCGGGTGGTTGCACGGACTGCAGCAGCAGACAGGAACGGGCACCGCCGCCGGGGCTGTAGCTACTGTTGCTCGTGCTGATGCTGTAGCTCCCGCTGCTCCCGCCGCGGCCGCTGCAGCCGCTTCTCCCCCTCCTCCTAGTGCCTCAAACTCGGAACCGGTTGAAACCGGTTCAGACTGGGAGATTCCATCTCGGTTGAGTTTTCAGCCCATGGCGCCGCGGAGCGTTTGGAACCTGGGCCTCCGCCCCCAGCCCGCCTTCCCATTGGTCGGTTCCAGCCACAGCCGCGCCATCAGCCTACGTCTTATTGGCCAGATCGCCCGTCAATCCCGCCTCAAGTCTCCACAAGAGCCCGCCGCTTCTGCCCCCGCCTCTTTCCAGCAGCGATTTGCCCGCAGAGTGGGGGAGGGGAAGTGGGGCGGGTCGTAAAGGAGCGAGGAGGGGGGAGGACGAGGAGGAGGTGGGACGACGAGCTGAGAAGAGCAGAGCAGAGAGCGAAGAGAAGCCACGCGGAGGATTGGTTTGAGCAAGCTGTCAGTCAAATGCAGCCCGCCCTAGACTTCCCGTTCCCCTCCCGTCGCTCCCCCTCCCTGCGCTTAGCCCGCAGGCTGGGCCTTTTCGCCCCATTCATTGGCTGGGTACCTTTGGTGACGGAGAGGGTGGGACGCAGCTCGTGGGCTGGTGGCGGCGCGAGTTTGAGAGCGACACGCTGCAGCCTTCGCTCTGCTTCCCCGGGACCCGCGCTGGCCCGCCCCCGCCAGCTCCCGCCAACTTGCGGGGCCTGAGCCCCCTGGGATCGAGACCCGCCCCTTCGCACGGGGGCTGCGCTACGGAAAGGAGGGCACGCCCAGTTGTTTTTGCAGTTGGGGACCGGGAGAAAGAAGGTGTGACGGGGGCTAGTTGCAGGCCCCAGCCCTGTCTAACCTAAAAGCCTGGGTTTGGGGCCAGAATTTTGAGGGTGAGAATATCTGTGACAAAGGATGGGGTGAGGTGTGGGGGCATGCACTCTTAGTGTCCTGTGATCCTCTTAAGAGTCTTGGAAAAGACACCCTCAATAGTTCTTGGGCAAGTCTCCACATTTTAACTCGGTGTCTTCCCCGGATGGAATTTGGCTGCTTCCACACCAACCTTTCCTAAAAACCAAGACACTGTAAATCCTTGTAAATGGTATAATGTTGCACGTTTTTGCTGGGTAAACTTGAATGCCAACTGCCTCCCACCAGGTGAGCTCGACCTACCCTACCCTCCGTTTTTCTCTTTAGTATAGCTGCCCCTCATGTACATCATCAACACCAAATATTGTATCTTAAATGAAAGTCATACGCACGTATCCTTTCATAGGCTTGCCACTCTGCTTGCCACTCTTGTTTGTACCCAGGTGCCCTGCAAACCAGCTTTACTAACTGTTCTTTGCCTAAGAGAGCAAGCAGCTTACCAGAATTTTCTAGGCCCATTCTTCTAACCGAAAGGTTGATGAACCATTTATTAAATCAACAGTTTTCTTCAGCAAATCTTGACTCATAACAATAGCTAACACCAAAGCACCACTTCATTATAACTCCCTCTCCCTGCAATAGAGAAAAACCCATAACTCAATGTGTAGATTTACCAAAATGATATTAAATGACTTTCGGACCTAAGACTTTTATTCATTGTTTAAGTGAATAATATCAAACCATAATACATAATATATATGGGATACGCTGATCATTTGGAATACTTGCATTCTATTAGAAAAACTGGGGCTGTCCGGTTTTTTAAAAAGTTTTTCCCTCTACATTTTCAACTCCTGGACCAGGCCACAGATTTTTTAGGTGGCAGAATTACAGAAATAAAAACTGAGAGGGAGTACGACCTGGGTTTGCTCAGATTGTAACCTTGGGCAAGTCACTTCACCTATTTGGGCCTCAGTTCCTTCTTACCCATTTAATGTGGCTGATACCATCCATTCCTGTCTCATCCATGTGAGGTTCAAATGGATTTGAAAGAGCCATGTGACTAGTAAAGCATTTTGTGCATTGCAAAGTTTAAATAGTCTCAGTGTACTGTCTCCTTATTTGACTATTTTTTAAAATAATTTTTAATTGAAGTATTGTTGATATGCAATCTTATATTGACTTCAAATATACAACACAGTGGTTCAACAGTTACCCATATTATTAAATCCTCACCCCCACTAGTGCAGTTACTACCTGTCAACATAGAAAGATGTTTCACAATCACTGCCTATATTCTCCATGCTGTACTTGTATCCTTGTGACCAACTTATATCATGATTGAGAATTTCTGGGTCCCTCAACCTCCCCACTCACTCACCCTTCTTTGACTCTTTTCATGACATCTTTAAATCATATTCGCCAAGAGGTCATATCGGTGAATTGGATGTAAATAATAAGCCCATCGTTTTTTTGCCCAGAGCTAGCCAAAACGGGTCCATATAAACTTGTTATTAACAAGCACAAAAAGAAGTGACTGGGACAAATAATATGTTTGGTCACTAAATTTTCAGGATCAAATTTAGAACACAGGCCTGACCTGCACTCACACATTTTTCATTATCTTTATTTGTTGAAATCAGATTTCATATCCCTTCGAGTGGGATGTGGATAACAAAATGTAAGTAAACTATATTTCGTGCCTCCCTGCTGTCTAGCAGACTGTTAGAGAACTTTTTGTACCATAGTTCACTGAATTCTCCCAGCAACACTGTAAAATAGTTATTATTTTGTAGATCTTCCTCTTGCTGTTCCCACCATCACACACACAAACACACACACACAAGTACACACCACCCAGAGACTTTGAGTCAATATTGGAACCCACATTTTTGTTCTTTCTACAAGTTCACATTGTCTCACAAATCAATAACATCATTAAGAAAAGAAACAAATTCACAAATTCCTTTTACCACTTGTCACTTATTTCTACTTAAAAATTTTTTAAATTTAAAAAGTAACAAATGAACATGGTTAACAATTCAAACAATAGAGAAAGAAGTATCTACAGTAAAAAGTAAAAGTCCCCTTCATATGTTCCCCTCACCCCAGTTCTTTTTCTTGCCCAAAGATAATCATCATTGAGGGTGTGGTATGTATGCTTTGAGATATTTTCTATGCATTTAGAAATACATCTGCTTTGTGTTTTGTTCAACATATGTGACATCATCCTATACATATTGTTCAGTAACTTGCTTTTTACTTAACTGGTCAGAATGTATTAATCCACCTCATCGTTAAAAGCTCCATAGTCTTCCCCATCTTCTCAGTACCATAAATGATTCAACTATCCCACTGCTGAGGACAATTAGGCTATTTCCGGTTTTCCCTCTTACAAATAATGCTGCAATGAATATCTCTGTACATTAATCTTTGTGCACAAATGTGAATATATCTCTAGGTTAACATCTAAGGGCGGAATTACTGTGTGAAAAGCCATATATGTTTGTTATTTTAATAGTTACTGCCAAAGTGTCCCCTAAAATGATTGGGTCAACTTACGTACCCACCACAATGTGAACACTATCTGTTTATTCCCTATCAAAACCATGGATATTTCCTACTAAGGTCATACCAGAGTCAAATGAGCAATCTTTGCATTTTAATTTGACCTTTTGTTTCTGAAGACAATCTCCGGTAACTGTGAGCTTCTTGAGGAATACACATATAAGATTAAATGCCCATATAATGTAGTAAGAAAAATTTTAAGTAAGGATATGCAATAAATTTACTATTTTGATAATGGAGTTGGTCATTTCACTCTTTTTGAGAAAATTGATACCTCTTTGTTCTCAGAGATATAACAGTGACCTTCTAACATGCACTTCTTCTTATAAGTCATAAAAAAATGGGCACTTGGACTAAACATACCATGAGTCTGACTCACTGGGCATATTCATGTATTGAGCACAAATTCACAATTCCATGGGCTTTTTCTTCCAATGAATCTCTAGGGCATGTTTGTGATTTGTAAGGCCTGAAGGAAAGTACTGGGAAAGATATTTGTGAATTTCTTTGTGTAATTTCTTATAAGGAAGTTGTTTTTCTATTTGCTCTTAAAAATACTTCATGAAGCAGTATGTCACATCACATCCTTACATTTCAAAAAAACAATACCAATGTAACTTGGACAACAGTATAATTATGTACGATGCTGAAGCATAGAGATGAGAGAGACGGGATACGCTTTTCATTAAAAAATTGCCCTGGGAAGGCATAGTCCAGGTTGCAATCCTATTCCTATCAAACTCAATTTACAGGGTTGAGAATGTTTATGGAAATTTGTGAATAATATGTTTGTGAAGCTAAACTCCCTATGTGGCTAAGACATCAGTGAATAATGTATATGGGTCTCTGAAACCTCAAATCAGTCAGGAGCAAAATCAGCAATTGTCTGAAAGTTAAGTTGCTACCTTTTTGAGAACATAGCTTAAAAGCATCTGACAAAGCTACTAAGTCTAGGAATTATAGTTAGGCAATCTGAGAAATTTATACAGTTCTATGAGGTGACATTCAAAAATGGGCCCAGACTCTTACTCATGGAGAAGTGAGAAATGAAGTATTTTTTAACTAGGATCATTCTCAAACAGGACAGGGGATGCCACAGAGTTGTTTTTGCTTTAGTATTTATAAGCCAAAAACAAAAATCATGAGCTGGAGTTTGGAGTCTGCATGTATAAGAAGTAAAAAAAAACTAGGGAAGGTAAACTTGGTACCTGTGGGTTGGAAAGATATGCCATTTCTCTCACACATATATATTCATTATTTATTAGGCAATAAGAATCAGAAAAGGAAGTAAAAGGAAATGAAGAGGTGACATTAAACCATTCATTCAAGATATATTGAGAGATTGGTATTTGCAGATCACTGTTCTAAGTGCTGAGAATTCAAGAGGGAACAAATCCTACAAAAAATCCCTGCTGTCATTGCACTTTGAGTCTAATGGAGGACAATGGAAGTAAATAAGAAGTCAGAAATGATGTGTAGTATGGTGGTAAGTGTTAAGGTTGTAAATGAATTAAGGTAATAGAATAGGGAGTGGAAGGAAGGGTGCGATTTAAGATAGGGTGGCTGAGGAGGCATCACTTGGAGGGGAACATTAATGAAAAGACCTGAAATAGATGAAAGAGGAACTCCTTGCAAGTCCTGGAGAACTTTCCAGGCAGATGGAAAAGCCAAGGTCCCTGAGGCTGCAGCATGTTGGCTGTGCTATTTACAGTAGTGTACTAGAGCCAGCTTCACTGATTCCTGGGAGCCAATTGTTGTATTTTCAGGAATTTTGTAATTTTGTTGTCAAACACAGCCATTATGAAAAATTAAATTTATAATACACTATGGAAATCAGCTAAAACTCATGACTTTTTCCTCCTGAGAGTCTGCTGTTAAATCTTTACCACTGTGTGTTAAGGACCATCAAGGAGGCCAAAGTTGTGGCCAGAGCTGACTGAGCAAGACAGAAATGAAGTCATAGCAATAAAGAGGACAGGTGGGGGGCCGGAAGATGCCCAGCCTTACCATAGGACACTATAAATGCCTTGACTTGTTTTCTCTGAGATTGGGAGTACTCCAAGTGTTTGAAAAGAGATGTGATGACCTTGACTTCAAATCTTAACAGGGTCACTTTAGATGCCATGATGAGAATAGCCTGGGGAGATAGCATAGAAATAAGGAGACCTGTTGGGAGATTCTGCACTAATGCAGGGATTGATCAGGGGGGTAGTCATGGAAATATTAAAATTCTGGATATATTTTCAAAGTAGAGTCAGAAAGGTTTCCTATAAGATTGGATCAAGATGTGTGAGAAAGAGGATTCAAAGATGGCTTCATGGATTTCTGTTTCAGTGACTGGAAGGGTGGAGTTTCCATTTTCTGGGATGCATTGCAGGAGAACAGGTTGCAGAGAATGAGGCAGAAGTAGGATCTCAATTTTCCATCACCTATAAATTCCTTAAAGACAGGAGCTTTGTGTCAGCTTCTTGGTGTGCTTAATAAACGTATGTTGAACATGGATGGAGCTGGAGGATATTATGCTTAGTGAAATAAGCCAGATGGAGAAAGACAAGTGCCAAATGATTTCCCTCATTTGTGGAGTATAACAACGAAGCAAAACTGAAGGAACAAAATAGCAGCAGACTCAGAGACTCCAAGAAGGAACTAGTGGTTACCAAAGGGGATGGGTGTGGGAGGGCGGGTGGGGAGGGTGGGAGAAGGGGATTGTGGGGTATTATGTTTAGTACACATGGTGTGGGGAATCATGGGGAAACAGTGTAGCACAGAGAAGGCAAACAGTGAATCTGTGGCATCTTACTACACTGATGAACAGTGACTGCATTGGGGTATGATTGGGGACTTGATAATATGGGTAAATGTAGTAACCACATTGTTTTTTCATGTGAAACCTTCATAAGAGTGTATATCAATACCTTAATTTAAAAAAGGAAAAAAAATGTTGAATTCATGAATTAATTTTTTTTGGCTTTTGTAATCCAATGAAGTCCTGCAAACTAATGTTGATGAGAAGATGTTGCCAGATGTGAAATTCTATAACTCTATTATGACTCTGAAAGAAGGAAAAAAACTGCTAGATGTCACTCCAAACTAGGCGCATTTTACTTCCTTTAATTCTCACTGCTTAGTAGGTCTACCTGATTCTTTGTCCTACTCTTTTCTGCCTGCCTGGTGCTGCACTTGTCTAATCATAAAAATGTAGCGGGGGTGGGGGGCACGGGGAAGGCAGTACAATACAGAGAAGACAAGTAGTGACTCTATAGCATCTTACTACGCTGATGGACAGTGACTGTAATGGGGTATGTGGTGGGGACTTGATAATGGGGGGAATCTTGTAACCATAATGTTGCTCATGTAATTGTACATTAATGATACCAAAAAAGAAAAGTTTAGGTACTATCACCATTAGCAGAACACTTAAAAAGCAGACAAAAATAGTAAGATATTACTATTTTAATGATAATATATTACTAGATCAGGACCCTGATCTAGTTTTAAAGTATTTGAAGTTATCCCTGGCACACTAAATGGAAAAAAAAGCTGAATCTCAATTAGATCAGTGTTTCTCCAACTTTAATGTGAATCAAGGGAGCCTATTGACACGTGCAGATAATGATTCAATAGGGGGCAGTGCCTGAAATTCTGCATTTCTAACTCCCAGTAGATGCTAATGCTAATGCTGATAAGTGGACCACACTCTGAATAACAAGACACTAGATTAGGTCACTGTGATGTCTGTTGGAGTGGGATGGGGATAGAATTTGAAAATTTGAATTGAAAAGGCCCAAAAAGTAATGTCTGGGGCATTGTATACACAAGTTTGTATTGCACTCATTAAAAAAAAATGTTATTTTTGGGTACTCAGTATTTTGCAGTTCTTTCCTCCTAGGAAAAGTTTTAAAATGTATTTCTAGACCAAAAGAAATTCCTCTCTGAGGAGATCAAATTAGCATCATAAATACATTAATAGAAAAACCTCAGTACCTCACCTGGCCTTCAGGTTGTTCTGTTTAAACCATTTCATGGATTTCATGTTGAGAATGTCAGAATCAAAGAGCAGATAGACCATAAATCCAGAGAGGTCATAAGGTGAAGGTAATAATAAAAAACAGCAAGTATAATAGTGACTACATTTATTGAGCACTTACTATGTGCCAGGAACTTGTTTTCTAAGCACTTTTGATATTTATTCATTTCATTTTCACAATAACCTAACGAGGAAGGAACTACTACAATTGCCATTTTAAGATGGGGAAATGGACACAGAAATTTGAAGATAAACTGAATGGACACAGTATTTGAAGATAAATTGAAAAGTGTACAAGGATACCCTGATAAAAAGTGAATGAATGAATGAATGAATGAAGCATGAAGATTCCTAGAAAGAATAAACTGTTTGGTTCTTATTTCTTTCCATTTGGATGCAAATCCCAAAACATTGGGAAGAAGAAAAGAAAAGAAAGACCATCCTCTGGAAGGGCTAGGATGTATGTAGATGTATAAGGTCTTTTTAAAAAGAGCTTTCTTCTTTTTTTTCTTGAAGTACAGTGGGCATATTACAATAGTTACAGGTATATAACATAGTGACTTGACATTTATATATATTACATAATGTTCACCATAAGTGTAGTTATGTCACCATACCAAGTTATTACAATATTATTGACTATATTCCCCATGCTGTACTTTTCATCCCATGACTTATTTTATAATTGAAAGTTTGTCCTTTATCCCCATTGCCTATTTCACCTCTCTCTCTACTCTACTCCCCTCAGGCAACCACCAATTTGTTCTCTGAATTTAAGAGTCTGTTTCTGGGTTTTTGTTTGTTTATTTATTTGTTCATTTATTTTTTTCTTTAGATTCCATGTATAAGTGAAACCATAGGGCATTCATTTAGTGTAATTACATCAACCTAAAAAGCTTCTTCTGCATAGCAAAGGAAGCCATCAACAAAATGAAAAGGTAATCTACTGAACTGGGGAATATATTTGCAAATGATGTATCTGATAAGGTGTTGATATCCAAAATATATAAATAACTCATAAAACTTAACACCAAAAAAAAAATTAATACTATTTAAAAATGGGCAGAGGCACTAAACAGACATTCTTCCAAAGAAGACATACAGTTGCCAACAGGCACATGAAAAGATGCTCAACATCACTAATCATGAAGGAAATGCAAATCAAAACCATATCATACCAGTCAGAATGGCTAGTATGAAAAGGACAGGAAATAACAAGTGTTGGTAAGTATGTGGAGTAAAGGGAATGCTGGCACATTGTTGGTCACAGATGAATGGATAAAGAAGCAGTAGTATATATGCACAATAGAATATTGCTCAGGCATAAAAAAGAATGAAATCTTGCTATTGGCTTTGGGTAGTATGGACATTTTAACAATATAAATTCTTCCAACCCATGAGCAGGGGATATCTTTCCATTTATTTGTGTTATCTTTAATTTCTTTTATCAATGTATTGTAGTTTTCAGAGTTCCAGTCTTTTACCTCCTTATTTATTCCTAGGTTTTTTTTCTTGTTTTATTTTTTTGGTGCAATTATAAATGGGATTGTTCTCTAATTTCTCTTTCTGCTAGTTCATTTTTAGTACATAGAAATACAACAGATTGCTTTTGTATCCTGTAACTATGCTGAATTCATTTTTTGGTGAAATCTTTAGGGTTTTTTATATAAAATATGATGTCATCTGCAAATAGTGATAACTTTACTTCTTACTTACTAATTTGGATGTCTTTTATTTCTTTTTCTTGTATGATTGCTGTGGCTATGACCTCCAGTACTATGCTGAATAAGAATGGTAAGAATGGGTATCCTTACCTAATTCCTGATAACAAAGGCTTTCTTTTAATTCGACTAAACTAGAAACTTTCAAGTTCTCTTAAAATGTATTTCAGAGCTATAGCCAAAATCCCAAAGAAAAAGAGAGTATAAAATCCAGAATTTATTTATTTAATATGTAACTAACCATTCTATTATCTTTTCCCTGAGAAATGTTGTAAAAGCAAAAACTTATTTCAATGTCAGGTGCATTCGCTCATGCATTTTGCAAATTGCTACAATTAAAGGAATATTTTCTTAAGAATCATCTAGCATGGTTTGGCAGTACAACTGTAATACACTAGAATCTGAAGATTTTCAAATAAATAATGTGTAAACCACTTAAACATGAAAATCAAAGTGAAAAATATTATATAACTATATGGGCCATTATAGTCATAATTTCAGTAATTCTAATCCTCTGTAGAAAAGGCTATATATCCTTTACCTAAGAAATGTGGTAAACAACATATATTGTAAACATGAGATCATAACATCTTTCTCTACAAGTTTCTTTTATAACAATTGTTCAATTGCACAGAAGTATAAAATGTTTTTCACTTGTACATACATATATTCATTCCTCCTCTCCATCCTTCTTTACACATTTGAGAAAAAAATGTTGGGGGGCAGGGCTTGTGGAATTGGAAAGAGTCTGATGAAAATTCTCTTCTCACTCAACACCTTCTAAGAGAAAAACAAAATCAGAAATAACAACAAAAAAACCTCCATAATACATTTGGAAGTTGCAGAGGGGTTCTTTACAAGGCTCTGAATCTTGGACACTTACTGTTTCCTCTAGTTACATAATGTAATTTGATGGAAATCAAATAGTAGTAATTGTTTATAAGAGAACTGCCTGGTAAATTTACCATTTCTCAGTAACTAGTCTTTGCCAAATGCTTTTATACATGTAGATAGACATAAATAAGTCAGAAATAAGGCCAAAGTAAATTCAAATTTCCAAATATTTGAATGTTTAATTAAAAAAAAGAAAGATTAAAAAAAATCTTTATATACTGTGAAATTTGATTTGTGCCATAATACCTTGAACACAGAACATGCTTGACAGTATAAACTCAAACAATTTTTCCCCTTATTTATCCAGATATTATTTCATGACTCTTTTCCTTGCCTGTAGAAATCCAATCTATTAATACACTCTGTAAAAAGCATTTTAATATTTAAAAATTATAAGCTTCTTCTGAGATCCATGAATGCTGGTATTTTTAAATATTTCTTAAGTCTTTCCTAAAGAAGTCAAATTACACCAAAGGACACACTGAAAGTAGTGTGCCTGATAATTCAACTATAGGTTTTGTGTAGAACCTAAATATAATCTCTGTGCTCATCACTAATGCACTACACAGACGTTCCTTTCCAGATTGTGTTTACACCAGGACAAGCAATACTTTTTTCTTTGCTGGGTAACAATAGGATTCCCCAATGAGGGTTTTGCAGTGAATTTTGGAGAAGGTGACAGGTGACCAAATAAAATAGGGTGTGTGAAACTGAGGCTGAAGCAGTGTGGCAGCACTGGAACAACTGGTCCACTGCACAGCGGCTGGCAGGGGGCTGGGGGCGGGCAGTCATGGGCTGGGTGCCTGCTTAGCTGGAACCGTATGCTATCTAGGAAGCTGAGTCAAAACAAGCCCAGAGACTTGCCAGACTGAGGAAATAGAAAACAGTGCTGAATGGCTTTCGGCGGGATGAAGTGGGAGACTGTGAAGATCAAAGACTTAATTACCCAGGTGGTAGTTTGCACTCTTCCAGGCAGAAGCATCATCTTTATGATAAACCAATAGACTCAACCGAAGGAAGGTATGAAGAAGGAAGAGGGGGTCTTACGAATGACATGACTTTAAACAGTTCCAGCTTATTCCTACCACATCAAAAACAAATCTCCCTATTTTGTACAAAGGTTTCAGTTTTCTGATTGGAAGGAGAGTATGCCAGGAGACCAAGAAATCTTTGCTACACAGATTAGTCAAGGGTTTTGGAGAGGCCCTGAGGTCCTGTGCCTATTATAGCATTTTCAAATTCCAAAACTGGTCCAAAAAGGCCTCTGTTTTCTGAGGAGTTCATGCTTCCACTGCTGCAGCTAGAGAAGACAGTAGGCAAGTCAATGGAGTTCATCACTCAGTTGTGCCAGGAGAATTTGTCCAGTCTTGTCTTGTAGTAGCGTCAGGTCTGATGCTAGAGAAAGACATGAAAGTCCTTGAAGAAAGTAAGCCCATGATAGACAAGCAAAGGGCAGTTGGAAGTTCACACAGCTCCTGATCACCTTTTCACAAGGAGTTCACCTACTCACCACATCTCATCGAGAATGTAGACTGCAGCCTGTGTGGGCTCCCAGCCTCCTATGTTATTCCTGTCAAGGAACTCAGCAGGGCCAAGGTTGAACCCCCAAGGTAAGAGGTGTGAGTGCCCTTTCATAGGCTGGGGCTAAGACAAGCGGCAGGCCTTCCCCTCCTGCTTCACAGACGCCACTCCAGAGAGGACCCAAGGGACTATAAGCAACCCTAAGGCCATCAGGGGCAGCTCCTAGGACTGTCTTCTTGTCTCTGCCATTAGAGATGCAGAACGGGAGCCTGGGGCAATTGTTATTTCTCCCGTCTAGTTATTCTCACAAATGAATGGTGTGGGGTGGGGAGAGTGGTTTCAGACACTTTAGCTTTTGCGGGAGTGAGAGATCTGCAAGCAATTTCTTATGAGGTCAGGGTGGCTAAAGGAAAAAAGAGGACCACTAACGGGACCAGTGAGAGAGGACAGCGTAAATGAGGCTTCAGAGAGGGAATCCAGAGAGGGAAGCAGAATCACATGCACATCTGAGAAAGCAACTGACAGTATGTCACATGAAATTCTTGGTAGGGAATCAGGAGGGAATTTGCTTTTATTGATCCTAGTGAACATGAAATCCCCAAGGTCTTGTATACAACATAAATTTCATTGGTTGAAGACCGCAGCCAAACAACTTGTACTGTGGAAATAACTGCCATGCAGAAAAACATGCACGATTTACTTGAGGGAAAAGAGTACCTTCCTTTATGAATTTCACATCTGTATTACAAATTCTGCTCCTACAGGAGATATATGGCCCTATATCAATTCTGCAGTGGAGAGAGAGAGGTTTGAGCTGTACAAAAATGTGAGTTTTACAGGATCAAACAATATGTTTATAAATGTTGCCACCTTTTTTTCTTTTTAAACTGAAGTTGCCAAATGGGACAGGGAAAACTGTCTGGAATCAGGAGATCTGGATTCTTCTCTCAGTTCTGCCCTTAATAGACAGGCAGAGCTTGTCACCGTCCATGAAGTGATGGAACTGCTAAAGGTTCTTTAAGGTCCTTTCTGGCTCACTGACGAACCTTAACTTCTTTGTGATTCTTTCTTCTTTAAGATTAGAGCAGATAAACAGAAGTGCGGAGTTTTTTTTTTAATTAGGGATTTTGTGAATGTGTGTGCCTTAAGGAAGCATTCTCTGTACTTATTCAGTCATTCATTCATCTAACTAATATTTTGAGCTCTCCATGTGACAAGTACTGTGATGGGGCTACAGTGATGAGAAAAAAACCTTTACTTCTCTAGACAGAAAAAGACAAAATGATAAAAATATTCCTTCAGGTCTGATTTTTCTTATAATTTAAACTACAATAGTTTCTGAGAATCATACACAGTTTCATAAATTTGAACATGTTGTCCTTAACAAGTGGTGTTAGAGTAGTTGCATTGTTGGGCTTTTTTTTATACAAAGGAGCTATTTTCATTGACTGATCTTGCGAGAAGTCTTTAAAGACATTTCTGAGTCATTGGTTAAAGACATTTATTGCAACAAATCCTGGCGAGGATGCGGAGAAAGGGGAACCCTCCTACGCTGCTGGTGGGAATGTAAATTAGCTCAACCATTGTGGAAAGCAGTATGCAGGTTCCTCAAAAAACTCAAAATAGAAATACCATTTGATCCAGGAATCCCACTCCTAGGAATTTACCCTAAGAATGTAACAGCCCAGTTTGAAAAAGACATATGCACCCCCTATGTTTATCGTAGCACTATTTACAATAGCCAAGAAATGGAAGCAACCTAAGTGTCCATCAGTAGATGAATGGATAAAGAAGAGGTGGTACATATACACAATGGAATATTATTCAGCCATAAGAAGAAAACAAATCCTATCATTTGCAACAACCTGGAAGGAGCTAGAGGGTATTATGCTCAGTGAAATAAGCCAGGCAGAGAAAGACAAGTATCAAATGATTTCACTCATCTGTGGAGTATAAGAACAAAGCAAAAACTGAAGGAACAAAACAGCAGCAGACTCACAGAACCCAAGAATGGACTAACAGTTACCAAAGGGAAAGGGACTGGGGAGGATGGGTGGGAAGGGAGGGATAAGGGGGAAAAGGGTATTACGATTAGCACACATAATGTGGTGGTGGTGGGGGCATGGGGCAAGCAGTACAACACAGAGAAGACAAGTAGTGATTCTATAGCATCTTACTATGCTGATGGACAGTGACTGTAATGGGGTATGTGGTAGGGACTTGCTAATGGCGGGAGTCTAGTAACCATAATGTTGCTCATGTAATTGTACATTAATGATACCAAAATAAAAAAAAGGAAAAAAAATTATTGATAATCTCCTCCATAATAGATCTTATTGTAGGAGGTGAGAATATGGAAGAGAGGAAGTTAGGCAGAGGTTCTGCCCTTAAAGACTCATACTCTTGGTCTATCAAATATGAGAAATTTGCTTTCTTATACACTGATGATGAACTAGCAGAAAGAGAAATCAGGAAAACAATTCCATTCACAAT
This sequence comes from Phataginus tricuspis, assembly GCA_029783875.1. Lineage (NCBI taxonomy): Eukaryota > Metazoa > Chordata > Mammalia > Pholidota > Manidae > Phataginus > Phataginus tricuspis. The sequence goes on along the minus strand of JAQQAC010020896.1, from coordinate 54,381,987 downwards.
TGCATCAAAAAGAATAAAATACCGAGGAATAAACATAACCAAGGAAGTGAAAGACCAATACCCTGAAAACTACAAGACACTCTTAAGAGAAATTAAAGAGGACACTAATAAATGGAAATTCATCCCATGCTCTTGGCTAGGAAGAATTAATATTGTCAAAATGGCCATACTGCCTGAAGCAATATACAGATTCAGTGCAATCCCTATCAAAATACCTACAGCATTCTTCAATGAACTGGAACAAATAGTTCTAAAATTCATATGGAACCACAAAAGACCCCGAATAGGAAGAATAAAACAGGGTGGATCTCGCTTCCCAACTTCAAGCTCTACTACAAAGCCACAGCAATCAAGACAATTTGGTACTGGCCCAAGAACAGACCCACAGACCAGTGGAACAGAATAGAGTCCAGATATTAACCCAAACATATATGGTCAATTAATATACGATAAAGGAGCCTTGGATATACAATGGGGAAATGACAGCCTCTTCAACAGCTGGTGTTGGCAAACCTGGACAGCTACATGTAAGAGAATGAAACTGGTTCATTGTCTAACCCCATACACAAAAGTAAATTCAAAATGGATCAAAGACCTGAATGTAAGTTATGAAACCATAAAACTCTTAGAAAAAAACATAGGCAAAAATCTCTTGGACATAAACATGAGCAACTTCTTCATGAACATATCTCCCCAGGCAAGGGAAGCAAAAGCAAAAATGTACAGGTGGGACTATATCAAGTTGAAAAGCTTCTGTACCGCAAAGGACACCATCAATAGAACAAAAAGGCATCCTACAGTATCGGAGAATATATTCATAAATGACATATACGATAAGGGGTTGACATCCAAAATATATAAACAGCTCATGCACCTCAAGAAACGAAAAGCAAATAATCCAATTAAGAAATGGGCAGAGGAGCTGAACAGACACTTCTCCAAAGAAGAAATTCAGATGGCCAACAGGCACATGAAAAGATGTTCCACATCGCTAATCATCAGAGAAATGCAAATTAAAACCACAATGAGATATCACCTCACACTAGTTAGGATGGCCAACATCCAAAAGACAAACAACAACAAATGTTGGCGAGGATGTGGGGAAAAGGGAACCCTCCTACACTGCTGGTGGGAATGTAAATTAGCTCAACCATTGTGGAAAGCAGTATGGAGGTTCCTCAAAAAACTCAAAATAGAAATACCATTTGATCCAGATATCCCACTCCTAGGAATTTACCCTAAGAATGCAGCAGCCCTGTTTGAAAAAGACATATGCACCCCCTATGTTTATCGCAGCGCTATTTACAATAGCCAAGAAATGGAAGCAACCTAAGTGTCCATCAGTAGATGAATGGATAAAGAAGAGGTGGTACATATACACAATGGAATATTATTCAGCCATAAGAAGAAAACAAATCCTTCCAATTGCAACAACATGGATGGAGCTAGAGGGTATTATGCTCAGGGAAATAAGCCAGGTGGAGAAAGACAAGTATCAAATGATTTCACTCATCTGTGGAGTATAAGAACAAAGCAAAAACTGAAGGAATAAAACAGCAGCAGAGTCACAGAACCCAAGAATAGACTAACAGTTACCAAAGGGAAAGGGACTGGGGAGGATGGGTGGGAAGGGAGGGATAAAGGGGAAAAAGGGGCATTACGATTAGCACACATAACATAGCTGGGTGGTGGGGGGGACGGGGAAGGCAGTACAACACAGAGAAGAGAAGCAGTGATTCTATAGCATCTCACTATGCTGATGGACAGTGACTGTAATGGGGTATGTGGTGGGGACTTGATAATGGGGGAGTCTAGTAACCATAATGTTTAAGTGATTGTACATTAATGATACCAAAATGAAAATAAATAAAATAAAAAATAAAAGATGAGAGATTTGAACTCGTATGCATTTGTGCAATTTAAACTTCAACATGCTAAGTAATTGCTCCAGCTTCATAAGGTGGCTCTGAAATTTTTCAGATTTTTGGGGGTTTGCTTATTTAAGCAATTTGTTAGAAATTGGCTCTTTTTCTAGTAATGCTGCTAGAGCGTTGATCTTAAAAAACAAATGTGGGGGACTTCCGGGAATATGGCGTCATGAACAGACCAGCAGAAAAATTCCTCCCAACATTAAATTTATTCACGAAAATACAGCAAATACAACTATCCCTAAAAGAGAGACCAGAATACACAGGAAAGTGCACAGCGTACAGCTACACCTGTGAGAACTTGGCAGCCGGTGAGGCGGACGGGACACGGGGCGGCGACCCAGTGGGACGGAGCGCTCCCCCCCCCAGAGCTCCGGCGGCCAGACACTCCGGACAGAGGACTCGGCACCCGGCGAGGCGGGACGGAAACACGATCCAGCGAGACCAGAGCGCCCCTGCACCCCAGCACTCCGGCGGGAGTCCCGGCAAGGCGGGTAAGGTACGGAGCCGCGAGCGGACCAAGCGCTCCTCTCCCCCAGCGCTCCGGCGGGAGGAGAGGATTCAGAGCCGGGAGGCAGTGGAAGTCTGCGCCGGGAGCGCCGACACACGGCCTGCGGTGTAGCGGAGATAGGAGAGACAGAGGGCACAGGGTCCCAGCCCAGAACGTGCAAGTTGTCCGCGGCAGGCTCCGGGAAGGAAAAAGAAAGGAGAAAAAAGGGAAGAAAAGCGCGCGCTCTACCTCAGCGATCTTAAAGAGACAGGAGCTCAGTAGAGGGGCCGGATAGCCCCGCAAACTGAGCCCAGCACGCTGGGAGTCCTGGGGAGCTTTGGACCCCATGGCTGGCGACTGGGAAAGAGTGCCCGCCATTGAGACCCCCACGGAGATCAACAGCTTCCCATTGTTCCCAACCCAGCCAGAACTATACAGTGGCGCTGGAATAGTGGAGCAACAGCGCCACCTACAGCACTCGCGTGGAACCCACTCCCGGTGGCTTTTTTTTTTTTTTTATTGTTTTTTCTCCCCTTTCTTTTCCTTTTTTTCTTTCCCTCTCTTTCAACAGCCTCCCATTCATTCTCACCTGGCCACAGCTTTAAAGGGCCGTGTGGAGCAACGTGGCCGCGGCTCTGGAATAGTGGAGCAATAGCGCCACCTACAGCATTCACACAGAAACCACCCCCGGTGGGCGTTTTGGTGGTTTTTTTTCTTTTTTTCTTATTTTTTTTTTTGTTGTTGCTGTTTTCTTTTAGGTGTTGCTGCCTTTTCTTTTTCTTTCTTTTCTTTTCCTTTCTCTCTCTCTCCTTTTACTTTTTTATTATTAGTAGAAATCTCTTTTTTTTCTTGTCTCTCCTTTCTTATCTCTCCTTGCTACCAACAACCAATTCTATAGTCATGAGAAGACAGAAGAATATGATACAGACAAAGCTTCAGACAAACACCACCCCAGAGAAAGAATCTGAAGAAATGAACATACACAGTCTTCCAGAAAAAGAATTCAGAATAAAAGTCATAGCCATGCTGACGGATCTACAGAAAAATGTGCAAGAGCTGAGGGAGGAAGTGAGGGAAGTGAGGAAAGACAATGCAGAAATGAAACAAGCCATCGAAGGGCTCAACAGCAGATTGAATCAGGTTCAAGACACGATCAAGGAATTACAAGACAGGGACCAGGAATACAACGAAGCTGAGGCAGAGAGAGATAAAAGGATCTCTAAGAATGAAAGAATATGAAGAGAACTGTGTGACCAATCCAAACGGAGCAATATTCGCATTATAGGAGTACCAGAGGAAGAAGAGAGAGAAAAAGGGATAGAAAGTGTCTTTGAAGAAATAATTGCCGAAAACTTCCCCACGCTGAGGAAGGAAATAGTCTCACAGTCCACGGAAGCCCACAGATCTCCCAACACAAGGGACCCAAAGAAGACAACACCAAGACACATAATAATCAAGATGGCAAAGATCAAAGACAAGGACAGAGTATTAAAGGCAGCTAGAGAGAGAAAAAAGATCACCTACAAAGGAAAACCCATCAGACTGTCATCAGACTTCTCAACAGAAACCTTACAGGCCAGAAGAGAATGGCATGATATATTTAACGTAATGAAACAGAACGGCCTCGAACCAAGAATATTGTATCCAGCACGATTATCATTTAAATATGACGGAGGGATTAAACAATTTCAAGACAAAAGAAAGTTGAGAGAGTTTGCCACCCATAAACCACCACTACAGGATATCTTAAACGGACTGCTCTAGAGGGAAACACCCCTAAGGCTAAAAAGATGTCACCAGAGAAAATAAAAGCATAGCAAAGAAAGCAGACCATCCAAATACCAACTAAAGGCAAAGAATAAAACACCTAATATATAAAGAAAGGAGGAGGAAGAATAGGAAGGGAGAGATAAAGAAACATCAGACGGCGTTCACAATAACTTAACAAGAAAGTTAAGTTAGATTCTCAGACAGTAAAGAAGCAACCCTTGAACCTTTGGTAACCACGAATCTAAAGCCTGCAATGGCAATAAGTACATATCTATCAATAATCACCCTAAATGTAAATGGACTGAATGCACCAATCAAAAGACACAGAGTAACAGAGTGGATAAAAAAGCAAGACCCATCTATATGCTGCTTACAAGAGACTCACCTCAAACCCAAAGATATACACAGACTAAAAGTGAAGGGATGGAAAAAAATATTTCAAGCAAACAACAAAGAGAAAAAAGCAGGTGTTGCAGTACTTGTGTCAGATAAAATAGACTTCAAAACGAAGAAAGTAGCAAGAGATAAAGACGGACATTACATAATGATAAAGGGGTCAGTCCAACAAGAAGATATAACCATTATAAATATATATGCACCCAACACAGGAGCATCAGCATATGTGAAACAAATACTAACAGAAGTGAAGGAGGAAATAGACAGCAATGCAATAATTCTAGGAGACTTTAACACGCCACTCACTCCAAAGGATAGATCAACCAGGCAGAGGATAAGTAAAGACACAGAGGCACTGAACAACACACTAGAACAGATGGACCTAGCAGATATCTACAGAACTCTGCACCCAAAAGCAGCAGGA
>JAQQAC010020896.1:54353301-54371979 GCA_029783875.1 Phataginus tricuspis | reverse complement strand
AAAAAAAAAAAAGAAAACCAAAAAAAAAAAAAAAAATGTGACCAGGTCCTCCTTTTACAAAATTCTTTGTGGCTCTCCAGTACCCCAACTCCCTATTTCCCAGAAAAACAGCCCTCAGCTCTGTGTTTTGTTGCATGTTACTCCCTCAAACCAGATTGCTCTTCACCTCTTGCCTCTCTCCATTGATTCCCTGGACTTCGGGTCATCCGGGACTTCCACAGTTGCTGTGATACATCCATCCTGGGACTTGCCTACTGCAGTATAATGGCCTGCTCACCCATCCATCTCCTGACCGCAATGGGAAATTCATGGACATGTAGACACCCTTAAGAAAAGATGTTTTGAGTGAATAAATGAATTAATGAGCACACATTTACAGATAACATTCCAAGCAGGGAGAATGTGAGGGAAGACAAGCATGGTCAATTAGGGATTTTGAAAGGAAAGGAATTCAGAGTGGCTGGAAAACATAGTTGAAGAAGACAAATGGCTGGCAATAGGACAAAAGAGGGAAGCAAGGACAGATCCAGCCAGTTTGACAATTTGGACTTTATCCTGAGCACAATAGTGAGTCTTTACAGGGTTTTAGCAAAAGGAGTAATTAGATTAGCATTTTAGAAAGAACATTGTGAAGAACAGTTTTGAAGCAAACAAGACTGGGATGAAATATGTTAGAATGACTATTGCACAATACCAGGGAAGAGTTGGTAATGGCCTGAACTAATGTAGCACCTTTGACAAATGGCAGGAAATGGTAAGATTCAAGAAATGTTAAAAGGATAGAACTGTCAGAACTTGGTTTGTTGGCTTCACATCTTCTCTCCCCAGTAGAGTGATGAGCTCCGGAAGAGCAGGAGCTCTGCAGTATGTCTTCATAGTCTATTGAGTTATACACGGTACCTACACGTAGATTAGGTATTCAGTAAATATTTGCTGAATTAAGAGATGAATGAATGAATAAAACTGTATACACAAGGTAGAGCTGATAAATCCTTACTCTTACAAACAAAACAAAATAAACATAAAACTTATACAACTAAGATTTACGAAAGACTCAAAGCAATGTTTATTAAACTAGTAACCTTAGGCCTGAGAGAGGACAGAAGAGGCTACCCTGTTGTCAAAAAAAAAGGCAAATATAATAATATATAAATTTCCTATTACTCTTTGGAAGGAAGGACACTTACAGAAAAATGCTTGAAAAGATCTCTTTTTACACAGTTTGTACAAAGAGAAAAGTCTGTGCAACCAGCCACTTAGAAACATATTACATAGAGATCCCTTGTCCAAAGCAGTGTAAAAGTATATTGTATGCTGTACCTGTTTGGAGAAGTCTTATCACTTAGATATGTCAGAAATTATGTTTTATGCTTTCCACAGAGAAAAATACTGTACACTTTTCAGATTCCTTCTGGAAAATCTTGTAACTAATAAAATATTGAACTATGATTCCTGAAGTAACGGGGCAAACTAACCCACAAAAACAATGTGTCAGAGATGGTGGAGGAGGTCATTACAGTTCATCAATAGCCCATTATTGGAAATCAGCAATAATCTTAACATAATAAACACATTTAGCCTACATAATGGAAGCTTCGATTTATTCTTCAACCTTTGCATATTTCCACAGTCAAGAAGTGATGACAAAAGCTTAAGTTTCAAAGTTCAATATCCTGTCAAAAACATTTTCAAATAAGGTCAGAATTAATCAAACACACAAATAAGAAACAAAGTCAGAAAGGTTAATTCATTGCCTCTATTTGCAGAACTCTTACTAATAAACTGGGAAAGGAGCATAGATTATTTTTTAAACGTGAAGACACAACACAATATCAAATGAAAACTACATTACAAAATCTTATTGTCACAGATATGAACCTAACAGAATTCATTTTCCAGAAAGGGAAAATATCACCACTATCTTATTTTACCTGCAAAATTAAACCTAAAAATGCATCAGTCCAACTTTCTTGCTTGAAAATATTGAAGAGCACGAAAAAGACCAAAGATGAGGATAGTTTGAACTCTGATGCTCAAATTTTTATTTTAATTGAAAGATAAATGCTTCACCATATGAGATCTCAAATTATTGTATTTATGGTATTAAATTTTTGTGCACCTCTAATTCTAAATTTTTAAACTTTTTAGTCAAGTTTTTAAAATTTAAATAGATAAAATTTAAATGATCTTTCTCAAGTTTTTTACAATCATTTAGTAAGGCAAACTTAAGAAACTAATCAGTTCAATACTGTTGGTTAGATAGTTAAAAAAAAAAATCAACCATACTTGAGGTTAATGGGCTTGCAAAGATTTTTTTACCACATCCCACAGTAAAAAATACATTTTACATTGACCCAATCCACCTGTCTACACATAAGTGACTGAAACAGGACATTAGTTCTATGAAACATTATTTCCCTTTACCATGGTGTATTCTTATATTTTCTGTTCTATTCTATTCTATTCTATTTAATTTTTAAAAGATCCAGATCTATTACCTGCTGCTTGAAAACCTCAGCTTTAGTCATACCACATTTAAGAAACAGTGATTAAAGACTGTAAGGACAGATGTCTGATTTCAAATTTCAGCTCCACTACCTCCTAACTCGGTGATTTCGTGCAAGTTGCCCATCGTCTTTATGATCAAGCATCCCCATCTGTAAATGAGGATAATAGGATCTACCTCATAGGGTCACTGATGAGAATCGGTAGTTAATTGTATCTTGTAAAGCTTGTATCAAAGTGCCTACCACTAAGCACTCAATACTTATTATTATTATCAGTCACCAGGTGGAGATAGACATTTCTGAATGTCTGTGTACAGTCCATGGTGCCAGGCACTGTCAGGCATTCCAGATACGCACTGCTCTCATGACCCATCTTTCATTTGATTGATAAATTGCAACCATGACAAATTTGCTGTTGCATATTAGTGAGATGTCATCAAAATATAGTGTTTCCCTTGGTTTAAAAAAAAAAATTCAACTGCTATACAATTACCAAACTACCCTACCACTCAGAATCAAAGAATAAATTTTGTCACAGAAGATGCTTATCAACCTCATCAAGTCACTCTGGAAGGAGATTCCAGTGTTTGAGATTCATTTTCAGATGGTGTTTACAGACTGTCCTTCTGGTGAGGAAATGTGTTTTAATAAGACATTTAAATTTTTGATCATTATCTTTAGAATTTTTACTCATTCAGATTTATACAGCTCAAAGCGCCACATTTGAAGTACTACTGAACTAATTATATTATAAAACAATGGCTTTTTTCCATAGCCTTCTAAACAGACATTCAGAACTTTGTTACTTAGCACCTATATCAGCAAAAATGTCAAACTATAAGATGATGAACAGAATAAAAATTCCAGAATTATAAGTTGTGTATGAGTGTTGTTATTTTTATTTTGTTAAAACAAACAGAATCTGTTGTTGCATTGTTTTAATTCTATTAACTTTGGCCAAATATACTGGATGCTATTGTTAGAACAGAAGCTTCCTAATAACATTAAAACCCTAGAGTGCCACTTTCTGAACTGTTACTCAAATTGATTTCTTGATGCTTAAGGAAGCCAAAGAACTGTAAAAACTACACTAATTAAGATAGAAATTGGCTTTATTCTGATACTCCTCAGTTTCCATATTTGGTTTCACTCCTCTGCCAGAACTACACCCTTGCTTGTTCTTCTGAAGTTCTTTAAGGCTTCTTCTAAGGAGAGCAATTGTGTGATGGGTTAGCAGGGCAAGGTCTCCCCAGAGTTTCAATATTTGATTACCCTCTGCAGTAAAATTGTATCAACAGGTAATAGGATCTATCTGTACAGGTAACCACTCTAAAACTGGTTAATAATATGTAGCTTGAAGAGATCTGTGAATTCCTAGATCTAAGTAAAGAGGATGTGGTCTCAGTGAAATATAAAAGAATGAACAAACGAAGTAAATTTGTACTATAGTCTATTTGAGTATAATTGGTGATGAATTGTTGTTTGGGGCTCCTCAGTTCACTCCTTTAACACTTACCATCTGTCTTGCCAATGGGTTTCAGCCCCGGGCAAGTTCACTGTGACCAAAGAAATCGATATCAAAGGGTTCTTGGGTAAAAGGGTTATACCCAACTTTATTTCCACGGTGGCAGGCCAGTCACTAAAATACCGTTCACTTAGAGCGAGTCTGTATGCAGCAAGCCGGTCTCTGCTTCTGGGCCCCTCCGTCCCACACAGCCGTCCTCTGGGCCTCCCTGCACAGCCGTCCCGCACAGCCGTCCTCTAGGCTTCTAGAGCACAGTCATCCAGCACAGCCGTCCTCTGGGCCTCTCTGCACAGTCGTCCCGCACAGCCGTCCTCTGGGCCTCTGTCCTCAGCGTTGCCACCACTCCAGCCTCTGCTCTGCTCTCCTGCAGCCTTGCAGCCATGCCGTGTCACACCCAGAGCACTGGGCAGAGCTCTCTATATAGAGTTAACAGCCATATATTGCCCACAGGTGTGCAGTGAGTGAATCAACCAGGGCCAGGTGAGAATCCTGGCCACAGGAACTCTCATTTTATCCACACCATCATTATCCTCAACAATTATAAAAACTTCCTAACCTTTCTAGAGCAGCCAAAAATTTTTTTTAAATGCAAATCTAATCAATTATTTCTCCTACCTAAACCCCTGCAATGGAAACCCATTGTTCTTAGTATCACACCAGGGATAACAGGTTTTATCAAGTCTCCAGGGCCACTGCAGATGTTTCTCTCCTCACTCCCTAAGGGTCAGCTGGCCTGTTAACTCCCTAAGGGCATAAACCGCTTTCCTTTGGGGAGGCAGTTCCCTCTGCCTGCAACACTTACTTCATAATCTTGACTGAAGTAATCTGATTTATCTTTAATTCTCATTTTAAAAGTCAGTTCTTAAGGGAGACTCTCCTAGACTGACTCCTCCCTGCAGGGTCTCATTGTACTTGAGACACTAGTACTTCTCACTCATCCCACTGTAATCAAGCATCTGTTTAATATCTGTCTCCTCTGCTAGACTTTCAACAGGACCACGGATCTTTTCAACGCTCAGCAGCAAGCCTATTGGGCAAATAGTAGGTGCTCAATAGATATTTATTGAATGAAGGAACACACTTATTTATGTGCCCACTACAGCTTACTATATGCCAGGCAATGTGTTGGGTACTGTGGGTACAGAGCTGAGTAAGACAGGGTGTCTGCCTTCAAGACTTGGAAACAAATGGCTACCACAGGGCACAAGCGCTTTGAAGGGAAGTGGGTGCCAGGTGCCTTGAGAGGAGGAAGGAGCATGTAGCAACTATTAAAACACATGAAAACAACCATTTCCACTTAGCACAGCTAGGCTTTGAACAAAAACCTATACAATACTGTCTCTCTCATTGAATCATCATGACAGCCCCATGTGGCAGTTAAAGAACTTGCCTAAGGCCACAGCCAATGTTTGAATACAGCTTATCCAGGTTTTCTGGCTCCACAGCAGAAAGGTACACACATACATACAAGACCTGACACAGTGAGTCCAGCCACAGCGAATATGTCCAGCCACTTCACTGGGTCCTGTTAACAATTTAAAAGCAGCCCATAATAACCCATTTAAAAATTGATTGAAAAAAAATTTTTTGCTAAATGTTTTATGACCACAACAAATGAGTACAGAGAATCCTGTACAAAACAACACAATAAAGGTTCCAAGATTGAACACAATAAAGATGGTGGCATGAGAGGTGACACACAGGCTTCCTCCTAAAACTGTATATAATGCAAAAATATAATTAATACAACTACTCCTGAAAGAGCAACAGGAAAGAGGACTGAGCCAGACTGCATACACCTGGAGAAAAGAGAAGACCTCACGGAATAGGGTAACACACCAAAGCTGTGGCCCGGTGGGACCCAAGCCCTTCCCCCACCCCAGCTCACAGGTGGGAGTAAGAGAAACAGAGCAGGAAGGGAGTGGAAGCCTGGGACTGCTGAATACCTAACTCTGGAGATCTGCTCTGGAAGTACAAACCTACATTTCATTGTGCTTGCATGATACTCTCGTGAGTAGGGGGTTGGAAAGCTAAGACAGGCAGACTTCCTGGAGAGACTGAGATTCCAGCCATTTGTGGAAAGCAGAGATCCATATGTGCCTGCTCTAGTGTAGGGTATTCTAGACTCCAAAAGAAAATGCCTGAAATGCTGAATCATTGTTAAGATGGCGCCCACCGGATGCACAAAGGGCAGTGCTCTGCCTGCTTTCGAAAGGGAGGTGATTTTCTGCTTAGGCCTGCCTCCCACTCCTGATTGGCGACTCAAGTCTTCCACGAACGTGATCAGCTCATGGACACCATTTACCTGTATGATGTGCCTTCCTGCGTGAAGGGCTTGTGACTGCCTGACCTTTGTGCTGATTGGCCCATGAGTACTATATATGCCTTGCTGTTTTTTCAGTAAACGAGTTCCTGCTTTGACTGAGCTCCCTGTCACGTCTGTTTGTCCTCAGGAACGAGGGCTGGTGGTTGGGCGGACAGCCAGCACTTGCCTCTCCCGACCTCGCCTTGCTGGGGCGTGCTCTCCCCTCACTCCTCTGCAGGTTCAGGGGGGGTTCCGTGGAGGGCTAAAAACCCTGACACTCTAGGACAAAAGAAAGGAGGGCAGTCTAAGAGAGTTCCTAACAAGGAAGCCCTTAGCAAGAGGGCTGCTAAAGGGGCAAGGATTACACAGAGCTTAATGCTCAGGAGAAAGGACAGTGAGACAAAATTGTCTGGCTGCACTCTGCCCAGCAGGTTGGGATTTTTCATGATCTTCAGGTGCTCCAGCTCCCTGGCTGGCTATACAGCTCCAAGGACCACCTCCATGATAGGCAGCCAACTGTGCCTTTCTCTCGGCCAGCCCCACCTGACCCGCAAACCAGCAAACCCTACCCTGGCGTTAGGTCAGCCAGAGGGAAGATCTGTCTATAGCAACTATAAACGCAAAGCATAGAGGCTTATACCTGTGTGCTCGGCCCACTAATTCAGGCAATGAAGTCAGGCATAGCAGCCAGAAAGCAGGAAACAGCTCTTTCCTCTCCACAGGCACCAATACCACTCCCCTGCGACCCCAACATTGCTTCAGGGGCAGAGCGGCTCCAGACAGTAGAGGGCGACATATACAAATATGAAACACCAAAGGAATCTGGTTCAGAGTAAAATTATTAATACAGCTCCTGAGAAATATTTAAGTGACATCGACCTCATGACTCTCCCTGAAAGGGAGTTCAAAATAAAAATCATGAACATGCTCATGGAGGTATGGAAAGATATTCAAGAACTCAGGAATGAATTTCGGTCAGAGATCCATCGTTGAAGAGCACAGTGGAGGGTATTAAAAGCAGATTAGATATGGCAGAGGAGATGATAAATGAAATAGAAACTAGAGAATAAGAACACAAAGAAGCTGAGGCACAGAGAGAAAAAAGGATCTCTAAGAATGAAAGAATTTGAGAGAACTGTGCGACCAATCCAAATGGAACAATATTCGCATTATAGGGGTACCAAAAGAAGAAGAGAGAGAAAAAGGGATAGAAAGTGTCTTTGAGGACATGATTGCTGAAAATTTCCCCAATCTGGGGAAGGAGATAGTCTCTCAGGCCATGGAGGTGCACAGATCTCCCAACACAAGGGACCCAAGGAAGACAAAACCAAGACATATAGTAATTAAAATGGCAAAGATCAACGATAAGGACAGACTATTAAAAGCAGCCAGAGAGAGAAACAGGATCACATACAAAGGAAAGCCCATCAGGCTATCATCAGACTTCTCAGCAGAAACCTTACAGGCTAAAAGAGAGTGGCATGATGTATTTAATGCAATGAATCAGAAGGGCCTCTAACCAAGATTACTTTATCCAGAAATATTATCATTTAAATTTGAAGGAGGGATTAAACAATTTCCAGATAAGCAAAAGCTGAGAGGATTTACCTCCCAAAAACCATCTCTGCAGTATATTTTGGAGGGATTGCTATAGATGGAAGTGTTCCTAAGGTTAAATAGCTGTCACCAGGGGTAATAAAACTACAGTAAAGAAAGTAGAACAGCTAATTGCTAAGCAAATACAAGATTAAATTAACTATCCACAAAGTCAATCAAGGGATAGACAAAGAGTACAGAATATGATACCTAATATATAAAGAATGGAGGAAGAAGATAAAGGAGGAGAAAAAAAAAGAACCTTTAGATTGTGTTTGTAATGGCATATTAAGTGAGTTAAGTTAGACTCTTAGATAGTAAGGAAGTTAACCTTGAATGTTTAGTAACCACGAATCTAAAGCCTGCAATGGCAATAAGTACATACCTATTGATAATCACCCTAAATGTAAATGGACTGAATGCACCAATCAAAAGACACAGAGTCACTGAATGGATAAAAAATCAAGACCCATCTATATGCTGCCTACAAGAGACTCACTTTAAACCCAAAGACATACTCAGACTAAAAGTGAAGGGATGGAAAAAGATATTTCATGCAAATAATATGGAGAAAAAAGCAGGAGTTACAGTACTTGTATCAGACAAAATAGACGTCAAAACAAAGAAGTCACAAGAGATAAGGAAGGACATTACATAATGATAAAAGATTCACTCCAACAAGAAAATATAACCATTATAAATATCTATGCACCAAACACAGGAGGACCTACATATATGAAACAAATACTAACAGAATTAAAAGTGGAAATACAATGCAATGCATTCATACTAGGAGACTCCACTCACTCTGAAGGACAGATCAAGCAGACAGAAAATAAGTAAGGAGACAGAGGGACTGAACAACACATTAGAACACATACACCTGACAGACATCTACAGAATTCTACATGCAAAAGCAGCAGAATACACATTCTTCTCAAGTGCATATGGAACATTTTCAAGAATAGATCATATACTTGGCCACAAAAAGAGCCTCAGTAAATTAAAAAAGATTAAAATTGTACCAACCAGTTTCTCAGACCACAAAGTATGAAAATAGAAATAAATTATGCAAAGACAATGAAAAATCCCACAAACACAAGGAGGCTTCACAACATGCTCCTAAATAATTAATGGATCAATGACCAAATAAAAATAGAGATCAAGCAATATATGGAGACAAATGACAACAGTAAATGAACACCGCAAAATCGGTGGGACACAGCCAAGGCTGTGCTAAGAGGAAAGTATATTTCAATACAGGCCTACCTCAGGAAAGAAGAACAATCCCATATGAGCAATCTAAACTCACAATTAACGAAACTAGAAAAAGAAGAACAAATGAGACCCAAAGTCAGTAGAAAGAGGGACATAATAAAGATTAGAGCAGAAATAAATAAAATTGAGAAGAATAAAACAATACAAAGAATCAATGAAAGCAAGAGCTGGTTCTTTGATAAAATAAACAAAATAGATAAACCCCACGCCAGACTCATGAGAAAAAAAAAGTTTATTCATAAACAGAATCAGAAATGAGAAATGAAAAATCACTACGGATATGACAGAAATACAAAGAATTATTAGAGAATACTATGAAAAATTGTATGCTAACAAACTGGATAACCTAGAAGAAATGGACAACTTTCTAGAAAAATACAACCTTCCAAGGCTGATGCAGGAAGAAACAGAAAATCTGAATAGACCAGTCACCAGCAAAGAAATTGATTTGGTAATCAAAAAGCTACCTAAGAACAAAACTGGACCAGATATTTTCACTGCTGAATTTTATCAAACATTTAGTGAAGACCTAATGCCCATCCTCACTAAAGTTTTCCAAAAAGTAGAAGAGGAGAGAATACTCCCAAACTCATTCTACAAGGCCAACATCACTCTAATACCAAAACCAGGCACAAAAAGGGAAAATTACAGACTAATATCTCTGAGGAACATAGATGAAAAAATACTCAACAAAATATTAGCAAACTGAATTCAAAAATACATCAAAAAGATCATCCATCATGATCAAGTGGGATTCATCCCAGGGATGCAAGGATGTTACAACATTTGAAAATTCATCAACATCATCCACTACATTAATAAAACGGACAAAAACCACATGATCATCTCCTTAGATGCTGAAAAAGCATTTGACAAAATTCAACATCCATTCATGATAAAAACTCTCCACAATATGGGTATAGAGGGCAAGTACCTCAACATAATAAAGGCCATATATGACAAACCCACAGCCAACATTATACTTAACAGTGAGAAGCTGAAAGCTTTTCCTTAAAGATTGGGAACAAGACAAGGATGCCCACTCTCCCCACTTTTATTCAACATAGTACTGGAGGTCCTAGCCACGGCGATCAGACAACACAAAGAAATAAAAGGCATCCAGATCAGCTAGGAAGAACTCAAACTGTCCTTGTTTTCAGATGAAATGATATTGTACATAAAAAACCCTAAAGAATCCACTCCAAAACTATTAGATCTAATATCTGAATTCAGCAAAGTTGTGGGATATAAAATTAATGCACAGAAATCTGTGGCATTCCTATACACTAACAATGAACTACCAGAATGAGAAATCACGAAAACAATTCCATTCACAATTGCATCAAAAAGAATAATATACCTAGAAATAAACCTAACCAAGGAAGTGAAAGACCTATACCCTGAAAACTACAAGACACTCTTAAGAGAAATTAAAGAGGACACTAATAAATGGAAACTCATTCCATGCTCTTGGCTAGGAAGAATTAATATTGTCAAAATGGTGATCCTCCCAAAGCAATATACAGGTTCAATGAAATCCCTATCAAAATACCAACAGCATTCTTCAATGAACTAAAGCAAATAATTCTAAAATTCATATGGAACCACAAAAGACCCCAAATAGCCAAAGCAATCCTGAAAAGGAAGAATAAGCAGGGGGAATTACGCTCCCTGACTTCAAGCTCTACTACAAAGCCACAGTAATCAAAACAATTTGGTACTGGCACAAGAACAGATCCATAGACCAGTGGAACAGAATAGAGAGCCCAGATATAAACCAAGCATATATGGTCAATTAATATACAATAAAGGAGCCATGGATATACAATGGGAAAATGACAGCCTCTTCAACAGCTGGCGTTGGCAAAACTGGACAGCTACATGTGAGAGAATGAAACTGCATTACTGTCTAACCCCATACACCAAAGTAAACTCAAAATGGATCAAACACCTGAATGTAAGTCATGAAACCATAAAATTCTTAGAAAAAAATATAGGCAAAAATCTCTTGGATATAAACATGAGCAACTTCTTCATTAACATGTGTCCCCGGGCAAGGGAAACAAAAGCAAAAATGAACGAATGGGACTATATCAAACTAAAAAGCTTCTGTACAGCAAGGGATACCATCAGTAGAACAAAAACACTTAGTACAGTATGGGAGAGTATATTCATAAATGACATATTGATAAGGGGTTGACATCCAAATTATATAAAGAGCTAACGCACCTCAACAAACAAAAGGCAAATAATCCAATTAAAAAATGGGCAGAGGAGCTGAACAGACACTTCTCCAAAGAAGGAAGTTAGATGGCCAACACGCACATGAAAAGATGCTCCACATCATTAGTCATCAGAGAAATGCAAATTAAATCCACAATGAGATATCATCTCACACTTGTTAGGATGGCTGCCATCCAAAAGACAAAGAACAACAAATGTTGGCGAGAATGTGGAGAAAGGGGAACCCTCGTACACTGCTGGTGTGATGTAAATTAGTACAGCCATTGTGGAAAGCAGTATGGAGGTTCCTCAAAAAACTCAAAATAGAAATCCCATTTGACCCAGGAATTCCACTCCTAGGAATTTACCCTAAGAACGCAGCAGCCCAGTTTGGAAAAGATATATGTATCCCTGTGTTTATCAGAGCACTATTTACAATAGCTAAGAAATGGAAGCAACCTAGGTGTCCATCAGCAGATGAATGGATAAAGAAGATGTGGTACATATACACAATGGAATATTATTCAGCCATAAGAAGAAAGCAAATCCTACCATTTGCAACAACTTGGATGTAGCTGAGGGTATTATGCTCAGTGAAATAAGCCAGGCAGAGAAAGACAAGTACCTAATGATTTCACTCGTATATGGAGTATAAGAACAAAGAAAGAACTGAAGGAACACAACAGCAGCAGACTCACGGAACCCAAGAATGCACTAATAGTTACCAAAGGGAAAGGGACTGGGGAAGATGGGTGGGAAGGGAGGGATAATGGGGGAAAAGGGCTATTACAATTAGCACATATAATGCAGCGGGTGTGGGTGTAGGGTGGGGGGATACGGGGAAGGCAGTATAATACAGAGAAGACATGTAGTGATTCTATAACATCCTTCTATGCTGATGGACAGTGACTGCAATGGGGTATATGGTGGGGACTTGATAATAGGGGGAGTCTAGTAACCATAATGTTGTTCATGTAATTGTATAATAATAATAGCAAAAAAAAACCCTAAAGAATCCACTCAAAAACTACTAGATCTAATATCTGAATTCAGCAAAGTTGTGGGATACAAAATTAATATGCAGAAATCTGTGGCATTCGTATACACTAACAATGACCTAGCAGAGAGAGAAATCAGGAAAACAATTTCATTCAAAGTTGCATCAAAAAGAATAAAATACCTAGGAATAAATATAACCAACGAAGTGAAAGACCTATACTCTAAAAACTACAAGACATTCATGAGAGAAATTAAAGATGATACCAATAAATGGAAACATGTCCTGTGCTCATGGATAGGAAGAATTAGTATTGTCAAAATGGCCTTCCTGCCTAAAGCAATCTACAGATTCAATGCAATTCCTATCAAAATACCAACAGCATTCTTCAATGAACTACAGCAAATCATTCTAATATTCATATGGAACCACAAAAGACCCCGAATAGCCAAAGCAATCCTGAGAAGGAAGAATAAAGCTGGGGTGATTATGCTCCCCTACTTCAAGCTCTACTACAAAGACACAGTAATCAAGACAATTTGGTACAAGCACAAGAACAGACCCATAGACCAATGGAACAGACTAGAGAGCCCGGATATAAACCCAACCATATATGGTCAATTAATATATGATAAAGGAGCCATGGACATACAATCCGGAAATGACAGCCTCTTCAACAGCTGGTGTTGGCAAAACTGGACAGCCACTGGAAGTGAATGAAACTGAATTATTGTTTAACCCCATACACAAAAGTAAACTCAAAATGGATCAAGGACCTGAATGTAAGTCATGAATCATAAAACTCTTAGAAGACAACATAGGCAAAAATCTCCTGAATATAAGCATGAGCGACTTCTTCCTGAACGCATCTCCTCGTGCAAGGGAAAGAATAGCAAAAATGAACTCATGGGACTACATCAAATTAAAATTTTCTGTATGGCAAAGGACACCATCAACAGAACAAAAAGGCATCCTACAGTATGGGAGAATATATTTGTAAATGACATATCTGACAAGGGGTTAACATCCAAAATATATAAAGAACTTACACGCCTCAGCACCCAAAAAGCAAATAACCTGATTAAAAAATGGGCAGAGGATATGATGAGACAGTTCTCCAAAGAAGAAATTCAGATGGCCAACTGACACATGAAAAGGTGCTCCACATCACATCACTAATCATCAGGGAAATGCAGATTAAAACCACAATGAGATATCACCTCACACCAGTAAGGATGGCCAGCATCGAAAAGGCTAAGAACAACAGATGCTGGTGAGGATGCAGAGAAAGGGGAACCCTCCTACACTGCTGGTGGGAATGTCAGCTATTTCAACCATTGTGGAAAGCAATATGGAGGTTCCTCAAAAAACTAAAAATAGAAATAGCATTTGATCCCGGAACCCCGCTCCTTGTAATTTACCCAAAGAATACAACTTCTCAGATTCAAAAAGACATATGCACCCCTATGTTTATTGCATCACTTTTTACAATAGCCAAGATATGGAAGCAACCTAAGTGTCCATCAGTAGATGAATGGATAAAGAAGATGTGGTACATATACACGGTGGAATACTATTCAGCCATAAGAGAGAAACCAATTCTGCCATTTGCAACAACATGGATGGAGCTGGAGGATATTATGCTCAGTGAAATAAGGCAGGAGGAGAAAGACAAGTGCCAAATGATTTCCCTCATTTGTGGAGTATAACAACGCAGCAAAACTGAAGGAACAAAATAGCAGCAGACTCAGAGACTCCAAGAAGGAACTAGTGGTTATCAAAGGGGGAGTGGTGTGGGAGGGAGGGTGGGGAGGGTGGGAGAAGGGGATTGGGGGGTACCATGTTTAGTATACATAGTGTGGGGGATCACAGGGAAATCAGTGTAGCACAGAGAAGGCAAATAGTGAATCTGTGTCATCTTACTACACTGAAGGACTGTGACTGCATTGGGGTATGGGGGGGACTTGATAATATGGGTAAATGTAGTAACCACATTGTTTTTTTATGTGAAATCTTCATAAGAGTGTATATCAATAATACCTTAATAAAAAATTAAATTAGAAAAAGAAGGTTCCAAGATTGGCAAGGCTGAAGATCAGTCTCTTGTATTGGAATTTGGGCTGCAGTCCTTGTTTTTGGATCGACTTCTGGGTGTGCAGCACAGTCCATGCTTCTAGCCAGATTTGAACAGAAGAATGGCACTTGGCCCAGGCAGAAGTAGATGAAGTGTTTGGTTTCAGGCGTCAGGTAATTACCAAAGTTCCTCCCACCATGCAGTTCCAGGTGGGATTGTAGGTCTTGTCAAACTCCTTAATATGGGCCGCAGTGTCCTCTGTGTTATATTTCTCCAGTTCCTGAGTAGCACACTCCACCAAGTCCTGTTGTATCTCCCCCAACATATCAACATTTTTTATCTTGTCCTTTCTGTTGCACATGGTTACGGTGCAGCAGGACCTGGCCAACTGCAGTGGTCTCCTGGGGGAAGGGCCGGCAAGGCTCCAACCAGGGGGAGCTGCCATCACTACCAACCCCGTGGTACATCTTGATACAAATTTTTTAAATGTTGAGTATGTAATGAATTCACATGTGTTTCCCCACATGCTTTTTTGCATAAACAATGCATTCTCATGATTCAAACATCTAAAAAATTAGCAGGTTCCCTTAAAAGTTTCCTGCTCCTGTCTCCCATTGGCTCAGACCCAGATTACCAAAGGTAATCCCTTCTATAAGTACTTTATGCATTTTTTCCAGAATTTCTTTATGAATATACAAATAAAAAAATATATTCTTATTTTGTCCCCTTTCTTCCTCCGAAAAGGTAGCATATCATACACACTGTTTTGCACTTTATTTTTTTCAGTTGGTGATATATATCTTGCAGATATTCTGTATCATTAGCACTTCATTCCTTCTCCACAATGTTGTATTCCACTTTATGGATATACTACAGTTTATTCAACTAGTTCCTTATTTATAGACACGTGGAATTGTTTCCAATTTGTTGCTATTACAAAGAATGCTGCAGTGAATAACCTTGTACATAGGTCAATTGTGCAAGTATATTGGTAGGATAAATTCCTAAAAGTTGTATTGCTGGTCAAAAGTTATATGTATTTGTAATTTTGAAAGATATTGCCAAATTGCCCTCTATAGGGACTAAACTAATTTACATTCTCAGCAGCAGTGGATGAGAGCACCTGTTTGCCCACAGCCTTTCAACACATAGTGTTAACAAACTTGTGGTTATTTGCTAATCTAATAGTTAAAAAATGGCACCACAACATTTTTCTCATTATAAGTGAGGTTGAGCTTTTTTTTTAATGTTTAAGAGTTTGTATTTCCTTCTCTCTGAACTGTTTACATCCATTGTCCATTTTTCTCTTGTTCTTTTTCTCTGGGTTTGGAAGAAGCTTTTTCTATATAAAGGAGATTAGCTCTGCTTATGATATAAATTGCAGCCACTTTCCTATAATCTTGTGTTAGATGTTCTAACCAATGCAACAAAACATGTGTCAGATATGATGAAAAAATATTCAAAAGGAGAATGTAATGAATCATTATTTGAACATGATTATATAGCTAAACCATTTAACTTTAAAAACTGATTCAAATTGATAAAATTAATTGAATACCTCCAGATAAAGGAAACCAAAAATAATGTTGGGTCTAACAAGAAAACATAAGAGAATATATGCATATCTTAAGACCATTTCTACATACTAGGAATAAGAAAATATGAAAAAGAGACTTTGTTCAGAATAACTGTAAAAAATATAAAGTGCCTAAAAGTAATTTTGGCAAATAAAGAGTGTGACCTATATGAGGAAACTATGACTTGAATAAATGGAAACACAGACCAGGTTAGTAGATGAGAAAATTATTTTTTGAAAGAGGTCATTTATCAAATTATTTTAAAGGCTTAATGCCATTAAAATAAAACTAATTTTAAATTTGAGAAAGTATTAAGCTCATGTATACAAATAAAAAAATCATAGATATCCACATATACATATGTTTTAATTCTAAAAAGGAGAGTCACAGGTGTAGATTTCATGCTAACAGATGTTAACATATATTATAGAACAACAATAATAAAAACAGTATGGTATAAGTGCATGATTAAAGCAGATGAATCAGTAGTCTAGAAATATACTCAAGAGGCACACAACATAATTGGAAAAAAATCTAATTCTAATAAGAACTGTTTGTGTAGCATACACTCTCTCCCTGGCACTCTTCTAAATTCCTTATGTATATCAATTCAGTAATCATCATTTCAGTTCTATGAGACAGATGCTACTTAACTGATGAGGAAACTTAGGGTAACTTGTCCAAGGCCATACATTCAGCTAGAAAGTGGCAGAGCAGGGTTTAATCCAGGCAGTTTGACTCCAACATCTATGTTCTCAGCTATTTGTAAGAATACGGGCAAAAAAAAAACCCCTATAATAATACATATTTGAAAGTCTACTATAGAATGTTATAAAGCCCCTCTCATGTAATTGCTTTGCTTTTACATTTCTGTATTGCTGGAACTGTTACAATTATAAATCCTTTTATCACTTAAACAATAAAATAAAAGGGATATTTTGAATTTTAAAAAGTTTGTGACTATGCATGTTATTTCTTACCTTGTTTATTTAGTTGTAATAATATATTACCTATTCTTTCTTCTCATTTCTATTTCAGGCATTGATGATCTGTCTGTCTTCCTTAAAACCACATTTATTAATCTTGTACTGTAATCCCAGAGTGAAAATGGACAAGATAAGTCCTATAAATTGGGATAATTTGGGGTAGTGTGGATGTAGATCCTCAGGCATAAGAAAGTTGTTAAACATAGCACTCTGATCAGCCAATAGAATTGAAAAAATTTTGTCAAGAAAAGAAAAATGGAATGTTAGTAAGCTTAAACTATTATGTAAACTATTCTAGTAAACTTAGAGTCCATTTATCAGCAACTTTCATTTAATTTCTATACACATTCCTCACACACTCCTGCCACTCCTCCTTTCCCACAAAAACATGCAGGAAGCCATTTATAAATCTGAAACGGTAACTCCAACTCATCCCTCCCATAATCAAAGTTTTGTTAAGTGCCTCAGGTGTGGGTTTGGACATTAGTTGAAAATCTGAACTGAAAAAGATACTTAGCACATTTATTCAGTTGTAGTATAGAATTTTCAGTAAATGAGGAAATACTTAGGAACATCAAATTCATGTTTTTTTTAAGTCTCTGAAAATGGTATTTGACTGCTAAAACATTCAGTAACTCAGTAACGTACATGATAAAGACCCGCTGAGAAAAAAGAATATCTTCACCCCCATCACAACAGAGAGACAGGAAGCTGCAGCTATGAATACCTTAGGTTCTGATCCACTGGACAAAGCCTCACCATGTCAGATTCATCTCTTTCATTTTTACTAATGTCAGAAAGCTTATGGATTGATTTCAGTCTTGATTTCTTGACTGTGGAGTTTTTGAAAGCAAACCTGTGTGAGGAGGAAAAAAAAAGACCAGAATAGTAAATTGTTCATCAGGCTCATGCCTACTCTGCATGTTGTGACTCCTTACGTTCAGAGGAGGCGGGCAGAGGGAGCAGAAAGCAGTGCAGGTGGAATCGGAGAAGAGGTATCCTAACTGTCATTTATTAGTACATGTCTTTTAAAAGGTCATGTCGGGCTGTTTGAGCACCAGACTCTTCATCTATGCATTAAGACCATCCTTAGAAGATGGCTTAATGACATCTCTGCTGGTGTATGTGAAAGTAATGTTAAAAAGATAAAGTGCTCTACATTTGCTCATATTATGTTTAAGTCCTTCTTGTCAATATTGTTGTCAAAGTGCATGACTGAAGAAGTTGTTTTGTGACCATCCTCTCCGGCCATTGCCCTTCCCAGATTCTGTTCCTTCTACCCTAAGCTACTCACTGCTCCCTGAACATGCTAGGCTTTCTTCTTACTACTGAAAATTTGGCACAGTAAATAACTTCTTTATCTTAAAACACTTATCCACTAGACTTCTAGAACTACATTCAGGCCTGGTTTTCCTCCTATTTTAGTTTCCTTTTCTGGATCTTTCTCTTCTTCTAGACCTCTCAATATACCTATTTCCCAGCTCACTTTTAAGACCTTTCTTCTAACTCCACACTAGTGATCTTATCAAAGTCCCATGCATGCTGGGCTCCACCCGATCGCGCCCTGCGCCTCTGTGACCTCACCCCCTGCAGTCTCCCACACACTCACT